>OU343056.1:35138833-35612679 GCA_910593695.2 Ocypus olens
GGATATTGACCTTTTGGTTGATGACTTTGTAAGCGAAATCCCTATTGTAAATTTAAGACGAATCATGCACAAGAAAAACAACGACGACGGATCTTTTAATTTAATCAAAAGAGAGGCAGTTGTTGTGACATTTAAAGGTAATAAGTTACCGTCGCACATATACATATATAGTTGTAGGTTTGAAGTTTCCACCTTTGTTCAACCTGTTCTTCAATGCTTCAATTGTTTACTATATGGTCACACTAGCAGACAGTGTAAGGGTAAGCGTAGGTGTAGGCAATGTGCAGATAGTCACGAGGGGGACTGCACTAGCAATATTTTGTGCATCTTTTGTAAATCTTCAGAGCATAACTCTACTTACAGGGGGTGCCCTATGTATCAGAAGCAAAAGTCAATTAAGGATATTATGGCCAAGCATAATGTAGCATTTAAAGAGGCAGAACAAATATTTAACAATCCGTCTTTTGCTAATAGTCTTAAATCAAGTACCAATTATCCAAACAGGTTTTCAGTCCTAGAAAACCTGAATGAATTCCCGCTATTAGCTGAAAAAAATCCCAAAAAAATAAATAAGGACTTCCCTAAAAGGAATATAGCAGTTCACGCTAGTGCTAACAAAAAGAGAAAACCCTCCTCTCCCATTCAGCCACTTATCAGATTTAATTGGTCATCTGGTTCAAGCCCTGCCGCTCAACCTATAATCCCTAACCCATTTAGGGATGAATTTATAGCCTTTAAACAATCTGTGATGGAAGACATTAATTCATTTAAGAAATTGTTAGAAAATCCTACAGGCGCTTCTAAAGAGTATGATGGTCCGATCAGAAACTTCATCGCATCTATTACCGAAAAGCTTAATATGGAGTACTCGAACTCCAACATTAATCAGAATAATTCTGTAATCTGCAATAAAAATGGCGAATCACAATAGTATTAAAGTTGTCCAGTGGAATGCTCGTTCTCTCATTGCTAATAAGCAAAGCTTTCTGCATTTCATAATGAATAACCAATTCGACGTTGCATTAATCGTTGAAACATGGTTAAAACCTAGTTTTAACTTTGATATTCCAGGATTCACTAGTATTAGGAAAGATCGAGAGAAAGGACACGGAGGCGTGTTAATTCTTATCTCAAATATGTACAGTTTTAAGGAGATAGATATGTCATATAATCCAAATAATAAATTGGAGACCTTGGGAGTCAGGCTCCTATTAAACAACTCAGGTATCAATCTGATCAATATCTATAGACCGCCTAATGTAAAAGTTAATAAATCAGAGTGGAATGTTTTGTTCTCCAACATACCTAGTAACTCAGTTATCTGTGGTGATTTCAATTATCACCACCCATTGTGGGGCTCTAGTTTTTGCGATAGTGAGAGTTCAGATTTTGTTGACACTATAGACAATTTTAATTATTGCGCTATTAATGATGGCAATCCCACTAGAATCTCTCATGGTAATAGTCCGTCTATTTTGGATCTTACTCTGGTTCCCGGTAACTTAGTTCCCAAATGTACTTGGAATGTTTATGATGATACCCTGGATTCTGACCATTTCCCGGTTATAACTGAATGGGCTATCAGTAAACCTGTAAGGTATGATTCTACGGACAAGATAGGTTGGTACGAAACAAACGTCGATTGGTCAGAATTCCAAGCAATAATAAATCAGGAACTTGAAGTCACTTGTGGAAACCCAAATCTAATTTCCTTTATAGCAGCTCTAACCAATGCTGCAGATTTATGCATGAAACGCAAAGATAAGTCCAATCGGTGCAAGAGACTTCCAGTATGGTGGGATAGCGAATGTCATGAATTAACTAAAAACCGACAAAAATGTTTACTAGAATACAAAATTAATCCCACATATAATAACTTCTTACATTATAAGAATATAGCGGCTTCCACAAAACGTAGGTTCAAGGAAAAGGCTAGATTATCTTGGATGACTTTTTGTTCAAACATAAACGCAGGGTGTCCTGTGTCCGATATCTGGAAGTCTATTAAAAAAATAACTAATTGCGGCGTACACAACAAACCGCTTTCCTCGGAATTGATAGCCGAAGTCGAAAATACCCTAGCTCCGCCTTCAAATAGTATCGACCCTGACACATTCCGCAATTCAGATCCTTGGCCATCTTCAGGACTTAATCTGGATGAACCTTTTAACTTGACTGAATTCAATAATGCCATCAAACACTCGACAAATACATCCCCCGGTCTGGATGGAATAACATATAATATGCTTAGGCAACTGCCTGCTAAAGGTGTAGAGTATTTACTCAACATATTTAATAATTGGTGGGTTCTTTCAAAGCGAGAGGACTTATTAAACCCAGTTATTATAGTCCTTCTGAGAAAGATTGGTAAAGATTGTTCCTTGGCCTCTTCATACAGACCGATATCACTCGCTTCTTGTATCCTGAAAACATACGAGCGCCTAATTAAAACCCGTTTGAACTGGTTTCTAGAACACATCTCTAAGTTAAATCCCAGCGTCTATGGTTTTAGAAGCGGGAGGGGCACTACGGACGCTTTAACGGACCTGATCGCTAACATTCATAACACATTCTCGAGTAACGCATATCATGCTTCTATCTTTATCGATTTTACCAAAGCCTATGACTCGGTCAACTTGTTAATTCTCAGAGACAAACTGGTTGCGATTGGCCTTTCTCAAAAGGTATCTAACAATATTGTTGCTATTTTCATGGACAGGCATATATACATAAGGGATGGCTTTAAGCTGCATGGACCTCGGAAAACTTCCTCGGGATTAATGCAAGGATCTGTCTTAGCCCCTATTTTATTTAATATATACACCCATGATCTCCACCAGATTACTAATAATAGGCTCAAATGCATCCAATACGCTGATGATTTTTGTTTCCACATTTCGTGTAACAATCTTGGTGAATCGCTGAATAGATGCGCAATGATAATAGATAAAGTTAGTGATTGGTCTGTATTGAACGGTTTTCAATTGTCACTAAGTAAATCATCTGTAATGATCTTTAGTAGGCACAGGGATCGGCTACCTGATTGTGTTAATACGGTACCCGGCTCCATCCCCATTGTTAGCTCGTACAAATATTTGGGTGTCGTTCTGGATAAGAAACTACTTTGGAAGCCGCATATCCTGCATATCCAAAATAAATGCGCAAAAGGCATAAACATCATTAAAGCAGTTACTAAAATTAAATGGGGCAGTGACGTCAGTTGTACTCTTCTGTTCTATCGGGCATATATCCGTTCAATCCTTGATTATGGATGTATGTTCTATGGGCAAGCATCTAAAACACTCCTTAAGAGTGTAGACAGGATTCAATACAAGTCACTTCGTATCTGTTTGGGTGCAATGAATTCCACCCCTTGCGAAACTCTTTTAGCTGAAGTAGGGGAATTGCCTCTAGAGTTGAGAAGAAGAGTAATATCATATAAATTTGTATTAAAGATGCGATCAAATAATTGTCAGTATTCTTTAAATACAGTATGTACAGCGTCAGTATCAGGATTAACTAGTAGCTATTGGAGAAATAAGACAACACCATTAATATACCAATCATTCCTAGACACGGCCCATGTAAATTTGATTACTGATAGTACCAGTATCTCCTCAAATTTAGGATATGGGTGCCTTAGTATGGTACCGGACATAATTATTCCACAATTTTCAACGGTTCCTTCACAAAATAATCAAATACTTGAGAGGGTAGTAGATCAAATCCCATCAGCCACGCACATTTTTACTGATGGCTCAAAAACTAGACAGGGGGCAGCATATGCATGTGTCATTCCAGCCAATAAATTACATTTTTGTAAACGTTTGCCGGAAATAGCTACATTATTTACGGCGGAAGCACTAGCCGTTCTTGAAGCCCTTGAATGGGCCATTATGAACACTAAAGATGCTATTATATTCTCAGACAGTCTCTCTGTTCTTAAAGCTATAAAAAATTATCGACCAGGTAAGGTTTGCAACTCAATTATTTATAAAATAATAATCTCATTGGAGAAGCTAAATAATCTCCACTGTGTCGTAAAAATAGTATGGGTAAAAGCCCATAGCAATATTAAAGGCAATGAAGATGCCGACTCGTTGGCAAAAGCTAGCATCGATGATAAAAACATTCCACTCCATGTTCGATTACCATATTCCGATTTTGTTGCGGAATTTAAAAAATCCATCTTTAGGGAGTGGGAGAAGCAATGGTTAAGTTATGGTTCTGGTAAAACAAACTACAAAAGAATCCATAATACCCTTCCTAAAAATATAGCGTACATTCAAAAATATTCACCTAAACTTCTCTCGTCGACCATCTTTCGTCTGAAAACTACCCATTGTCTAACCCCTTGTCACCTACATTTTATCCGGATAAACTCAGATCCACTATGTACTTGTGGTGGGTTTGGAGATATAAACCATATTTTATTTGAATGTCCTCTAAATCTTGGAAATATTAATCAGTTAAACTACGACCTTAAATATTTTAAATTGGAATACCCAATTAACGCCAACTATCTACTTAGTTTGAATAATTTAGATATTTTCAATTGCCTGGTAAATTTCTTTATAAGGTCTAAGATTAAAATTTAGAAAAACTTTTTTGTTCCTTGTCATTGGTTAATAGAGTATTACATTCTTCGATTAATTTGACTTTTCATTCTAAAATATCATTCACAACAAGAATTTTGTTAAGAATCTCACTGCCGGCAATATAATCCTGACAATGGGGCCTAATGTTGGATTCAAATTTCATAGCCCGCACTGATGAATAATATTAAATAATAATTAAATCGTTTACATTGTGACCTAATCCTTCAGCGAAGGTAATCAGAAGATAAACGGCATTTATAACACTTATTTTAAACTTGTCTAAAGCAGATGAAAACCTTCTATTGATAAATGCAATTTTTCCTCGTTGTAGTTGTGGTTCTATGTCCTGATCAGATCTGTAGGATTAATATTCAAATCAGCTGGACTGATCAGATTTTCTCTTCCTTCTCTACTTCTAACCGCTTTAAATGTCTTTCCACTTGCACTGCGAAACTTTCAATGCCATTGATTGATCCTTATCTTCCATTCTCTCTCTGCAATAATAGAAATGGTTTGTCTTCTTCAATTGTCACTGTTTGCAATGCATTTTCAGAAAAAACGAACAAATCATTGAAACTTCTAACAAATTATTTTTCTTTATTTATATGTGCTGCAGTTTCTCGAGAAGAACGCTTACTAAGATTTTGCCAATTATTTCTGCCATAACTACATTTAATCGATGCGACATTGTTTGCGTTAAATCAGAATATGAGCCTTTGACCAACAGACAATACTTCCACAACTAGCGTTTCACTGAAGCGTAAATTTATTAAGAGCTCGCTGATTGGAGAAAAACAAAGATACCACTTGCTTCCTAGATGATAGTTTTGAGCAAAGTATTTGGCTATGCGGTATTCCGATCAAATAAATTGCAACTGCAAATATGGTTCTTCCACTCATTTTGAAAGCAACTAACTATAATATCGTTACAAAATGCCGCCGAAAACATCAAACCAGATTAACCAGGTGTTAATCTGTACCACAGGCCGCAAGAAAATCACCCAAAATTACGCACATAAGGGCACGCACGGATTATCTCTTCCGAGCTGTGGTGCATCAAACTAATATTACCAAATGTCAAAAGATAAAAATTAGATGGGGTTACCAATTAAAGTGAAACTGGTTCACTTAGTCATGGCTTTCTTATAGTGCAATTTCAATTTCAATGAATAGAGGGGCATTAAAAAATTCATAACTTCGTCAATTTTTGTCCAATTTCAACAAATAAATACTTTTTGGATACATATTAACGTCCTATATCCACAAAATATATATTTTGGCCATTTAGGTGGACCGTTTAATATTAGGATGAACCAAAATAAAAAAAAATAAAAAAACGACTTTTTCAAATTTTAGAGGGCTAGGGCCCGGTTACACAATGTTCGATATGGCTCAAAATTTACAGTTATTAGTTTTTTATCTATACGAACAAGTTTCCGGGTTGTCCCGTTGATTTTCACATACTTCGAAAATAAGAACCACTCTACTGTATACACACACGTATCCGTTGTGTGCATGTGTTGGTGTTAGTTCACGCTGCTATTCACAGATGGCGCTTATCGATTCCAATTTATCAACATGCCTTGTCGCTTCCTGTTATTCCATGCACTGAGGTGAAGAAAAATACGTCCGCCCGACAAAAAAAAAACAACCAGGCCGATCAGCGTAAAAGCAAGCGAAGACGGCAACAAAAGGTAATTTAAATCTATCAAAATCCACTAAAA
Organism: Ocypus olens; assembly: GCA_910593695.2. Taxonomy (NCBI): domain Eukaryota; kingdom Metazoa; phylum Arthropoda; class Insecta; order Coleoptera; family Staphylinidae; genus Ocypus; species Ocypus olens. The sequence goes on from OU343056.1 coordinate 35,145,156, forward strand.
AAAACCTCCAAAAGCTACTGCATAAAACACAAGCCCAGTACGACCAACTAACACAGCATTAACAACAACCAAGTTATACAACCACTCAACCACATCCAGAACAGCAAACATCTTCAAACATCAAACATGGCAATCCCAACCATCACAGCATTCGAACATGAACCCCACACTGTCTTGCATGCACGATGTTCACGTCTGTTCGTGCCTACGATAGTGAATGGGTAAAGCGGGATGGGCAAAATTTCTGTCGCCGCTTGAATTTTGGTCCGTCCTTCCATCGCACAGTACCCCATAATCTGTATAAGGGACATCACTGTACATCGTTATGAACGAATCAGTTGGGCCTTCTAGCGTAAAGTGTGAGAGCATGTCAAACTTAATCAACCCTGCGTGTATTTGCGCCATTTGAGCGGTGTTTAAAGTTGTAATTTAAGCGTTCATATTTTGAAAAATTATTAAAATAGTTGTAAGATCTAGGTGACCGGCCAACCCTGCACAAACCAATACATATTTTTAAAATATGTAGAATGGGTGTGGGTACCCGTTTATGAAAAATAGAAGCCGCTATCTTAAATAGCAAATAAGTTGAGGGGCTTTTACAGATCCCTGGGCCATCCGCCAATTAATACACACCCGATATAATATAGTGACAAAATTCATAATTGCTCTATTAAATGTTTAAAAAAAATCGGTTTTGTGATTTTATATCTAGTAGATACCAAATGTTGAATTAGTTAGGATGCCAACATCACAACATATGAAATGCATGGTAGTTTTATTCACCATTTCACTCAGATAATGTACTTGGGTATCACTGAACTCTATACATACTGGCTGGTGCGCATTTCCCTGAAAAATATTGTGTCAGGCGCAGAAGAAAGAGAAGGAAGAAGCGTAAGGGCTTTGCATCGCGGTCTAACACGTTACCGTATACCTGAACGCATAGCACCACGCAAACAATCTCTTTCACCTGTTGCTTCTACCTGTGAACGGACGCTATCCGGATGAAATCTGTGTTTAATTGTGTTAGTGCTGTAGAGTAAACGTGAAAATGGTGGCTAATTGTGTAGCATATGGATGTAAAACCGTTTATTCAGTTTCACTCCTAAGTTTTTATGTATAGACCTATTCATGAGTAAGGGCGGTTTACGAACTAAGTTCGGAACATTCAAATAATATTGGTATCCTTTTCTACTACGTGATATTCCCAAGACGTACGATTTCGTCGGCCGTATCTAGAAAACACGCACGCGGCCTGCATAGCTCGGTCTAGACCGAGCGGTAGAAGGAGAAAGAAATAGTTTACGGCGTCTCTTACTTACCGGTTATTTCATAGGCGCGCGTGATTTAGTCAAGCATTGCAATTACGCATGTTAATTGAAAGAAAATATGTTTTTAATGAATTTATTTCATACGTTTTAGCAAATGTGGAAATGGATATTAATACAACATTAAAAAAATACTTATTTTAATACAATAATATAAATGAAATATGAAATAACTAATATGAAAACATAACAAATTTGTGACATTCATTTTATTTAAATGAATAGTATAAAATAATAATACATAAAAATAAATTAATCATTCATTATCGTCAAATTCTTCAAAATTATTAGTGCTATCGTCGCTTGAATCTCCTACATGTATGATAAACTTTGGAATATTGTCGATTATTTTCTCGTTCTTAGAATTATTCTTATCTGGTCACCTGGCATTAATGTCTGCACGACACCATACTTGTAGCACTTTAGTTTATGTTTTTTTTAATATCCGGTGGATTGTACTTACTGGTAAATTAATTTCGCATGAAATATCTCTGACCGAATTTTCTTCATACGCTTCAAAATATGCAACCACATTTATTTCAGTTTCTTCATTAATAATGAAATCTTTCTTCCTCTTTTTCGTTCCAAAAACATCAGTATTATTTCTAAACTTCCTGTACAGCCTTAAGAAATAAGTTTGGTTTGGTTGTACCCGGCCAGGAAACGATTCCGCATAGCGTGTAGCCGCTTCAGCTGCACTTTTTGAACATGCTAAATAACACTCTAACGTGTCACATTTCTCGTTATGACGAAACGGCATGGCAAAAGTTCACAATAATACAAGACAATTGGCGAAACGTCAATAAGCATGGATCCTGTGACAACAGCCGACATCGTTTGTTTACCGCCGTCTTGATTTAGCGTAGGGAGTCCTATTGTAAAATATGTAGTATTTTAATGGCCCACAACTCCTTTATCTTCACGTGTAGGATAATAATTTATTAATACTTTTTTGTTTGTGTATTTTTTCTCTTTTTAAATTTGTCAAAATATACAGGGTATCCCATTTAAAAAAATGGTATTTTTGCGAATAAGTCAAAAACCTGAGGTTCAATTGTTTTTCTGTTTACACCATCTTAATGCACGTAAAAAATACTACTAGTTTGCTAATTTAACCGACTTCGTAGCTCCAAAAATAACAAAGTGGTCCGATAATTTAGAACACCCGGTATACAATGGAAACAAGCAAATTTTTAATAAGGGAATTCCCAGATTTACTCGGGTTTTCTGAATTTATAATCCATTGCGAAGATTAATTTGCGTCCCTTTCGGCCTAATGTACTATAGTATATTGTACAACAAGAGTGGATATGATGCACATATCTCACGAAGGCAAGTTTGGGGAACGAGCCGTAGGCGAGTGCCCCAATGCCGAGTGAGATATGGGGGCATCATATCCACTCGCGTTGTACAGATAACTTTTTCTACGACTGAAATCCCTTTCACTTTTCATAATGAATACCGAAAAACATGTAAATTAATTTATCTGACATTTGATGTCTGACGTTTTCTGGTCGCGGCCACGTCTCCTTTATAAAAAAGTCACTGTAACGCGTGGTCTACAATGTTGAAGGTTTATCAGTTTAGGAAATGTTTTCTATGCACGTAATCACAACGTTTTCATTTATAGTTTTCACATTCTTACTTGTACACCAATCCATATATTGTTTGTATGCGAAGTCATATTTTGGACGGGATCTGATCGGCAGTAATCCCTGCTGGATATCTTGAGAAGATTTCCTAATTTCAGGTGGGGTACAATTATTCGAATCACTTTCACTTTCCATGATGATTTCTGATTATATAAAAATGCAAATTAATTATTTGACGTTTGATGTGACGTTCTCCCGTCGTCGCCGCCGCTGCCGCAACGTTCTATAACAATGGTTGTTTATTATCTGTAACCTGGATTTCATATCCGTACACTTAACCGAAAAATAGCTTATATCCGTACAGTTTATTGTTAGGGAATTAATCAATATACGGCAAGGAGTAGAAAAAATACATTAACAAGCCCCAGGGTTTATTTGTTATGATTTTCGTTACTTCTCGGTCATAGTATAATATCATTATTAAAGAACAATTAGGTCAACTAATCCGGTTATTTATTCCTGTCCAAAATTGGCCGAAGAATATTAATCCCTTTATAAAACGTGTTGCCAATTATATCCGCTATAAATCAAGTAATTTTATGTGGTATGAACTTATAATTTTTTTTAATTTGTGATATTTCCGGTTTTACTTTTATATTTTTATTATTATTATATACAAAAAAACTAAATATATATTTTCAAAACTTAGGCGGTTTGAGATCAAAACTCCATGAATTTATTCTTAAAGTTAATTGCTCTGTTTATGATGTGATTGTATTTGTAGAAACTTGGCTTGACCAATCCGTTGCTGATTCTGAACTTGGCCTCAGTGATTTTATAGTGTACAGAGCAGACAGATCTCAGGTAAATAGTAACAAATTTAAAGGCGGCGGTGTACTTATTGCGGTTCGACGTAATATTGATAAGTTCTTTCATAAGTAAACAACCAATCAGATTCGTCCATTTTTGTCGAACGCCGCACGCTACAGAAACTTAGAACGTCAATGTCACTGAGAAACGGTAAGACCCCGCGCGTCAGGGCGATTTGTTAAACTTAGGCTGATAAGACCCCCGCTGTCGGTGTCGATGTTCAGATTTATATCATATTCATAGATACCCTTGAATAAAAAATTACGATCGATCTGTCAACGTATAAACATGTCTGAATCACGCTTCGGGACAGAATGCGATGAAGCAATTAATAATTTAATTACAACACCAAAAAACACGGTCAAAAGTAAAAAATACGTATGGAAACTGTTCCAGCATTTTTGTGAGGTAAGAAAATACGAATTGAAAATTGTACTTTTAATAAATAGCTTTTCAAGTTTTGTACATAATTCAAGAACTTATCTTACCGAATGTACCTCGGGCAATGATAAATTCGAGATAATTTTGACTAGTTCCCTCAAGTGTGTTGCTTTAAGTAATTGCCCTCCGCCTGACGGCGTCGGGCAATTACTAAGCAACACACTTTCGGGGTTTAGTCAAAATTATCGCGAAATTATCAGTGCCCTTGGGACATTATAGCTGAAAGTAAACCCGTCATAAGCTCTGAAATAGTAGAGCAGTTATTTGTTATTGTGGCAAATAAATTTATTATTGGCTCTACATATATTCCACTAGGAGCTAATATATGTTATTATGCAAATCATGCCTTGGCTATTGATGAAATTTGTAATCATTACAATAACCACAGTTACATATTCTGGGGTAATTACAATTTGCCAAACGCGACTTGGAGTACGAGTGTTAAAAAAGTCTTGGCGGATAACAACAAATCGTATCCTGCTCATATATTAGCGAATGTGTTTGAATATCACGGTATTACTCAAATTAATAAAATTTCTAATAAAAGAGGTCGATATTTGGACTTATGTTTTTCAAATATACAAAACGCCGATATTAGTTTAGCAATTGATGCACTGTGTCGGTCTGACATTCACCATTGCCCCTACATAACAGAAATTCATACTCAGAATTTTACTTTTACAGAATATATTACTGTACCTGAGGTCTGGATTTATGATTTTAAATCTGCAGATTATTGTGCCATTAACAACTATCTCTCTTCTGTTGACTGGGGCCAACTACTCAATGAGAATGATATCGATAGAATAGTAAGTAATTTTAACAATGTCGTTTATACTGTTTTTAATATGTTTGTGCCGTTGAAATTGTTAAGGCAGTTTAAGTACCCAAACTGGTTCAATTCAGATTTAATTCAGTTAACTAAACAAAAGAAGAGTGCACATGTAAAATATAAAAGATCGGGCTCACATTTTGATTATAATACATTCAGTATGCTGCGTTCGGATTGTGAACGACTAAATAATGAATTGTATTCATCCTACATTCAGAGAACTGAGGCAAATATACATGTTAATCCAAAGTTCTTCTGGAAATACGTCAATAAGTCTCGAAAATCAAGCGGTCTTCCTAAAAATTTACATTTGGGTGAGAAGTCGACAGATTCATTGACCGGTGCTGCAGAGCTATTTGCCGATCACTTCTCGAATGCATACGTAGTGAGAAATCTTAAGACAATGCCTCTATTTCAATCTGATCGATCAGTTGAGTTGTGTAAAGTAAATGTTACTCTTACAGATGTTTTTAATGCGTTATCTAACTTACAGGAATCCAGTAGTGTGGGTCCCGATGGAATTCCAGCTCACTTTCTTAAAAACTATAAATTCTCTCTTGCTAAACCAATCCATGATATATTCAATTTATCATTATCATCAGGGACATTTCCGAATTGCTGGAAGAGCAGCTATATAACACCCATTTTTAAAAATGGCCAGAATGATGATGTTGAGAATTACAGGGGTGTTTGCTTACAATTCGCATTGCCAAAATTGTTGGATCTATTGGTTTCAGAACAGTTAATGTGGAATTGTAAGAATATCATCATCAATGAACAGCATGGGTTTTTAAGAAATAGATCTACTGTTTCCAATTTACTATCATACCATTCTTATTTATCTGAGGCCTTGGAAAATGGATATCAAGTGGATGCTGTGTATACTGATTTCTCCAAGGCCTGACCGAGTTGATCACGATATTTTACTAAGCAAATTAGATTCCATTGGGTTGGGTGGTAGCGTAGTTAAATGGTTAGGTAGCTATTTAACCGGTAGATCACAGCGCGTTAAGATTGGTAACGCTTGCTCTTCGGAGATTCAAGTTACATCTGGTGTTCCTCAGGGCTCGCACTGTGGACCTATTTTATTTTTGTTGTTTATTAATGATATTGGACAAAGTTTAGAATTTAGTAAGTTTCTTCTGTTCGCTGACGACTTAAAGATATTTGCGCAAATAAAAACAATCAATGACCAGGAACACTTACAACGCGATTTAAATAAGTTGGCTAAGTGGTGTGAAACGAATCATCTTTTTTTCAATTTAAAGAAATGTAGTTCTATATCATTTCATCGCGGGAAGAAATTGGAATACCAATATAGTATATGCAACTACCTTCTAAACTGCGTAAACGATATTAGGGATTTGGGTGTACCTTTAATTTTAAATTAAATTTTAGTGGACATATCAGGATGATATGCAGCAAAGCATTGCAGATTCTAGGTTTTGTAGGTAGATTTTCTAGAGACTTTAAGGTACCTACTCTGCGGTCGCTGTATGTCTTCTTGGTAAGACCCCATTTGGAGTATGCTTCTTGTGTGTGGTCACCCTATGCACGAACGCTCGCAGCTGAATTAGAAGGGGTGCAAGGCAAATTTTTGCTCTTAGCATCTAGAAGGCTCGGAAATAGTAGACTGCAGTTCAGCCACAGTGGAATGCTAACTTTGCTAGGTCTTGAGTCGTTGGAAGGCAGAAGAATCTTTAGTGATTTGTGTATTATTTATAAAATAATAAATGGTGGAATAGATTGCCAGTACTTGGTAAATCTCCTACAATTTTATGTGCCATGAAGAGGTCATTATAGGTCCAAGACCCTCTCTCGTATACGTTTGCATACAACAAAGTATGGCATGTTCAACCCAATATGTAGGATGATGCGCTTCTGTAACCAACTTAATAACGACAGCAATTTTATACTATTTCAATCGTCATTTCTCCATTTTAAATTACATTTGAAACGTATCGACTTGTCCATTATCGTTTGTCAACATTAAGGGTCCCCTGTAATTGCTGACATGCAAGAATGGAGTGCAGATGTCGCCACTAGTAAAATGTAGCTCCAATACACTTATCTTAATAAAATCAGGGTTACCGCCAGTTGCGGTCGGTTTCCACCACAATCTCATCACCCACACATACACACACTCTCACACATATACTGCGAGTTGGTAGAAATGAACAGCGGGAACATCAAATGTACACATCTGAATAGATTGATTTCTTCATGCGTACCGGTCCGCCTGAGTGCAAATATAAGATAAAAAAATATTTCGAGTAAACGTATTAAATGAAAATGTATATAGTTGAAGAACCATATGTCCGATTGCATGCTATTTATATAATATATGCAGATATAAGATACAATAAGTACATGACCGTTGTTACCAGAAAATCAAGAACAGATTATAAGTTAGAATAGATTCCTCCCCCTCTGTTAAGTCGCTCATTTTATAAATTAGCGCATTAGTATTTAGTAATAGTAATGAGGAGAAAAGGCAATAAAATACAAAATGCATAACACAACAGTGATCTCCATCCCATTTTGTGAATTTGAAATTGATTTGTGTTGGTTATATACTTTGACTATATACTAATGGACTGCTATTCCCCCTCCATTTCCCATATGATCAGTTGTCAACCAGCTAGAGCCCGATATAAGTCCCGCCCCGGAGCCGAAAATGGAGCGTAATTTAAAAACCGGAAAGCAAAAAAAATATTTCTCGATGTATTCATCAGCAACGTGGAGAATGCAAATGCGAGCATATTTCGGCAACTCGGGTCCACTTTCCTACCTGTTCTTTACAAGCAAAGCATCAACCCATAATTTACGAAGTTCCGGATTTGATGGAAATCTAATACAGAATTTTAGGTTATAAGTCAAAAGTCAACTGACGTGTACATCAGCTGACGAGTATTATAACCGCGTTGGCATATACGTGGACATATTGCAGCCTTTCGCATAGCAATATTTTGACATGGTGTGAATATTTGACAATATAAATGTTTATATATTCAAAGGTGTGAATAAATTGCAGGGTAACACAATATGCAATGCGAGCTCATAGAGTCATATGTCATAGACACAAAATAACCACCAATTTAGTAACATACCGCAACCATTTAGGGTCCCGCCGCGCCACCGTTGCTTGGAGACACTCATGAAGCGGCGCTAGCAGTCCAATAGTATATAGTCAAAGGTTATATAGAATTATGGAATATAAAACTAGGGAAGTAAATTAAATAATGTTTTTCCTACAATTTTTGAATTGGAGAGAAGTTTCTTCACAAGAGTCGCACAATTGCTATATACTTTATTTCATTGGGCAAAAGGCAAGAATTATAAAGTAGATATAGTACTCCCTCTATAATGTGGCACTTCACTTCTCCAACATTTTAATGGCTCGTCATTAGTGATTTCCAGAAATCCGGTATTTTTCGTAATCTGGCAGTGTTCAGATCGGATATCTGCTGGATTACTGAGATACTAGTGAACTTACAACCAGGGGTGTCTCATCTAAAGGGATCACACTTAAATTTGACAAGACCTGTATTTGTAATTTAAAAAAATTTCATTTCTGATTATTATTTTTGATCTATTTCCAACTCGTATTGTTTCAATAAAAACATAGTATAGTAGTAGCAATTCAGGAAGGGGTCTGTTAACCACTCTGTTTGATATCTATGATCATGCATGATCAGTAGCCTGTTTGATCAGTGCATAAATGGCGCTTAATTCCTTAATTATCTTATTACCCTTTTCTTTACTGCTTAACTGATTTATTATTTCTAATGTGTTTTGTTATGTATCTTATCTAAATAATTTATTTTGAAGTATAACTTTGTATTAAATCAATAAAGAACAGATTTTAACTGTGAAAAAAAAAACAATAGTCTATTGGTAAAACATTGTAACAGGAATAATAACTGAAATCAATAATAGAAAAGTTGTAACGGGTCCCTGGTGTCACCTATTTCTATCGTCACCAACTATCCTAGCTTTCAATACAATACAATAAAGGCAAATACATACATAAGCACAATATGAGAACAATAAGTAAATGAATAATACAATATCACACTTATATTGTACCGAATGTCTGGGATACAATCAGTATTTTAAGGTTATGTTGATTGAGGAGGTCAATAAAACTATTATTGGACCAATTTTAGAACACTGAAGCAATAGACATGGTTATTATAATTCGCATTATTGGGATTGAGTATGAAAAAAAGCACTACAGTATTATTTATAAAAGTTTTAGGTCACTTCACATAGTAGGTTAAATATTAGTCGGCCACTTTGCAGAAAAATAGAATAGTTATCATGGATAAGTAATTCAACTAAGAAAAAGAGGGTGCAATACCAACAATAAAATAATAAAATAAGTTTTTAATCCTTTATTTTTAATGATAATGTGAATTAAATGACAGCCAACATTAAAAATTCAGCTAATTTTACAATATCAGTATTGTAATAGTAGTTATTAATGCGCCAACACTCTTATAAGTTGTAGACGACTGGCGCCATCTTACCCAAAACAGCTGATTTTTTTTAACTTAGAGCTACTTATTTCTGCTTGCACTTTCGATGGTTAAATTCAAATTTTTCTAGGTTATGTCTCATTTATTAAAATTTCTCTTTTGCATACCCCGTTTTTTTATTAATTCTTTTCCATCATATCCAAATACTCAGGTCAATTAAATGTTATTTTTATGATTTTTATATGAAGCGTTTTTCTTGAAATTGTGATTATTTACTGAATTAGCAAAAAAAACTGTAGTCACAGAAAAAATGGGCAACGTATAAAACTAGATAATAAATTGATAAACTAATATTAGCAAAGATTTATATTTTTTATTTCGTATTAAATGAGTTGATTATGTTTGAAATTTGTAAAAAATTAGGCAACCCATCTTTCACAAAAGGGGGACCTTAATTTATTTTAGTTTGAATTAGTTGTGTTTCTTATTTATTAATGTAATCAATTTTATCTATTTATTGATCTCTATTTATTATTTTAATTAACTTTTATCTATTTGCTATTGTGATTTACTATTTTAATCAATCTTATCTATTTGTTATTCATTATTTTGCAACTTGTTTGTCAATTAGTGTGAGTACATCATCATTTACAATTTTATTTATTAATTCTGTGATATTTATACACCATCTATAGTGATCTTGTACTGTGATATTATAATATTTAGACTTTTATTTATTTGTTTTTATTGAAATTTCTTCAACTTTAGTTTATATTACCGTATTTATTTAATATTTAGTATGTTTTATTGCAATGTAAGAGTAACATTTCATTCTCTACTCAACGAATAAGTCCGTCGACATCATTTAAATTCACGTCAGGCCAAGTTTTTTTGTTTGTTTTATATTAGTTTTAAGTTAATTAGTAAGTCGTACATTGTTTTCTGTTATGTTTTTATTATATTTTTTATTTATTTAATTTCATACAGCAATCTCTATTATTTACATAATACATATGTAATAAATTTGTAAAAAGGTGAATCCGTCAAATAAATTAAATTAAATTAAATATTTGGCGTTTTTGCGCACGCCTATGGTGGAAAATTGCAACTGACACTACTTGATTCGGACGGACAAGACACCCCGACCGCCATCTCTGCTGAATAGCTCTATAGTATTTATTTGTGTTTCACACATTTGAATAGTACACGGGAATAATGGAGTTCATTTTGCTCGAAAGCAAAACGGCAGATACAGATTTTACAGAAAAATAATCAACATCTTTTTTTATAAATATAAGCCGTTGCGGATTTATGTTCATATGAACTTTTCTTCAGAACATGACCTTAGGAATTATACCCTGAAGTATTAGCACATCATTAAGGAACACCCTGTATTTTGTATTGATGTGTTCACAAAATTATACTTGCTGCTTTGTATATTTTTCTATTTCAAAGTTGTCTAATTTTATTTCATAATTTGTATATTTTGTATGGTTTCACAAAATTGTACTTGCTGCTTTGTATATTTTATATGTGTTCGCTAAATTGTACTTGCTGCTTTTTTGTAATTCTATTGCATTTTAATACACATAAATGTGTGTCCTGATTTTGTAGTTGTAGTGTGACGTTATTTTTAAAATAATTACCTATCCACATGAAATTCCATATAGACACAATTATCAGTACGTATAACAAGGGTATAAAATACACATTTTACAGGAGACAAAAAAATCTACATGAGCAGATATATTAATAACAATAGTTATTTGTTTAACAAGGCAATAAAGTGACAGATTTACGGACGCGGCTGGAGTTTCACCGCCGAGCGAGCTTGCGAGCGAGGCTGTGAATCCAGTCAAGTCAGGAAATCCGCTTTATTGCCGAGTTAAACACATAATTTTTTCGCGGATTGTTTAGGAGAAATTAGTAATAACTTGCAATGAAATAATCATGGTGATGGTTGCGACCGTTACTATGTGGTAATTCATTATAAAATCACTGAATAAAACACTTACTATGTACTATTTGTACATACATCAAATAAATTGTGGTAAAAAACATAGTAAGTGTTTTATTCAGTGATTTTGCAATGAAATAATTTTCAATATATTTAATTCTATCAACATATCGCAGGTAGCTTTGTAAAAATTACCCAAGTAAAACAAAAATTGACATTTATAATGGATATTGTGGTGTCCGCATTTTGGCGGTGTGTGTGGTGTAATCATTTATAATCATAATGATCATGATTTCGTAAGTGACATGCAATGAATATTTAAATCGGTCGGACCGTATAATTAGTTGGAGTAAAACTCTTCAATACATTTCTCTACTGATATGGCTGATGGTGGTATCACTTTGTGATACATTTTGATTCAGGAATTCAAGAATTTTTCAATAAAATGCACTTCTTGGTATCACACATATTTCATTACGATTAAGGATATTAAACTCATTATGTTCATATTATTGTTCAATGATTAAATTGAAATAAAACTTACATAATACGTAACCTCCAAATCCTTTTCGATCATTTTTCCGATTGCTGCTCGGGCTCAATTACGTCGGAAAGTTAGGTAAACACACGGTGCTCAGAGAAAACTTAGGCGGGGTTGTTAATACTTCGCAAAAGCCGTTATTGGGCTTCTTTCACAGGCAACATCTGAAGGAAAGTCTCTCGTTCTCCTGTGCTAGGAAATCATTGCGCCGGTCGACAACGTTTAAATGTCAAATGCCGGGCCACTAGGAGCCGGTCACGACAAACAAATTTCTCCATCGCTCGACGACTCGATTTTTGTGCGTGGATAAGTTAGACTCGCATGGAAATCGGAAAAACACACGCGGTATTATTAAAACTTCGGGGAACCTGTGTCTGGCCTTTTTGGCACGGGAAATTCGAAGGCAACTCTCAATTAAGCGAAAAATACATTGTAATGTCAAACAAATTTCCGGGCGGCTTCTATTGGTCGACACGGTGTCTCATCTGATTGGCGAAATAACATGACGTAGTATCACCTGATTGGCTCATTACTTTTACAGCCTAGGCATAAATAAGCATTTTTAAAGCCTAGTCCGCAAAAGTGACTAAAAGCAGTCTGAAAAATCTTACATTTCATATTAATCCGCGAAAAAATATATTATTTCTAATTATAGTAAAAATTATATTTTGAAATTACATTTGCTATTTTTTGTTATTAATAAATCTGCTCATATACTTTCTTTATCTCTCTTGTAAAATTGATATGTTTGTACTGCCTTGAGACCACCTATACCGCGAATCGCGCGAGCTTCGCGATATTTGTCCCATATAAGGCATTGAGTAAGAGCGAGAAAGCAAGCCCTAACGTCGCGTCGGCGGGTTGCATACTTTTCACATTTGCCTCAATCGTTCGGCATAGAGCATCCATTCCAGTATGTACAGAGTTCAGTGTTGGGCATAAATCTGTCCTTCTCGCGATCACAAATCCCATGAACCAATAGCAGTACCCGGATACCCCTTCTCAAATCAAACGAAATAAGGCGCTAAAATGAAAAGTTCCAATAAACGAAAGTACTGGAATGGCATCGCCAATTCAATTTCCTGGGAAGCACCACAAACAATGCACTTCCGGCCTATTTTGTTAGTGTAAAGAGATAATTCAACTAAAAACGCACTCACGGAATAGACTGTAAATAAATAACAGCTGATCCAGGTTATGTAAGGTTACGTGTGGGTACCCGCCTAAAGTACGTCGTAGGCTTGCTCGCTCGCTTCGTGATCGCGAGAGAAAAATCGTGCTTGCTAGGAACTAATGTACAATATAACGACGAGGTTAGAAAACGGCACGTTGTACATGTTTGCTTCATAGGTGTATTAGGACACGTATGATGTCTATAATGGTATCTACTTATACAAAATCACTGCTTAGAAAAGTCGATCTTTGTTCATTATTGGGCACCTTTTAGATTGCTCAAAAATATTGTGATGTCACTATTGTTTGACGTGTGACGTCAGCGGCAACGTTTTTAAATAGAATTCGATTTTTTTTTATTCGAATATTTTTTCCCCATTATCCTTCAAGAACATATTTTTAAAAATGTTTTTTTTGCATTTCAAAGTCCGCCATTTTGGATCAGCCATTTTGGATTTTGGAAGAAATAATATCAAGTTGATGATTGACCTTGGAAACTCTTGTATACCAATTTTTGTTTCAATTTAATACATTTTTAAATTTTTGTTCGCCATTTTTTATCAAATTAATAATCAACGAGCCTAAAAACCATTAGGTACCAATTTTTATTTTAATCCAAACCTTTTTGATTTTTGTCCGCGTTTTTCGGAAAAAGGGCCACTATGCACTGCTTTAAAATGATTATGACTTATATTAAAATATTTGTTCGCAAATATACGTTAATACAAAAATAACGAATATTTTTTTATCAAAATTTTTATTTTTCAAAGTTTATCAAGAATAAGTCTAATAAATCTAATTATTAATTTGTATGATAAAAAAAGTCCTTCAATTGCAATATTCATACCTTTTATTTTATTGAAATAATTTCATCATAAATGTTTTAAATAAAACATTTATGGTGAAATTAATGCTGACAACAAAAGTTATGATTTTTTTAATTATATGTAGTTACTTGTGGATTTTTCATTTAAAATATTATATGGTTACTGGTAGATTTTTTTAAATAGAAAAAATCCACCAGTACCCATATAAAATTTAAAAATTCATAACTTTTGTTGTCAGGCATTAATTTCAATAATTTTATCATCAATTGTGTAAACAATGTATCTAGTAATAATACAAGAAAAACAATTCGGGGAATTTCTACAGTTTAAACCCCTTTTGTTTAAATATGAGGCATTCTTTTACAAATCGAACAAAATACGCCGACCCGTATTTTTGCATTTATTTTTTTCGTCAGTATTTTTGAAAATACAGACAGTTAAAGTTTTGAAAACTGGCTAATTATGCATGTCTTTAGATCATTATAAATCCCTTTCTATTAGTGGTATGGAGATCGGTGAAGACTCATTTCAAATGCAATAGAAATATCTTCATTCTGATGTTAATTAATATTACTTTTGTGGTTAATTTATAATTATTATAAACAATTAAAATATTGAAAGTCATTTTACTACTCAAGGCCATCACTTTAAAAAATTAAAAAATATACCGTTGTATTCCACGTTTCATTTCACATCGAAATCATATTTTTTTAGAATGGTCATTTGATTACATCAGTATGAAATAAATTAATTTGTACGGCAAAACGCGCTACGAGGCGCGCGGCTTCGAACACTGGGTCCGTTGCGTCGCACTGTATCTGTCATTAAGTGTGATAGAAATTAAAAGAAAGATTAAAAATATTATAATCGACTATTATTTATTATTATTCCATAAAATAATAATAAATAATTTTAATGTGAATGATATAAAATGAAGAAATGTAGGTTGATCAAACTTCAAATACGGAAATAAATAAATTCAAAAATAATTAATAATGTAAATGTATTTATTAACCAAACGTCATTAATATTATGTTTACTCTTTCGAAATATTTGCATATATAAATATGTCGTATAATGAAAAATGTTTTGCTTGTAATTTATTTTTGTTTATTGATATTATGCAATGAAACCCCAAAGTACCTTTAATAGTCAAAGCCTTCCTAAGGCGTATTTCCAGAATTTTCTCCTCCTCGTCATACTCTTCGTTAGTAACAAATCGACAAGCAATATTTGGCAACGGTTCACTTGCCCAAGTAAACCAATCTTGCGGAGTTTGAATCGGATTGCTAATCCGTTGACGGCTAATCGTTTTAAAGTTCCACTCAAACCATCACACGGTCCTTTGCCATCTTACATCAGGAAGAAGTGCCATTCTGCTGTTATGCCAAAGTCTTCTTCGTGGTGGCATAATTTTTTTTTTTTTATTTTTATATTGTGCATTTGCCCCATCAGAAAAGTAAATAATTTTTTTTAAGTTTATCAAATAAATTGTTATAAATTGAATGTTTTTGAAAAAATGCGAAACGCAATGGTATGATGGAGCAAACATTCGGAAATTATTCCCATTTTCACTTCATTGTCATTACCTCGATAATATATTGCAAATGCACTGTCGCTTAATCGTTGTTGCAGTGTATGCCCTGAATGGAATTTTGAATTACAAAAGCGTAGTTTTCAGAAAAGTCGCAGATAACAATGCATTCGCCTTGCGGCAGACTCTGTTTTTTATTATATAAAAATTTATTTTGCTTTTTTACAAGAAATGAATGCTGTAGTAATTTGGATAAACCATTTTCTAGCTTTTCTAAATAATCTTCTACGGGAAATATTAAGAAGAAATATATTCAACGGAGTCCTGTCAACAGTAGTCCATTGCTTGTAAGTTATACAATCAATTAAATTATCGTCACAACATTTTCCTATTTGTTGTATAACATTTGTGGTACCGGGATAAGTGTCACATTTTCCTATATAACATTTTGTTGAAGATGGACTACGAATCATACGATTTAAGCATTGTATTAGGAACTACTTCTCCCTTCAAGATCTTATATTGTACTTGTTAAATAGATCTAGATAAGATGAAAACACTAAATTCGACGCTCAATTGTTTTTCGTTTTTTTTTGCACGGATGATCAGATTTTGAAAATTCTTCCATCAAAGAATTACAATTATCGAACATATGCAGATAAGGTGGTAAAAGCAAATTTGGTCTTTAATTGTTTGTGGTATTTTTACCATAACTCTTTTGGTGGTGATCAGATTTTTAAAATCCTTACAATAATGTATCTTACCCATTAGTTCAAAATAGAGTAGACAAATCCTTTATGTGAAATTGTTTTCCGCCAGATTTGAAGGTAATTCTTAGACGGATGACCAAATTTAAAAAAAATGTTTCCATTACTGGATTGCACTTAGAGAGAAGCTGAAAAACAAAAATTTGACCTTCAATTGTTTTTCGGTTTTTCGAGAATAACTCTTAAACATATGACTGGATTTGGAAAATTGTTCAGGCAATGTATACACTGTGTACATCTTTATGGAATCAATTCGATTAAAATTCAAGGCATTTTCCTTCAGAAACATGTGTATTACTTTTTTTTACGCGCATTTTTTGAGATCAAATTCAAATGTACAGGGTGTCCCAAAATTGAGATACGACCTCTAAGTTAAAATTTTCAAATGTGAACCCCCATTTTTTTTGTTGCATTTGTGGATTCTACGTAAAATTCTGAGTATTTTTCATGTAGCAAAGCCCATGTCGATACTCAGCTGTTTTCGAAGAAATGGCGTTTAAAAAAGTACTACTAGTATTTTATTTCTGGTAAAAGATAACATGGTTTCATCGAAACATTGAAATTAATAAGGAAACATAATTTCATTAAGTAAATAATGATTTTTCGTTATTAATATATAAAAAAGACAGCAGTTTCAGTGTGCTAGTAATATTTTATTAAATAATAATAATAATAATAATAATAAATTGTCTTTATTGCGAGAAAAAAAAATAAAGTACAAGAAATATCATGGCAGAGTAGGCGAAGTTCAGTGAGGTAGTAACCTCTTACTGCTCTTCCACTTAACCTACTAAATTGATATATTAATCAAAATAATAGGGCACATTCAATCAAAAAGTTTGAGTCAAATATTTAATATTTATTAAGCAATTTAAAATTAATTTATTGACAAAAAATAATCAAAGTATAATTTAAAAAATGGTGATGTGGCAATCATGTTGCTTTCTCCGACTTGGTATCATTTATATTTACGATTTCATGGTTTATTTTCAATTCAAATCATGTTTTAAATGTACATACAGTGTTTTGTAGAATCGGATGAAACTGACGTTTAAAACGTCAAATTTATGAAAGATGAAAATGACAAATTATACTTTAAATTCTAATGGCCAGTTTACTTAAAAACCAAAGAGATTTCGAAAAATACTTATTCTTTATAAGTTGTTCATTTTGGCATTCTTTACAATTATTAATCATGTAAATTTGCTGGAACTATTATCGTTTCATAATTATAAACCAAAAATGCCAAAAAAAAAGAATAATAACTATTTCATAACTATTATTTAAAAAAAGAACGGACATTTCACGAAAAATATTTTCATACAAAAGATGTTAATTTCTTTGTTGTCTTCAAGTTTTGTTTAAGTGCTCTAATAGTATTTTTCATATTTAAAAAAATATCGGAGAAAAACAAAAAACGGTTAAGGTAACCAACTTCTGGCGTACAAAATTTTACCAAAAGCTTTTTAGTTCTTTGGATTATCAAATAAGGCTTATGTTTAAAGTTTGATGTTAATTTATGTAGTAGTTGTTGAGATACAGTGCGCACAAGCAGACACGTATACATTAGAACAGGAATGCATATTAAAATAAATTGTATACCTTTTTCTCGTATCATGTAATACAAGAAATCAAATCTTGAACAATAAATTGGATGAAAATAGGACACGCTCTATTTCCATCCTAGATCTAGTATGCGAGCATACGCATTTTGAATTTATATCGCTCGTCTGCGACATAACCTAAAATTGTAGCATGTTAGTTGAGTTTAATAGTCGGTTTACTCAGAAACCAAAGAGATTTCGAAAAAAACTTATTCTTATAAGTTGTTCAATTTGGCATTCTTTATAACTATTAATTATGTAAATTTGCTGCAACTATTATCGTTTAATAATTATAAACCGAAAATGAAAAAAAGAATAATATTTTTTTTTCTCCAATAAAAATGATTTTATGAAAAATATTTTCAAACTAAACATGTTCATTTCTTAGTTGTCTTCAATATTTATTTGAATGTTTTGGTAAAATTTTTCATATTTAAAAAAATATTGTAAAAAAACAAAAAAACTGTTAAGGTAAACACCCACTTCCAGTGTACAGAATTTTACCAAAAGCTTTTCAGTTCTTCGAATTGTCAAATGAAACTGTTCAAAGTTTCTTGTTAATTGTTGTATTAGTTTTTGAGAAATTGTTGAAATGGCATCTAGGGACCCCAAAACGGATATTTCCGTAAAAAAATTTTTTTTTAATTTTCACGATCCCGAAAAAAGTTGATAAATCCTTATGGGAAAAAACATGTAAATTGAGCTAGAACCTGCCTTACCTATCTGTTAAGAAAACTAAACTATGGTAACATTTGAATTGCTTTTTAAAATATAAATGATTAGTCACTTTCAGAATAAAAGAAAAATATACAGCTATACTAGAATAGTATATTCTGTAACAAGGTTAGAATGGAAATTCGATGCGAGTGGAATATTTCGAGCGCGAGCCGTGAGGCGAGCGCGAGGAACCACGAGCATCTGAATTTCCATTCTTACCGAGTATCAGACTATACTTTCTCCTCGACCAGATAAAATAGACTAATAAAGTAATTAACATAAAGAACTTACGTTTTATTATCACGTTTGTGGTTATGTTTATAGTATTTTGACAATTGTGATATCCAAGGCTAATTGTTTTATTCGGAACGGTGTGAGAATATTCATTCTATCCCTTGTTATGGAATGAATTACATGCAAAACGCATAAGCGCATAGTGTTTTGTTCCATAACAAGAGTGAGAATGTGTACGTTCTATAATCAAAATTGATTTCAGAATGCTTAAATTCTATGGTGGTCGTGGAGAAAATATTTTATTGTTGTTTGTCTGTTTGAATTTACAAAACTTAAAATTATTGCAAATAAACTATTTGTAACTATTTCAGCTTGTCTAAATTCGGCTGTTTGAAATTATGAACCATTACTTTACAACTTAAAATAACCTTGGACTAGGAAGATAAATCGTCCTCTCTTTCTTCAAAAAAGGTGGCGGAGCGGGAGTTATATTGTATAAGTGGCTCTACCATCAACATGTTCCACGAGCCGCCATTGGATCTATACATCGAATATTTACAAAAATCATGGTATTTACAAGTGGCGACAACACCCGCACCCCGAGGAATATAAAACTGATTTTTTTCCTTGAAAGAATGCGTATGCCATTTTGCCAGATAAACAGGTAAAGCATGACGCCACGGATCCAGCGCGCTGGCAAATAGAATGCCTCATATGTATTAATAATACAAGCCAAAAAGTGAATTTTCACAAAAAAAAAATAGATATTTATGCATTAAGGGAGATATGGAATGTTTTTCTCCCGAGGTTGACAGGGTTACAAACCGAGGGCCTCTGGCCCGAGGTTTATAAGTCAACCGAGGGTAAGAACATGAATATCTCCCGAGGTGCATACAATATTTTATTTTTTAGTTAAATATTAGTAATTCGTAAAAATATTCAGTATATCGATCTGCAATATGTATTTGCATGGTTACTATGAGTTTGTTTTAAATCAAATCGCCCGCATTTCATGAACTGACGTTTATTTAGTTTGATTTGATTTGACGTTAATGATTTAACAACAAATGTACGGTTGTGAATGAAATAGTGAACAAACCTAGGAGAAAAGTTTAATTCCTGTCTCGCTATAAAGTTGGTCGTGAGCAGACGCAAGATTGTCTATCTTCAACCATCATCTTGAGCGGAGAATTTGGAAATTGTACATACTATTTGTCAGGTAAACATAACAATGATGATAATAGTAAATATCATACTACTAAAAAATAAATAAAATGTTCTACTCCGAGACAGTGGCGGCTCGTGGAATATGTTGATGGTAGGGCCACTTCTTCAATACACCCCCCTCCCCCCTCCCACTTAAAAAAAAACAAAGAACGATTTATCTTCCTAGACCAAAGTAAGAATTAATTAAAAATTCTTGCTGAGCTTGAAACTATGGTGGTACCATGGCTCCTGGGCTCTATATAATGAGCCGCCCCTGTCTGCGATTACTTTCTATTTGAAACACATTGTATAATCTAATCAATAATAAAGCTTCTGCATTGCTTACAATTGACTTCCGTCAATTTGTTTTTTTTAAGAGAATAATTCTTGAATGGATGACTAGATTTCGAAAAAAAATCAGGTTTGGTTACAGATTCAGAAATTAAATTCACCCATTCGATTTTTTCAATTATTTGTTTTTCTCGGATAACCCTTGAACCAGCGGCGGCTCGTGGATGTTCGACGAGGAGGCCACGAAAGAAAATTTGACCAAAATAGCAGTGGAATATTTGCTTCCTCTATAAGAGTAAGTAGTGCAGCACGAGCCACCTCTACGAAGATCCACGAGCCGCCGCTGCCTTGAACGAATGATGAAGTCTAGTATTGTACTTAGCACATAAGTTTAGAACAGATTAAAAAAAACTAGTTTGTACATTTGGTGCAAAAAAAATCAAAAATTCCTGCAAATATTTGAAAATTAAATAATTCTCTAACATAAATCCCGAAGACTATATTTTCCAAATAAATATCGAAGTAAATTAATTTTATCTAAAAATAAACCCCATTTTTAAATTAAAACCCACCACGAATTTAAAAAATATAAAATTAAATAAATAACCTGAAATGAATACAAAACCCTTGAAAATACAGGTCAAAAAATTAAAAAAGGTAGGTGGCAAAATCTAAAGGACAAAAATCAAAAACTTCGACCACAAAAAAAAATCCGCAAAAAAATCAAAAATTTCCGGGTAAAAATAAACAATTCAGGTTAAAAAATTTTGGCCAAAACGTCGGGCCTGAAACTCGAACATGTGGAAATATTGAAAATTTTAACAAGCCAATAAAAAATGTAGGCCGAAATAAAGAATTTTTAAAATAATTTATAAGAAATTTTAACTAATTCGATTTTATAAAATCCTGTTCACTTTGTCTGTAAATTTGTACACACCTTTTAATATGTAAATGTTTCTGTTGCGTAAACATCTTATTATTTTATTTATATCAACAAAATATGTCTTACTATGTATTAACTGTTCTAATTTTTAATTGTCATTTATATATTTTCTAAATATTGTTTGTAAATCCCTATACACTGGAGTTATATATAATATTGTTAATTGACCTGTGTAATCTATTACTAACACCAATAACGATTTATTATTATTATTGATTTATATGCGAGATTTTTTCCCGGTATTTTTTTTTTGTTTCTTGAAATTTTCGATTTTTTGGTCTGCATTTTTTATGTTTATTTTTATTTTGTCTAAATTTAGGACAAAAGGTCAAAAACTAAAAATTAAAAATGCAGACTGAGAAATCCAATCCGAATCGAATATTTTGGCCAAAAAATAAAAAAATCTAAAATAAAAATAAAAAAAAACTTGATCTAAAAATAAAAATGTAGACTGAAAAATTGAAAAACAAGCAAAAGAAAAATAATTTGCCACTTTCGACCCCAAAAATAACTCTTTTTAGCTTAAAATAACTTCCGACAAGAAATTCCAAAATAATAGCAATTTTTTTTAAAAGATCGCATAATAAAATCAATAACCCAGGTTAAGAAAATCTAAAATATGGGACGAAAAATAAAAAAATGAAGACCAAAAATCTATAATTCGGACCTAAAAATCAAAGTGGTGGACCAAAAAATATTTTTTCTTAACAAACAAATCGAAAGTTGAAATAAGAATAATAAATAAACGTTTATTAACTGGTTACCCCTTTTTTGCAACATATACATTAATTACAGGAATGAGATTTAAATTATAATAATTGATTAATTAATAACTTAAAATATAACGTAAACGTGTAGAAACATATAAATTAAATAAATCTAAATTAAATTAGTAGGGAAAAACAGAACAATGAAATGAAATAAAGAAAATTTCGGCCAAAAGACCAAAAATTGAAACCAAAATAATCGAAAATACAAAATATAGGCCAAAAAGTGAAAATCTACAATAGGGCCTAAATAGGTGAACATTTAACGAAACATCGAAAAACATAGCATAGATGCAAAATTATTGGCCACTTTCAACCGCCAAAAATAAGAAGTTCGAAAATAATAGTAAAAAAAAAAAATCACGAAATGAAATAATAATCCAGGTTAAAAAATCTAAAATTTAGGATAAAAAATGGTGATGTGGCCATCATGTTACTTTCTCCGATTTTGATTGCATAATAGTTATTTACTATACTACCATGGTTTATTTTCATAGATCAGATGATACTGACGTTTAAAACGTCAAAGTTATGAATAACAAATTATACTTATAATATGAATTATTACTATATATCGGTTGTGGCTGAATGCCCTAGTTGGCTAAGCCAGGTCCCCATCATCCTCGATTCCCTAACCCGAACTCCTATCAATCATCTTTCCTTTTAATAAAAAAAAAAAAAAAAAAAAAAAATTATACTTCTAATTCAAATACTCTTAAATAAGTATATTCGAAACCTAAAAAAAACTAATAAATTCTTGAAAAAAGTCCTAAAAGTAAGTCTTGATAAATCCTGAAAAAAGTCCTGAAAAAGACTTCTGAAAAAGCCCTGGTTATACTGGTTATAAAGTTCTAAAGAGAATACCCGAAAAACGTCTTGAATAAAACAGTCCTGAAAAAACCTGATAAAAAAGTCGTTATAAAAAGTCCAGAAAAAGAGTCTGGAAAAAAGTGCTCTTGCAAAGAAATGTCTTGAAAAACAGGTGATTGAAAAAGTCCAGAAAACAGAGTCATCACAAAAAGAGGTCCTGGAAAAAGACCTGATAAAAAAGCCTGTAGAAAAGTTCGAAAAAGGCCTTAAAAAGTACTGAAAGAAAGCTTGAAGAACAGTCTAGAAAAAAAGTCCTAAAAAAGCCTGCAAAGAGTCCTTACAAAGGTCCTAGAAAGACCCGAAAAAAGTCGAGAAAATAGTGCTAGCAGAAGTCATGAAAAAAGCCTTGATAAAAGGTATTTAAAAAATCTTGAAGAAATAATCGTGGAAAACGTCTTGAAAAAATAATCTTGATGAAAAATTCTTGAACATAAGGTCCTAGGAAAAGTCCTGATAAAAAGGCCAGAAGAAAAGTACTGAAAAAGCCTACAAAAAAAGTTTGAATAAAGACCTTAAAAAGTCCTGTATAAAGCCTGTGAAATAGTCCCGAAAAAAAGTCCTTAAAAAATCATAAAAAAGAGTCCTGAAAGAGATTTCTAAAAAATGTCCTGCAAAGAAGGTTCTAAAAAGACCTGAAAAAATTCCAGAAAATAGTTGTTAAAAAAAGGCGTTAAAAAGTCTTGAAAAAATAACCCTGATAAAAATGCCTAAAAAGGTACTGAACATAATAGTTTTTAAATAGTCTTGAAAAGGCCCAGAAAAAAATTCGAAAAAGAAAGGTTCTGCAACAAAAGTCCTGAAAAAAGGCCTCAAAAAAGAGTTGAAAAAGCTCTGAAAAAAGCTGTAACAAAAGTTTTGAAAACATTGTCCTGCAAAAAAAAAATCCCAAAAAGAGTCTTGCAAAACGCCTAAGAAAAGTCCTGAAAAAATGCATTAAAATAGATCAAAAAAAAAATCCATATTAAAAATCCTGAAAAAAAGTCCCAAGAAAGGCCCCAAACAAAAACTTTTTAAAATAAAGTCTTGTAAAAAGAGCCCTGGAAAAAAATTCTGCAAAAGAAGAGTTCTGAAAAAACGTCGTTAAGAAAGAGCCCCGAAAATAAAGTCTTGAAGAAAGTTCTGAAAAACTCTTAACACGTTCGCTACCACCGACGCGCTAGTGGGCCCGACTTGAACTTGCGTGTGTGCAATCCCAATTGAAGTGGCAGCGAATGTGTTAACAAAAGTTTTGAAAATATTATCCTGCAAGAAAAATCCCAAAAGGAGTCCTGGAAAAGTCATTAAAAATGCTTGAAAAATAATCCTGAAAAAAGTCTCAAAAGGTCCTGAACAAAAAGTTTTTAGAATAAAGTCTTGAAAAAGAGTCCTCGAAAAAAATTCTGAAAAGAAAAGTCCCGAAAAAACATCGTTAAAGAAGAGTCCTGAAAATATAGTCTTGAAGAAAAAACTAACGTTTAAAACGTCAAAATTATGAAACGGAAAAAATATACTTCAAATTCAAAAACTCGGTTTACTCAAAAACTAACGAGATTTCGAAAAAAAGTTATTCTTTAGAAGTTGTTCATTTTGCTATTCTCTACAATTATTATTCACACAAATTTGCTGTAACTATCATCGTTTCATAATTATAAACCAAAAGTTAAAAATAATTAATACATTTTTTTCTCGAATAGCAATGATTTTATGAAAAATATTTTCAATATTTTTTATATTTAAGATAATATTGGCAAAAAACAAAAAACAGTTAAGGTAAACACCCACTTCCGGTGTACGAAATTTTACCAAAAGCTTTTCAGTTCTTCAGATTACACAGACACACACACACAGACACACACACACACACACACACACACACACACACACACACACACACACACACAGAGACACGCGCGCGCGCACACACACACAGACACACACACAGACACACACACACACACACAGACACACACACAGCCACACATACAGACACACACACAGACACACACACAGCCACACACACAGACACACCCACAGACAAAATAAAAATTCCAGAAATTGTCGAAATAGCATCTAGGGACCCCAAAACGGATATTTCCGTAAAAAAAATTTTGAAAAAAAAAACACGATCACAATACTTTCTCGTACTTCGTAACGGAGAAAGTAAAAATAGACCAAAAATCTAAAATTCTGACAAATAAAAAACAATAATTTTAGAGCAGAAGATAAAAAATATAAATGTTGTTCAAAAAGCTGAAAATTTGGACAAAACGTCACAAACTCGGGCCTAAAGATAATAAATGCAGACTAGAAAATCGAAAATTTCAACAAACAAAACTCGAAAATACCGGAAAAAAAATCATATAAATCAATAATTCAGGTTATAGTTATTTTAACCAAAATCAATTCAAAAATTTGGAACTATTATAGAATTAAAATTCGGGCCAAAACATAATAATTAATTCGAAAATTTAGGTCAAAGTAAAGAATATTAAGGCCAAATGATCAAAAATTTAGACCAAAAAAATCGAAAATACATGCTTAATAATAAAAAATGCAGAATATTTTAGTAAGAAAATCGTAAATTATTCTAAAAAATCACTATTGCTCAAAATAATTATCCAATTTGTTTAATTGCAAAACATTTTTGATCTTAAAACTATAGGTAGTGCCATGGCTCCAGTGATGGTTTGAGGGTTTTTTCTGGTACGGCCAAGGAACAAGAGGTGGTGATACAGATAGGTAGGGTCAGTTGCAGAGACGGCTGGCTGCGTGACCGCCCCTATCTGTATTACCACATCTTGTCCCTCGGCCGTACCAGAAAAAAACCCGCGAACCGTTGCTCCATGGCTCCGTGGCTATATATAACGAGCCGCCCCTGCTCCGAGATGAAAACTACTTTTTCGTTCGTGAACGTGCTTCACTGGCGCGTCTCGCGAACAACCGTTCACTCACGAAAAAAACGTTATTGTGATCGATTGTTGAAAGATGTACTATTATTTAAAAACGTGTATTCTCGGTACCGTCGATAACTATTGAACAATCGACATTCGATAAAAAATAATCTGACATATATTTATACCCTTAAATGCAAGACTTTTTCTTTTGGATTGTTTTTCATTAGAAATTATTTAAAAAATGTGTGTATATAAATGGAAAATATTTTTAAAATGTAATCTCTAATAATAATAATAAAAACTTTCCATTGTTTGTTAAATTTCAAAATTATATATTAACTAAATTCTAAGAAGGCAAGACGAATTTAGATTATTATATTTTTCCGAATTATAATTCTTACCTTGCAAATGAACTCTTTCCTCTTCAAGAATTATTTTTCGGTATCTCTCTCCTCTATCTTGGCTTCTTTGCCTAATAGCTTTCACATATTTAATTTTGTCTATTTCTTGTTGTGCCGCAGGATGGTTATGAGCACGTGAAGCAATAAATTCGCCATTTTTTATGCGGCCACTACCCGTACACATTTTAGTTTTACATCGGAGATATGTGACGTTATTTACTATATCCCTTTTTTGATATATATGCATATCAAAAATGTAATACGATCGTGTCAAATCGTGAATTACTTCCATGTTAACACCCCGATAACCGAGAAAATACTGAAAAGTTTTGTTCGGGTGCAGGTAGCTCTCTCGCCGGAGAGGGACGCACGGGTTTGTCCAAATGTAAATTTTGTAAAGAGAGATACCCTCTTCAAGCTGGGGAGGGACTGGACGGTCCCTCCAAATGTAAATTTTGTAAAGAGAGACACCCTCCTCAAGCTGGAGGTATAATGGAAGAAAAGAAATCGCAATTTATGGCTTGTTATTTGGGGTGTTTAAGTGGTTCGTCAGGGTTGTTTACGTGGGTCGTGCCCATAAATTATAAGGCTGAGCAAGTATTTTTTTAGAAAGCATTTTGAACGGCCTTTCGTATTTATTGTGCAAACAGTTCCAATCAATTTGATTTAATTTAAATAATGGGAATAATTCCCTTTTATTTGAGGCTATTGTTCGACTTTGAACGAAATATTTTAAAACGGATAAACTGATATTTATGGTGAAGAGTAGTGATAGGAATTAGTGGACGGTAAATGTGATCGGAAAGGGGGTTAGATGTTATTAAATATTAAATAATAGTTTAGAATAAAGATTGGTACATGAATATAAAACAATTAGTTCGTACACCAGGAATTAACAAGTCACTCGTTTTGATTACTGATTTTAGTGCATGCCAATTGTGCGTGCGTTTGTTGCACAATTGACATGTAACAGTTTTAGAATGACTGTCTCTTTTCGAATACTCCCACACAACTGACAAATGACAGAATTCAGAGATGATCAGTACAAGAAACGTGTTATATTTATAAATGGAACCATTTATATTCAGTATAATGAAAATCAAAGCGCTGCCTCGTCAATTAGTAGTGGAAAAAACGATTATTACATCGATAAAATATCAATATTCTAATCGATTATTATATCGATTATTAAAATATCTCAGTCCAAATAATCGATTATTAACATATCTCGATTATTCCCATAACTAGCACCACAGTTGATTTTAAATTAAGACATGATTCATTTAAATCGCCACAGCCCTCATAGAAATATACGAACTGCACGTTAATACGAGATTTTTTTAAGTTATTTATGCCCACTTGCATCGCAGCTACTTAATCATGATTAAAAAGTTAATCAATGGTTAGCGGAGAATTGGCTTGCACCGCAACTTAATCATGATTAAAGTCCCCAAGAAACGTCAAATATTTAATCAGCCGATTTTGGCCGATTAACTCAAAAACTGATAACTTCACGACGAATATAGTCGTGAAGTTATTTACATTTGGTAGAGGATTTTGAAATTAAAAACCTTTGTTTTGTATTTGTTATCAAAAACGATGGATTTGGGAATAGTTGAGCAGATTGATGAAATCGATGGCTTGGACGTTAATGATTTTATTAATTTTGGTTTGTTTACCTCGTCCAATAATAAGAAATAATAATAATAGTATAAGTTAGTTAGCATTTAGTATTCATATTTACCGCGCATTTGTTTCCTGTGTTCTCAATAGAACAACGTAAAACAACCAAAAAAGAACTTAAAATCCCTAGAAAAACGTGTGCTCTCTACAATAATACTCCGTGGTCGATAGATGCTTAATCAGCCGACGGTGCAACAGAAATACTCTGATTAAAGTTAATCATTATTAAAATTTAATCATGATTAAGTGCTGCGGTGCAAGTGGGCATTAGTGTATCAGAGAATATTTAAGCAATATATCTATTTTTTTCCAAGTTGCTTTAGAATTTTTTGAGTGAAATTGATTTAAAAATAAAAGAAACAGTCACTTATCATAGCAACAAAATAATAAATGCCAACGAATATCCGACTTCATCACTTGATGTATTATAACACCTTACTGCAGAACTCTGTAAATGTTCAACATCCATTATATCCACCAGCAAATCAGAAAACTGTCTCTATTAAGAAAGTGACACCTGTTGATGAGAGGCCTAGTTACTCTCCAACCAAGGAAAAATCACCTGCAGTAAAGGAAAAGCCACCAACGAAGCCACTCAGTAGCCAGCACCGAAATTTAAATCAAAACAACTCCTTATCGGAACCGAACCATCTTAGTGACAAGTCCGTCACGACTGTCGCTCCAACCATGTCGACCACGTATCAACCTCAGTTTAAAATAATTGGCACTCGGGTCTATTCTGTAATTTATAACACCTCTGTTAATTTCAAGGGCGGCGTTAAAATTATTTTAACAGCACTGCCTTATTCTGTACAAACAAATTGGTTAAAATTTTAACATTTTGCCGGACAAAATAAATAATTACTCCTGTTATTTATTATTATAATATGTATAAAGGTAGGGATAATAATTATGTAGGTTATGTATAGTCTTGACAAATAATTTTTAGAAATACGTTTGTACCACTCGCAAACGCAGGCACGAATCTCGTGATTTCAGCGGCACTCGACCAGTTTCATTTTGCCCACACTCAGGATATTGACGATTGTGCTTATGCTTAGGTTAGGGCGAGGTTAAGGTTTCCCCCTTTTTGGACCACCTAGTAGTTTCAGCCGGCGCGTGTGCATGTGTGAGTATATAAAACAAAATTGGTTGTGTGGAATCGCAAATTTCGAGTGGTACAATATCTGGGATTTTACCAATTATATATAGGTTCTTTAAATTTACAGTCAACAATTAAGACATATTCATCGACATCTACGAGATTCAAGCAATCCATTTGAACTGCCCAACGAGAATTTTCGAAAATTATTTCGATTTAGAAAAGAGACGGTCTTATATTTACTACAGAAAATGGAAGAACATTTAGTTGCAATACGTAGTTCACGAATTTCTGATTTTATAATAGTGAGTAGACAGAAAATAAGTAAATTTACATATTATGTCACAAATGGTATGCATTATAATAAAATAATATTTTTTTTTTGTTATAGCTCCTAACGGCATTAAATTTTTTTGGTAGTGGAAGTTATCAGCTTTCTCTAGGTGCGAATAATTTATTTGGATTAAGCCAGCCCTCTGTTAGTAGATGTATTGAAACAGTGACACAAATTATAGTAGATCATTTAAGTCAGCAATGGGTTAAATTTCCAACCTCAGAGAGAGAGAAAAATTCTAAGAAACTGCGGTAAGAAAAAGCATCTCTTTGTTTACGATAATAATTATATTTATTTTTAGTTTCCAACAACTTTTTAATTTTGCAAATATAGTAGGCAAATTAGAAACAACTTTACTTGTTGCAGAAAGCATTAGATAAATACAAGAAAACGAAATGTATTCTAAAATGAAATGTGAAACTTTAAACTGGAAATGTTATTATTAAAATGAAAAAACCAGAAAACATTTTGACAAGGACACACAGTGCTAAACTTATCTAGTGTTACTAGATGAAACAAATTTAATAATAACTAAAAATAATTAAGTAATTGGCCAATTTTCATATATTTTTTAATTCAGTATTATTTTTAGTTATTATTAAATTTGTTTCATCTAGTAACACTAGATAAGTTTAGCACTGTGTGTCCTTGTCAAAATGTTTTCTGGTTTTTTCATTTTAATAATAACATTTACAGTTTAAAGTTTCACATTTCATTTCAGAATAATTTTCTAAGTTAGTCTTGTATGTAGAAATAAACGATCTTAAACCAATGTTATTATCTAGTAGTACTAGTAATAACATGCAAATTTCTTTTGTATCATTCAATATCCGGCGTGGCACTAGCCAGGGAAGTAGTTGTTTCAATAAGTTATTTGTTTATAGTCTTAGTAAGACTTAATTTTTTGCTTGCAGATTAACGAACAGGTTGAATATTCATATATTCAGGCTACATTTCGTTTTCTTGTATTTAAATATAATAGGGGCTGTCGATTGTACCCATATAGCTATAATAACATCTGCTGCCAATGATGAACAGTACCCTGGACGTGTCTACTTGAATAGAAAAAAATTTGTATCAATACTCAAATTGTAATCTTCGCTTTTATTGATATAATTACATTTTATTAAACATGTTTTTTATGTATAGATTTGCGATGCAGATTTAAATATTTTAAATATAAATGCCCGCTTTCCGGGATCTATCCATGACTCTGCTATTTGGATGGTCTCAGCGGTAAAAAGGAATTTGCTTAATAATTAGTGATGACTGTACACATTTATTAGGTAAATTAATACCATTTTTGTAATACTTTCCATATTTAATGTAAGTAAAAATTAATCAATTCTTTGTAGGTGATTCCGGGTACCCATTACAGCCTTGGCTCTTAACTCTTGTAAATGATGCACTTGATGGTACACCAGAGAGTCGATACAATTCCAGACATAGGAGAACCAGAAATTGTATTGAAAGACTAAACGGCAGGTTTCGGTGCCTCCTTCGACATCGTACATTAAATTATCATCCTATAAAATCAGCAAATATTATATATTCTTGTGCTGTTCTTCACAATATAGCAATATTCTCTAATGAGGAAGAATTTTCTATTGATGGTCAAGATGTTGAAGATATGATACAACCAAATCCTGTTGATTTAGGTCTTTAATATTTTATTTTTATTAAAATTTGCAAAAAAAAATATCTATCATTTTTCAGATGATCCAAGAAATGGGAACTTTTTTGCAGCGGGCAGCAGAATAAGAAACAACATTATACAACACTATTTTAATTAAAGTAATTTTTATTATAAATATGAAAATAAAAAATTATACCTTAAATGTAATAAATAAATAATAAATTCCAAATGTTTATGACCAAATTACATGTCAGCTGTGGCTCGGGCATTAATGGCTGCTGCCAAGAGTTTGATTGACTCACTTAGACTAGTTATGGCCATTGCCAACGAATTACTTGCTGCGACTTGTTGGTCAATCGCAACCTCTAATGGAGTAGTTTTCTTTATGACTCTTCTTCTTTGTTTGAGTACCTAATGATGTGGCATTTATAATTTAATCCTCATTATTTACATCGATAGGTGTTTGGCAAAGTTAAGTAAGTGACATAATCTAAATCTTAAAGGTGTCTCTTTGCTAACTAAAGTGAAGTCAATTATATAGTTATGTAGAATATTTAACTGCGGCATTTGATAATTATCTTTCGATAATATGTAATCAAAAAATAAATTTACCTGTTTAGCAATGGGCTCGGGATTTGATATTGCCAATGTTTCAGTAATATTTTCATCCTGGAAAACAATTTAAATAAATACAAATTTCTTGAATTAACAAGATTAATGAATGAAAATACTTGTTCAAAAAATACAGGGGAATTGCCATCTATTTCCATCACAACTTCATCATTTAAGCCTAATTCCGGCACAGCTGCCCCTTCTATGCATACTTTTGAAATTAGGCTTAGAAGTTTCTCTTCGGTTTCGGAAAGCGGTTTCCCCTTTGCGATACCACCGCCAGTTTGCTTTATTTCGACACCCAACTCTCTTGCATGCCTTTTGACATTTGTACGAAGTTCCTTGAACACCTAATATATAAATTTAAATAACCTTACACCTACATATATTATACATATTTTAGAGCTATTACCTTCTTCCATTCTTTAGCATTTTTTCGGGGTCCTTTCTCGCAGCTATTTAATATATTTTTTAATTCTTCCCACTCGATTTCGTAGGATATATTTGCATTTTCAATAAATGGCATTTTGTCTATTATGAAGTCGACCAACAACTGTATTTGTTTTTTAGTGGTACGTGCTCGTTTTACTAGATTAAATACAATAACATTAGTTATTCAATTATACCATACTTAATATTACATACCTGTTGTATCCATTTCGTTGAAATAGAACCAAATTCAGCTTACGAACGTCGAAACTAAACTTCAAACCAAAACTGTAGGTTATTAGGTAATTTACCGCCATTTCAATTCACGGAATACGCAGGCGCATATATTGGCGTACAATATTTTCGCGTTTGTTGTCTATGTGTCGCTACTAACTTCACATTTGTTTTTAACGCTACTGTTATTATTCACAGTTTTAACATGAAAATTAACATGCATGTTAAAATCAATTAAAGAATAGCATTTGTGTTTAAATTATTAACGCCGCTGTTATAAATTTATTTTTAACAGTGGTGTTACTTTTAACAACGTCAATAGAGAATAGACCCGATTAACTGGTAACCCCTTTTTTACAATATATACATTAATTACAGAAATGAGATTTACATTATAATAATTGATTAATTAATAACTTAAATTATAATGTAAATGTGTAGAAACATATAAATTAAATAAATTAAAATTAAACTAGTAGGGAAAAACGGAATAATTAAATGATATAAAGAAAATTTCGGCCAAAAGACCAAAAATTGAAACCAAAATAATTGAAAATAGAAAATATGGGCCAAAAAGTAAAAATCTACAATAGGGCCTAAAAAGGTGAAAATTTAACAAAATATCGAAAGTGGGCGTAAAGATAAAAATTGCAAACAAAAAAATCGAAAATTCCCAAAAACCAATCGATTATTTTGGTTAAAATAAAGAAAAATAAAAAAAATCGAAAATACAGAAATCTAAAATTTGACACAGAGAATCAAGAATCCTGATCTAAAAATAAGAACGCAGACAAAAAATCGAAAATTTAGGTAGAAGCAAAATTATTGGCCACTTTCAGCCGCCAAAAATAAGAAGTTCGAGAATAATAGCCAAAAAATAAAAAAAATCACGAAATGAAATTAATAATCCAAGTTAAAAAATCTAAAATTTAGGATAAGAAAATATACCAAAAATCTAAAATTCTGACAAATAAAAAACAATAATTTTAAAGCAGAAAATAAAAAAATATAAATCTTCAATGTTGTCCAAAAAGTTGAAAATTTGGACAAAACATCGAAAACTCGAGCCTAAAGATAATAAATGCAGACTAAAAAATCGAAAATTTCAACAAACAAAACTCAAAAATACCGGAAAAAAAAACTCGCATATAAATCAATAATTCAGGTTATAGATATTTTAACCAAAATCAATTCAAAAATTTGGAACAGGAATTACAAATTCGGCCCGCGAAATCAAAAATGCGGGCTAAAACTTAATAATTAATTCGAAAATTAAGACGTACAGAAACTGAGACAAGCAAAATTTCTTTTTACGTGGATCGTTCTTACTTCGGCTGGAAATGCCGAAAAACGATTAAATTTAATTTTTCTTTAAAAATTTATTTTTGTATTTTTTTCAAGTCTGGAGACCATTCTGAACACTATTTGTTCATAAAAATGAAGAATAGTTAGGGCAAAAGATCAACAAATTGAAAATACAGGTCAAAAATCTAAAAACATAAATACGGCGGGAAAAATGCGCTCCAAAACATCGAAAATTTTAACAATCGAAAATTTAGGTTAAAATAAAGAATATTTAGGCCAAATGATCAAAAATTTACAACAAAAAAATCAAAAACACATGCTTAATAATAAAAAATGCAGAATATTTTTATAAGAAAATTGTAAATTAATCTGAAAAATCACTATTGCTCCAAATAATTCTTTCAATTTTTTTAATTGCAAAACATTTTTGAGCTTGAAACTACAGGTGGTGCCATGGCTCGTTGGCTCTACATAACGAGCCGCCCCTGAGCTTGATATGTTTTAAAAGTTTTAATTTTTCGTGTGAGGAACTCAAGTCACAATTTTTCCTCGATAGCCACATTTGAAACTTAAAAAAATCGAACTTTATTTTTGTAAATACGGACCTAGATATTTTATTTTATTTTTGAATAGCTTTTTACCTCCCAAAACTAATGATGTGCCACATTTCTCAGTAAATTATTTGCTAGAGGAGTTGTTTGATGATTTTTCATATTGAAGTCTAGGCATTGACTTGGAAACCTTGATATCTTAATATCTTGGTGTGGGAGTGACTGTATGAAGATTGTTAGGATGACGAAGTTTAATCAGTAGTCTTAACGCGGAGTGCTCTGCAACTGGATTGGGGGAATAGGATATAGCTGTAACCAATAAGGGTGCCGGCAACAGTTTTATAAATTGAAAAACCGTGAATAGTTGTATGCACTGCCATGCATGTAGATAAGAGATTTTTATCTCTTGTATGTAACAACATTATCGTTATCTTTATTAATAACTTTCGCCTAATCTAGTGCATTAGATGAGTAATAAATAAATATTAAAATCAAAGAAAAAAATCCTAAATCCCGATTAGATAGTAAGCAAGTCAATTGCCATATGACGCCACTGCTGCGTTTCTCACAAACGCACAATTTGTCAGCGTTTTACGGTATGTGAATCCCCCAGTTATTATTATTCACCATACGTAAAATTATTTAATTTTTATAGTTTATTTTGAGCATTGAAGTTGACCATTCCCAGTGAAGCATTCGAAACTTAAAAAATGCCAGTTTTCAAAGTTTGCAATGCAGGAAGGGATAGGTTCGCTTACGTTGCCTATCCAAACGAAAATCAGGGTGATCCAAACACAATCCACGATTTTCTGTCCGCTGGTAAGTATTTTGATATTAAAAAATTGTAACATATTTTAGAAACTTAATTTATGCCGAAAAAATCGTGACATATACTAGGAATTATACAGTATGTTTTTTTTATCGTGGGCCATAGGATTTTACATGCTAAAAATTATACCTCGTGTAAATGTATATTTTATCATATAATTTTGAAGCAAATTTTAGTTGATAATATAAATCAATTATTTTTCTACATGATGCGCTTAATTATAATCGTTTAAACATGTTTTATTCTATTAAAAAGTGCTTTTGCTCGGAACCGAACGATCGGGATACGCTGCAGAAAAGTTGTCAACTGTTTCCCTAAAATAAAAATTCCCTGACTTCTTGTGGAAAAATACAACTATTTCCCTTCCAATTGCCATTACAAATTCCACCCAGTCTTCAACAGTATAAACAGACATTTTCTAGTATAAATTCTACTGTATATGTATTTGTTTATGGTTTTGGCATTTTTGGTGAATTTAGAGGGGGGCGTGCGCCCCTCCCTTGACTAAATCCAAAATTGAAAAAATAATTTTTTTTGAAAATAAGAATATGTGCTGGCAACTCTGTCATGTGCGCGAAGGTAAGCACACGCCGAAGGCAACTTTTATTCTCATTCTAGCGCATACTGATTTACTCCTCTCGTTTAGTTTCTTATTTCTTATTATAATTAATTTAATTTAATTTTAATTTTTTAATTTAATTCATTTATTAATGTGTCAACCGAAGTTTTACATACGTCAAACATACAACTAAAATTTGCATAAGATTGGATACAACAAAACAATTTAAAATGACATTTGCATAATAAATAAGTTAATAAAACTTAACCTAATAAAACTCAAGCTTAAAAATATAGCGACAAAATTATATTATGACGTAAAATCGTGTCGTGAATTAAGTAAAAATTCGTCTGATACCCGTAACAAAACACTTTTAACTTTACGTTTGAATTTCGGAAGATCTAATCCTCGAAGAGGCGTTGGTAGGGTATAATAAAATTTACAAGAAAGATATCATGCGCCACTTCTTGTAGTATTTAATCGCACATATTTAGGACAGACGTCCGCTTTATGACGAGTATTATAGTCGTGTGTATCTTCGTGTGATGTGTAACTATTAATATTTTTATGAATATGGATAAGACACTGCAATATATACATACAGGGGAGAGTGAGTATGCCAAGTTGGGAAAATATTTCTCTGCAATCCTCCCTATAACTAACCGCAGCACGTCTTTGAAGGGAAAATTTCTAATCGAGGAATGGCTCCATGATAAAATTCCATAGTTTAAGTGACTATGAAATAAGGTATAATAGGCCGTTTTTAAGACAGGGCCTGATACATTGTTACTGAGGTTACGAAGCAGAAAAATATTTTTGTTTAATTTAGATGCTAATTGGCTGCGATGTTCATGCCATTGTAATTTGCTGTCAACATATACTCCCAAGAATTTAGTGCTGTCTCTAAAGCCACTATTCACATTTCCATCAAACGGGCGTCGACCAAACATCATATTAGTGGTCTTGTCTGGGTTCAGTTTCAGACGGTTACTTTGGAATCATGTTGTTAGGTGGTGCCCCCTAACACTGTTTTTGCGGGTACGTCGGTATGGTCAAGAAACACAATAATAAAAATTAATACGTTTATTCCCTTCAACTCTCTGATTATTTCTATCTTATTATACATAAAACATCTTAATATAAAATTCAAGGAGAAATGGCATGATTTGCGTTGACCAATCAGCGACTCACACACATAATCTGGATCGTGCAGGAATGTGTCAGCGCAGCACAATGTGTGTCTACTTCGCGGAGTACAATTCACACGTTATTTAATTAATATGTAAAAACTGAGAGTTTGGCTTTACAACACCTCCCTCCTAAGGTTGAAAATTGTAACGAGGATTGCTGCAATTTTCATTTTCATGAGTTTCCGCGGTTGAAGTTGATTGATTTTTGATTTTCAACGGTCATGACTAAAGTCCGGATTTATATGCGCTAAAAAAGGCGTTATAATTTTTTTATATGCGCTAAAAAAAAGGCGTTATATTTTTTTATATGCGCTAAAAAGGCATTATAATTTGTTTATATGCGCTTAAAATTAGCCAATATATGCGACAAAATGATTCAAATATGGATTTTATATGCGGTTTAATTAAAAATAATGTTATAAATAAAAAAAAAATACCAACAGCAACTGATGATAATTGAGGAGTTGAACTGCAAAACTCAACAAATCCACTTTTATAATTTGTTCAGAAACCGCGAGAAACGTTCAGGAAGTCTATTTGTTGCTTAAAAAAATGAATGTTTAGCCGCATTTTTAAATATGATTTATTGCGTTTTGAAAGGTAATTCACAAATATTTGGATTTATCTATGTTTGGATAGTAAGAATCGATACCAAGCTCATTTTGGCCCAAAATTGGGAGAAGTTTTGCAGTTCAACTCCTCAATTCATTGATTGGAATTACAACGTAGAACCAAAATTTGATTTTGATTTTCATTTTAGGTAAAGTTAAATGACATGGAGTTCATGTTACAATTTATTATGTCTTCCTCAGTCTCGCCTTTCAAAATTCCACAAATCATTTGAATTTTTTCGTATCCTGGATTTCGATATAATACGCAAGTTAGTGAACTAATTTTAAATTTTCGTACAGTTCTTTAATAATTTTAAAAGCCTCAATTTGAGCTGCTTCCAAATTCTTGTTTGCAGTTATTAAGGTG
Organism: Ocypus olens; assembly: GCA_910593695.2. Lineage (NCBI taxonomy): Eukaryota > Metazoa > Arthropoda > Insecta > Coleoptera > Staphylinidae > Ocypus > Ocypus olens. The sequence goes on from OU343056.1 coordinate 35,182,847, forward strand.
CAAAAATGTGCAATAAAAGCTAATTGTCGCAAAATATTTATACATGCAACACAATCTTTACATTTTTTAAGCACTGCCGGTTCTTCATCATCAAAATTAAGAAGAATATTTTCTAATTTTTCAAAATTATTGGCGTAGAATAAAGCGGCTTTCAGCCAAGTACAATTACCGGGTACTAGAGGTGGGCAGACAATTCAGGAACTGGTTCAATGAACCGGTTCTTAGCAAAGAGCGCTCAGGAACCGGTTCGCACAAAAAGAACCGCGGATCCTCTGCTCTTTAATATGTACTTGGCTTTTTCTTCAAGAGTGAAAACCAGACGCATACCCCTACCTGTAGAAGCGCCCCGGTAAAAGCGCATGAAATCACCTGCGGAAATTTCATGCAGTTCCATGAAAGGTTAACTTCATTTCATACGATTCAGTCCACTATCAAGTAAAGCACGAACTTCATGCGGTTCCTGCTATGAACCGAAGATAACTTCAAGAGGTTCACACCTCGAAACGCATGGAATTTCCGCGGTTCATACCAGGAACCGCATGAAGTTCATGCAGGTAGCATTCCCGTTGAGAACTGCTTGAAGTTATCTGCGGAAACTTATCGCAGAAATTTCATGCGGTTCTCGTGATTTTTTTTTTAGTCCAGACTTAAATTTTGACTAGAAGTTTTACATTTGGAATTTTAAATAAAAATGTGGTAACGTTTAGTCAAAATTTATTTATTTTTTGACACTTGTCACTTTAAGTCAAATTTTATCTTTTAACTTTAATTAAATTTGACATTTGTAGAGACTTGACGGGGTTAAGTAAAATTAGTCGTTTTTTGACGTTTAGCGATTTTAAGTTAAATTTCGACATTAATTTGAACATGAAGTCTTTTAAGTATTTAGCATATTTTCTAGAGGCTTAACGACTTTAAGTCAAAATTAGTCTTTTCTCTTGATGCTTGCTGACTTTAAATCAAATTTACACATTAATTTAGACATAAAATCTTTTAACTTTAAATTTGACATTTTTTTTAGAAGGTTTAGATTTTAAGTCAAAATTAGTCTTTTTTACTTAACACTTATTGACTTTAAGTCTAATTTATACATTAATTCGAACATAAAGTCGTTTAACTTTAATTCTAGAGGATTAAAGATTTAAGTCAAAATTCGTCTTTTTTCTTAACTCCCGTCGACTCAAATTTCGACATTAATTTTTCATAAAGTTTTTTAACGTTAATTAAATTTTTACATATTTTCTAGAGGCTTAACAGATTTAATCCATAATTTGTTTTTTTTTTTCACACTTGTCGACTTTAAGTCAAATTTCTACATTCAGTTGTCATAGTCTTTGTACTTTAAGTAAATTTGACATTTTTCCAGAGGCTTAAGGCAACTAGTTTAAATCAAAATTAGTCTATCTTTTGACACTTTTCATTAATTTGTCATAAAGTTTTTTAACTTGAATTAAATTTGACATTGTTTCTAGAAACTCGACTTTAAGTCAAAATTACTCGTTTTTCTTGAAGTTTTGACTTTACGTCAAATTTCGACATTAATTTGCACAAAGTCTCTTAATTCTATCAAAATTTGACACTTTTTCTAGGGGCTTAAGGGTTGAAGTCAAAATTAGTCTTACTTTCTTAACGCTTCTCAACCTTAAGTAAAATCTCGGCAGTAAATTAGACATAAAGTCTTTAATTCAATTTGACGTTTTAAAGTCAAAATTTGTGTTTTGTTGACGCTTATTAAATTTAAGACAAATTTTGACATAAAGTCCCTTCGCTTTATTTAAATTTGACATTTTTCTAGAGGCTTAAGGGTTTAAGTCAAAATTAGTCTTTTTTTCTTAACGCTTGTCGAATTTAAGTCACATTTCGACATTAATTTGGCCACACTCTTTTGCCTTTAATTAAATTTGACATTTTTTTTATACGCATAACGACTTTAAGTCAAAATCAGTCTTTTTTCTGTCGACTTTAGGTCAAATTTCTACAATAATTTATCATAAAGTCATTTGACTGTAGTTAAATTTGACATTTTCTTAGAGGATTAACGGCTTTAAGTCAAAATGAGTCTTTTTTCTGTCAAGTCAAATTTCTACAATAATTTATCATAAAGTCTTTTTACTGTATCTAAATTTGGTATTTCTTTTAGATTAAATAAATAAATGAAAAATAATTTAACGCGCAGCATAAAAAAAACAAAATAATATTTTATAATTTCATAATAAAGAAATTATACAATTTTGAAATTATTTATTTCATTCTAAAAATTAAGAAGAGTATGATATAACGGGTGTGCATTTTCCTGCTTTCTCGATTACCCGATTATTTTTGAGAACAGGAACAAGAGTAAATAAATGTTCAAAGTTTAAAAATCTACCAGATTTAATTTATATTTACAATCGATGTGCTACCAGAGAGGGGAAAATGTGAAAATTATATGATAATGTAAAAATATCAGAAGCCTAAAACTTGTAATTTTAGAAATCAATCGATTTAGAAATATCAGAAATGTGCAAAGAAACAGAGTAAATATTTAATGCCCACTTCCCGTTTACAAATATTTACCAGTAGCTTTTCAGTTCTTCATATTATCAAGTATAAAATACAGAAAAAGTTAAAATATATACCGACGAGTTATCCATAAATAATAGATTTCTCGGCGGTCAAAAAGCTTAGCGAAAACTTTTTTTTACAATGCCCTTGTTTTATGGGCCAGCTACGGATTTTTGTTAAATAAAAAATATAAGAAAAAATCGTCGCGGTTTTTGACACTTTGTAATTGTTAAAAGTAATTGCAGGAAGGCATTGGGAAAATAAAATATTTGTTTTTGCAATTTTTGAGTTACGCTTTTTGACCGTTTGTGTTTGCTAAATACATCCGCAGAAAGGCACTATACAAATAAAATTTAAAAATCGCACCTAATTTTGGTGGATGTACCGAGAAATCTGTGACTGGAATTTTTATTTACGTCGGTAAAATATATTGAAGTTACGGCCACACTATGAATACCCATATTATATATTTTTAAATTAATTGGAAGTCTGCAACTCATTTCTGTCAGTCTGGTATATAACTATAGAAAAGACCGGTGAACCGCTCCAAGGAACCGGTTCGGAACCGTTCCCGACAGTGAACCGTTTTTGCCATTTCTACCAGGTACGGTTGCATCGAGTATCATCTGCATAGGCGTACTAGCTTAACTTGTTTATGGGGAAATCCCCTTATTCTATATAAATAATAGGAGTATAATATATACATATCTACATGACACGAGGTTAGTGGAATCCCGTAAATTTATCTTATACGATTTCATAAAAAAGATTTCTACGCCCGCAAATTTATCAATAAATTACAACAAAATCAATTACAATTAATGGAAATATTGACTTTATATGTAGTCATATGCGGATATATGCTCAAATAAGTTTAATGTGACAAAACCTCGAAATATTAAGTTATATGCGAAATAAAACTTGGTACTTTGATTTATTTCCGAGAGAAATGTATAGATACAATTCGCCAATTCCATACGAAAGAGCAAATAAAACATGTAATAAAATATAAATCCGGACTCTAGTCATAGGATTTAGGTTAGGTTAGGTGCGGCGATGGCCTCCTTACTAGAGTCACTTCCATCTTTGAACTATCGGCCTCCCTTGGCCAACTCTTCGGTCTCCCTTGACCTTTCGGATCCCGACGCTATTAGGAAACGAGGGCTAGGGATCCAAAAATCTTAATACACCTGACGGACGGACACTCTCGATAACGACCTAGCGATAAAAAAGGAAAAACAAAATACTGTAATGAAATGGACAAAACTAAAGGAAAAAAGTTTACGGTGCAGGGGAGGGATACCCCAGTACCGGTCGGAATCGGTGGTGACAGAGCAGGCCCCGCCCGATCGTCAGACAGCGACTGCAACAAAGAGCGCAAGGCAGAAGACGAGGCCCGCACTGCGGAGGAGGAATTAATGCGAGAATTCAGGAGAAGACAAAGTATAAGCAGGTCGCCGACGAGGAAGCAAAACAAGACGCAAGAAGAAAAGGAAGAGGAAAGAGGGGAGAATACCCCAGACCACAAGAAAAACACGAAAGCAGAATATAAAACAGGAAAAGCAAAAACAGCAATAATGGTACAAGTTATGAAACAATTAAACAACGTAACTGAAGAGCTAGTTAAACAAATCGCACAAAACACGAGAGTGGAAATAAAGAAGGGCACAGAAAGGCTACAACATGTGGTAAAAACGATGGAAAACGCGATAAAGGCAGAGATGAACGAAAGGACAAGAAAAGAGGAAAAAGAAACAAAGGAAGGGGACAGGATAAGACAAGAACAGGAACAAACAGAACAGGAAAAAATGGAAATAAAACAAACATTGAGGGAAACGGAAAGAAAATACGGGGAAGAGAGAGAAAAGGCAAGAGAGACACAAGAAACAACAAAAAACCAAAACGAAGAACTAAAAAGAGAGATAGGAAAACTAAAAGAAGAAATAAGGGAAGCGGAAAGGATAAGACAAAGCCAAGAACAAACAGAACAAGAAATAAGACAAATAAGAAGAGAAATGAGGGGAAAGGAAAGAAAACACGAGGAACTGTGGGAAGAGGAAAGAGAGAAACAGGAAAAACTCGGAAAAAAAAACGAAGAAATGATAAGAGAAATGAGAAAGCTGAAAGAGGAAAAAAGGGAAGCGGAAAAGAAAAGACAAGAACAGGAACAACCAGAAGAAGAAATAAGAGCATTAAGACAAGAACTAAGGGAAACAAAAAAAAACTATGAGGAAATGAGTGAAAGGGCAAATAGGGAACAAGAAGAATTAAGAAACCATAACAAAGAATTAAAAAGGGAAATGGAAAAACTCATGGAAGTAGTAGCAAAAATGAGCACAAGAAACACGGAAGAAAGCAGCGAAGAAGAAGAAGCAGAAGAACAAGATATAAAAAGATACGAAGACTTCAAGAAAACAAAAGGAGGGGAAAGAAAGAGAAGATACGCAAGGACAAAAATAAAAATAGGTAACCCCATAGAAGAAACGGCGGAGAGAACAGTAATCTGGCTGGAAGAACAAGAGGAAGCAAAAGGATTAGGAAGCATAATCCATAAAAGATTCCCGGAGATAAGGGAAATGGAAGAGGACAAAAAAATAATAAGGGTAAAGACAAGCTACACAAAGGAGGGGAAAACCACAAACAAGGAAAACATAACAGTAATAATAGATGAAAGGATTAAAACAGAGGAAGAAATATTCAATATAATCTTCGGGTTGAACGCAGAAGAAGAGAAAGAAGAGGAAAAAATAGCGACACACAAACCACAAGGGATAAAAATGCGGGAATATAGAAGGATGATAGAAAACAAATTTAAAAACACGAAGAAAGAAATAACAATATACGTTACAAAAAAAGAAGCCGAGAAGGAGGAAAGGGAGGAGAAGACAGAAACATGGAAAGAGGTAATGACCAAAAAAAGAAACAAGAACAGAAATGAAATAATAATGATAAGGGAAAGAGAAGGAAATGAAAGAAAGAAAAACTATGCAGAGATGGTAAAAGAAATGAAGGAAAAAATAGACATGGATAAACTAGGAATAAAGATAAAAAAATCTATGAAAACAAGGGAAAATGACGGTATAAAACTGATAGTACAAAGCAAGGAAGGAGCAAAAAAAATAAAAGAAAACATAAACAAAGAGACAAACAATAGATATGAGGTAGAGATCAAAGATACAGAGAGAGAAAGGGAGATAATAATAACGGAGCTGGATGAGACGGTGGACAAAGAGGACATAAAAAAGGGATTACAAAAAATAGGAATAGAAATTGAGAAGGATAAGATAGAAGAGATAAGGCGTAGCCAAATGGGGAAACACAGCACGATGGTAAAAATGGACAGAAGTAAGGCAGAAAAGCTAATGGAAAGAAGATGGATCCAGGTGGGGTGGACAAAAGGCAGAGTGATAGAGAAAGTAATGCCGATTAGGTGTAATAACTGTATGAGGTTTGGACACAAAAGGATGGAATGTAAGGAGAAGAAAACAGAGGGTAAAAAATGCCTGAAATGCCTGGAGGAGGGGCACGTGGTAAAGGAGTGTCACAACACCTTAAGAAAATGCACAGAGTGCAAACAGGAAGGACATTGGAGCGACTCCATGAGGTGTCCACGATACAGGGAAGAAGTTAAAAAAGAAAGAGAAAGGATAAGGGTGAAAAGGGAAAAAACAAAAGAGCAAGAGTATATAAGAAAGGAGAAATGGGATAAAAGGAAGGAAGTGGAGGATGAAGAAGAAAAATATAAGAAGAGAGAGCTAAAAAAGAAGAAAGAAGAAGAAAGAGAAAAAGAGGTAAAAGAAATGTTACAAAAAAATGGCGATAAAAATAAAGATAAAAATAATACAAATTAACGCGGACAGGGAAAGGCTGGTCATGGAAACAGTGCTCCAAAAAGCAAAGAAGAAAGGGATTGACATAATTGTAATGGCAGAACCTAACAAAAAAATTTTAATGAGCGGGCAATGGATTAAAGACCGTAGAGAGGACACCGCAATACGAGTAACAAACAAAAATGTAAAAGTATACAATACAGGCACAAACGAACAAGGCTTCGTATGGGTGGAACTAGAGAGCATGAGGGTCTACTCGTGTTACTGGTCACCCAACAGAGATAGAGAAGAATTTGAAACGTACCTAATAAATCTTGCAAGAAGCATAAAGGAATATAGGGGAAAGGTAGTAATCACTGGAGACCTAAATGCAAAACATAAAGAGTGGGGAGGAAACACGGAAAATGAAAGAGGAAAAATACTAGTAGAATGGATGGAAGAAAACGAAATAACAACAGCAAACGACGGAAAAGCACCGACATTTGAAAGAGGGCAAGGGAGATCTTATATAGACCTAACCATGTGCAGATCAAAAGACCTAGAAGATATAAAAAAGTGGAGGGTGGACAGAGAGAATAGTATGGGGATGCACAACGAAATCCAATTCACAATGGCAATGGAAGAAAAAAAAAAAAAAGGAGAAAAAATGGTGCAAAAAGGGTGGAAAATAACAGAGGAGAAAATACCGAAGTATTTGCAAATTATAAAAGAAATGACAGAAAATGAAGACACATACGACGCGGAAAAAATGACAAAGACAATAACAGAAGCGATGAACAGAACATTTAAAAAGAGGAAAGGGGAAAAGACAACAAACAGCACATACTGGTGGAACAACGACATAGAAAAACAAAAAAAAGTATGTATAGAGGCAAGGAGAAAAAAAACCAGAAGCAACAGTAACAAAAACACCACAGAAGAAGAAAAGACAAAATGGAATGAGGCATTCAAGATAGAGAAGAAAAAACTAACGAAACAAATCGCAAAGGCCAAGGAAGAGTGCTGGAAGAAATTATGCGAAGAAGTGGAAGAAGATACATGGGGAATGGGGTACAAAATAGTAACAAAAAAATTGAGACTACAACATAAAACAGAAATCAGAGTAAAGGAGCAAAAAGAAATAGCAAAAGAATTATTCATAACAAAAGAAAACGAGGAAAAAGACACAAAAGAAGAGAGCGAAAGGGAGCGAAATAAAACGAAACCATTCACGACAGAGGAGCTGGCCTACGCAGAAAAAAGAATAAAGAACAAAAAAGCCCCGGGACCGGACGAAATCCCAGCAGAAATCATAAAACTGACGATAAAAGAGATACCCGAAAAGTTCCTCGAAATGATGAACCAACATCTAGAAAAAGGAGAATTCCCAGACCAGTGGAAGGAGGCGAGACTGGCACTAATAGAGAAGCCGAAGAAAGAAGGACGGAAAAAAAAAGAGTATAGAGCAATATGCCTAATCAACGCCATGGGCAAGCTATACGAACAGCTCCTAGTGGCAAGAGTGGTAGACGAAACCAAAGATAAAATTGACGATAGACAATATGGCTTCAGAAAGGGGAAATCAACTATAGAAGCGGTAGAGGAAATAATGAAAATTGGGGATAAGGGCAAAAAGCCAGCGTACAAAAACCGCAAAACAGCACTGATGGTCACAATTGATATCAAAAACGCCTTCAACACAGTACCATGGAAAGAGCTGAGAAAAGAACTCGATAAGATGGATCTCACAGAAAAAATGGCAACCATAATGAACAGGTACCTACAAAAGAGAACAGTTAAATTAGGGGAAAATGAAGAGATAGAACTAGCCGGGGGAATACCACAAGGATCGGTACTCGGCCCAACACTGTGGAACATCCTGATGAATGACATAATAAAAACTAAAATCCCGCAAGGAGTACATAAAATATGCTACGCGGATGACCTAGCCCTGGTAACACTCGGAAAAAACCAAAAAGATGTGATAGACAAGACAAACAAGGCAATTAAAATAATGACAGAAAAAATAGAAGGAAAAGGGATGAAAATTGCCACAGAGAAAACAGAGGCAGTAATTCTGTATGGAGGAAGGAAAACAAAAGAGATGGAAATCAAAATAAAGGATAAAAAAATAAAAACCTCAGAAGAATTAAAATACTTAGGGATATGGATAAATAAAAACATGAAGATGACGTCACACATAAAAAGAACATGCGAAAAGGCGGAAAATGCTATGAGGGCACTGGGGAGACTAATGATCAACAAAGGAGGACCAAACGAAAAAAAAAGAAGAGTACTATCAAACGTAGCTCACTCGATCATTCTATATGGATGCCAGGTTTGGAAGAGGGCAATGAAATGGAGAAAATACAAAAACCTACTTGAAAAAACACAAAGAGTAATGACTATAAAGATCGCAAGAGGTTATAGAACGATCTCAACGGAAGCACTACAAGTAATAACAAGTACAAAACCTATAGACCTACAAGTCGAGGAAAAATGCCGAAACTTCAGAAAGAACAAAAAAGAAAAAGAGAATAATAAGAGAGAGACAGTAAAGAAGTGGCAAGAACGTTGGGATAAGGAAACAGGGAAAGCAAAATGGACGAAACAGCTCATAAAAGACATAGAGACGTGGAAAAATAGAAAACACGGGCAAATAAACTACGAATTAACCCAAATGATAAGTGGACACGGCAATTTCAATAGTTACCTAAAACGAATGACAGTAAAAGAAGACGGAACATGCAGAAAATGCGAAGTGGAAGAGGACGCGGAACATACATTCTTCGAGTGCCAAAGATGGAAGGAGCTCAAGAACGAAACTGAGGAAAAAATAGGAAAAGAAATAAAAAAGGAAAACATAATAGAAACAATGATAGAAGACGAAACAAACTGGCAAGCCATTGAACAATACGTAAGACAAATATTAGAGGAGAAAGGAAAAGACGAAGAGATATGAAGAGACAGAGACAAACAAGAGAAGAACACAACTGCCATAGAAGAAGACGTAAGTGATACCTATGGCAGCTGGGTGAAAGGATGGGGAGGGTTTAGTGGGTAGACCCAAGGTGCGGGAGTCCCACAGAGCCCTGTATTGAAGGGTCGTGCATAAAAGCATTCCCTCCTCCATAAAAAAAAAAAAAAAAAAAAAAAAGGTTAGGTTAGGTTAGGTTAGGTTGGATTGGGTAAGGTTAGGTTAGGTTAGGTTAGGTTAGGTTAGGTTGGGTTAGGTTAGGTTAGGTTAGGTTGGATTGGGTAAGGTTAGGTTAGGTTAGATTGGGTTAGGTTCAGTTAGGTTGGGTTAGGTTCGGTTAGATTGAGTTAGGTTTTGGTACAACAGCAATACAACAGCACTAAATGACGAAAGTTATCAAACATACCAATGAGCCCTGGATAATATTTAAAATGACCAGCATATTTAATAAATTGCTATAACTTTATTAAATTCTCCAATATTGGAAGTAATTATACATAATGACTGGTAATTATGCATAATTTCAGCATTAATCATATTAACCGTAACATATACATTATAATAATTTAATACATATAAATTAGTTAACTAAAATACAAATTATTTAAATTAAGTCTAATTATCAATTAAATACAGGTGGAAAATTTTATTTTAAAACAAGTAACAATTCGTTTCTAAAACATTTAAAAGAAGGTTGAAATATGCCAGTAGCGTACTGATATTCATTGTATGTACGCGACAAGCGATATACAGGAGAGTTTAAACAATAATTATAATTTGGTATTGGATATGTAAACGTTCTGCCATGCCGTGATGTTACTCTAGGGACTTTAAAATTAAACATTTGCAAAAATTTACAGTTCTCAATTGAGTAATGTATTAGTTTATACAGATGACAGAGAGAAACATATGTATGTCTGCTCTAAATTGATATATAATTGAATTCATTTAACAATTCGTTGTATGATATGTCAAAGCGATAAACATTATATTTGACAAAGTACAAGTATCTTAAAAAACGTTTTTGAACACTTTCAAGTAAGTTGATATATTTAACATACACAGGAGACCATACGATTGAACAATAAGTCAACTTACTTAAAATGTATGTAGAAAATAGAGTCTTTAACGGTAGGGTATAGGCTCTATTCTGTTGTTGGGAAAATGTAATTTTTAGTCATTTGCTATTTAAATTTATTTACGTCGTAAATGTATGTTACTCTGAAATACATGAACAATATATTTATGTTAAAAAAAAATGTTTTGTCCATTAATAAAAAAGTTAGATTTATGTTAGTAATCAGAAAAAGTATAGCAATTATAGAGTTTTTTTTTTCAATAGGTAATTGTCATAGTATTTCATATGTTGTTGTATATTTTAATGAATATTGAGTGAAAAATATAGGAGAAATACAGTGTTATGTGTTGCAATGTATGGAAATAAATGCGTCATTTCTCATTTTTGCTATTATCTTCATCAGAATATCAAAAAAAAATGTGAGGGACCCGTTGAAAATATTAGCAGCTTTTTTCTGAGACCAAGTTCACGAAAATTGCATAAGTAATAAGAGCAATAATAAACATACAAATTTTCGTTTTTTTCGGTATTACTAGGACTGCAGTAGAGAAAGATAGACACAATTTACGCTTTCGCCCCGACATCGGCCGAATAATACATCTGGCAAAATACATCTGGAGACTATTATCAGTGGGGATAGATGGAATTTAAACGAATAATCGAGATCACCTAAAAACGCATCGGCACGGAAAACGGAAAAAATACATGACTGTGTTTACCGCAACTCTGGGCCGGATCGGAATTTTAATGGGGTAGTTTTACAGCGGTCGGTCCTTTTCATCTGCTTTTTTATTTATTAGTAATAATAATAATAATAATAATTTATTGGTGCTATTAACGGAGCGTCTTACACTGGTCATAAAAGGTATCTAAAAATAAACGATGATGGCACAACATATGAACTAAAATATGAACTTATTAAAAATTAAAAATTAAAAATTAAAAATTAAAAATTAAAAATTAAAAATTAAAAATTAAAAATTAAAAATTAAAAATTAAAAATTAAAAATTAAAAATTAAAAATTAAAAATTAAAAATTAAAAATTAAAAATTAAAAATTAAAAATTAAAAATTAAAAATTAAAAATTAAAAATTAAAAATTAAAAATTAAAAATTAAAAATTAAAAATTAAAAATTAAAAATTAAAAATTAAAAATTAAAAATTAAAAATTAAAAATTAAAAATTAAAAATTAAAAATTAAAAATTAAAAATTAAAAATTAAAAATTAAAAATTAAAAATTAAAAATTAAAAATTAAAAATTAAAAATTAAAAATTAAAAATTAAAAATTAAAAATTAAAAATCCGATATAAAGAAAACACTTAACTTTTTTATACCACTTTTATTTTACTATACGTGACTAGTTTCAATTACACGGTAATCATTATCAAACTGAGTACTTAAAATACGAAATACAAAGGTATATATACTAAAACTAGAATGCTTCAAAAAGAGGGGTGTACATCAGGTCAATCTGGTCGTTGAGGATGGAAATTCCCGGATTAATTTTTGCCTTGTGAATTTCAAGGGCTTCCAGTAAATCCATTGTTCTACCTTTTTCGGTGAGATGGATTACTGAAAGTACATCCTTGCCGAAATTATGATTTAATTCTAACAGATGATTTGAAAAGGTTGAATTATTATGTTTTAAATTGTATGATCTAAGATGTTCTTTTAATCTAATTTGAAAATTACGACCTGATTGTCCTATGTACAATCCTCCACAATCTGGACATGTTAAACTGTAAATTCCTGACTTGTACATACTATCTATTGGTGTTTTTGCATTAAAAATTAAATTAGAGAGTTTGGTGTTGGATCTAAACACAATGTCAACGTCTCGTTTTTTAAAAATATTTTTAATTTTTGAACTTATTGTTCCAAAGAAAGTTAATATTTTATATGATTTGTTTTCTGTGGCTGGATTGGTAGAATATATGTAATTTTGAATTTGTTTTAATTGAAATTTATTAATTAATTTGGATATAAGTGATTCTGGATAGCCATTATTAGTAGCAATTTGTTTTATTGTATTTTAAAAAACGAAGAATATATTCAAAAAGTAGAAAATTTCATAAGCACTTCCAATATTACAGAAATTAAAAAAGATCCTACTAACCAATTATTAAATAAATTAAAATCCCTAGTACAGGATAACTCCCTATTTCCAGACAATAAAACAAGATACCTGTTTCCAATGAATCCCAGAACCCCCAGGCTATATGGTTTTATTAAAATTCATAAGCCCGATAATCCCATACGTCCTGTAGTATCATACATAAACTCTCCAACCCGAAAAATATCGGTTGAACTTAACTCTATTTTTAAATCTATCACCAACTTCACCGATCCCCATTCCATTAAAAACTCTGTAGAGTTAACCAATAATCTTAAAAATATAACCATTGCCAGCAGTTGTAAGTTAGTATCCTTCGATGTCTCGAATATGTTTGCGAAAATACCACCTGAAGAATGCATCCAACTGATAATTGAACATTTAGATAGTAACAATGTTAACCCAGTAGTCAAATCAGATTTTATTGATTTAATAGATCTAATTCTAAAACATAATCACTTTTCATTTAATAATAAATTCTACATACAGAAAGAAGGTCTAGCAATGGGTTCACCCCTGAGCCCGCTTCTAGCAGAACTTTTTATGGATAACCTTACAAAACAAATATTAAACTCACCCCAAGGTAAAAAACACATAAAATGGTGGTATAGATACGTCGACGATATTCTTGCATGCTTCGTTGGTACTGACAGACAAGTTAACCAGTTTCTAACTTTTCTTAACTCCCTTCATCCATCCATTAAGTTCACAGTAGAAACAGAATGCAATAACAAAATTAATTTCTTAGACCTAACATTAACTAGAACTAATAATAAACTTAGATTCGACATATACCGTAAACCTACTTTCACAGATACAATTATCCCAAATTCCTCCCGCCACCCATATAAACATAAAATAGCAAGTTTCTACTCAATGATAACCCGTGCATTCAAAATTCCACTTAGCTCCGAATCCCTTAAGAAAGAAATCAATACAATAAAACAAATTGCTACTAATAATGGCTATCCAGAATCACTTATATCCAAATTAATTAATAAATTTCAATTAAAACAAATTCAAAATTACATATATTCTACCAATCCAGCCACAGAAAACAAATCATATAAAATATTAACTTTCTTTGGAACAATAAGTTCAAAAATTAAAAATATTTTTAAAAAACGAGACGTTGACATTGTGTTTAGATCCAACACCAAACTCTCTAATTTAATTTTTAATGCAAAAACACCAATAGATAGTATGTACAAGTCAGGAATTTACAGTTTAACATGTCCAGATTGTGGAGGATTGTACATAGGACAATCAGGTCGTAATTTTCAAATTAGATTAAAAGAACATCTTAGATCATACAATTTAAAACATAATAATTCAACCTTTTCAAATCATCTGTTAGAATTAAATCATAATTTCGGCAAGGATGTACTTTCAGTAATCCATCTCACCGAAAAAGGTAGAACAATGGATTTACTGGAAGCCCTTGAAATTCACAAGGCAAAAATTAATCCGGGAATTTCCATCCTCAACGACCAGATTGACCTGATGTACACCCCTCTTTTTGAAGCATTCTAGTTTTAGTATATACCGGGTGTGGCACTTAAGACGCCTCGGACCATAGCTCCTTTACGATAAAAGCTATCGAAAAAAATCTAAGAACAAAGTGGTGCATAGTTACCGTCGCTATGTTTTAAAAATATTTCTAATCATCAGTGGCGTGCCGTACTCCAGTGGCGTACCAAACTTATATTTTTTTAAATGGAATGCCCTATTTTTTATTGCAGATTTGGAAAGTGCTCGACAAGTACTTATTTTTTTATCTAACATGTTATACCCTTCACTTTAGCGGTTTCGCTATTATAACCCCTTCTTTCAAAATTGCGCCCCATTTTTGAGATTTTTTTGTAGAGAAACTAATTGACGCCGGCGCCTAAATTTTGAATTGAGGTACAGGTTAAGACCTCGTATACCTTCACATAATTTTTTTTCGGGTAATTTATGGCAAAAAAATAATTTTTGATTGATCTTCGCATGTTGTCATTTTTTCCGAAAATTTCAAATGGCACCCCCCTAAAAAAATTACGGCGTTGTACAGCCAAAACTCTAAATTTTTCATTGGTGTAAAAAAAATTACACATTGCATAACACAATTTCGGAGAAAAAAGGAATTTCATCGCAAATGTCGGGAAACGTTTTCCGTTCCCAAGTGTGCCATGAGAAAACAAAAGATTGGTAATTGTCAAAGTAAATTATTAGACGTCAGTAGCAGCCATAAGTCATTTTTGATAAACGTTCTAAAAATGTTCCGAACTCAAGAGGAAATGGTTGACATGATATTTATTCTTGGAGAATGTAACAAGAATTGTTTCTTGGCATCACGAGTGTACGCTGCGAGATATCCGCACAGGGCACATCCAAATGAACGTGCGTTTCAAAAAGTGTTGGAGAGATTTACTACTACGGGAAGTGTGAAACGGCCAAGGAGAGTTAGAAAGAAGGCAGTTATTACCGAAAATAATGAACTGCGGTATATCACCAGAAGTTGCGGTTATGCCTCCAGCAGGAAGGTCGTCATTTCGAACATTTAGTTTAAGTTGTTAAATTTGCTTTATCTGCATTTTTCATATCATGTTGAATAAATAGGTACATACTATTATGTTGACCGTATTTGTGTATTTGTTTTGGTACTTTGACAATTACCAATCTTTTGTTTTCTCATGGCACACTTGGGAACGGAAAACGTTTCCCGACATTTGCGATGAAATTCCTTTTTTCTCCGAAATTTTGTTATGCAATGTGTAATTTTTTTTACACCAATGAAAAATTTAGAGTTTTGGCTGTACAACGCCGTAATTTTTTGGGGGGGTGCCATTTGAAATTTTCGGAAAAATGACAACATACGAAGATCAATCAAAAATTATTTTTTTTCCATAAATTACCCGAAAAAAAAATTATGTGAAGGTATACGAGGTCTTAACCTGTACCTCAATTCAAAATTTAGGCGCCGGCGTCAATTAGTTTCTCTACAAAAAAATCTCAAAAATGGGGCGCAATTTTGAAAGAAGGGGTTATAACAGCGAAACCGCTAAAGTGAAGGGTATAACATGTTAGATAAAAAAATAAGTACTCGTCGAGCACTTTCCAAATCTGCAATAAAAAATAGGGCATTCCATTTAAAAAAACATAAGTTTGGTACGCCACTGGAGTACGGCACGCCACTGATGATTAGAAATATTTTTAAAATATAGCGACGGTAACTATGCACCACTTTGTTCTTAGATTTTTTTCGATAGCTTTTATCGTAAAGGAGCTATGGTCCGAGGCGTCTTAAGTGCCACACCCGGTATACCTTTGTATTTCGTATTTTAAGTACTCAGTTTGATAATGATTACCGTGTAATTGAAACTAGTCACGTACAGTAAAATAAAAGTGGTATAAAAAAGTTAAGTGTTTTCTTTATATCGAAATTGAAAATGTACCACGAAGTGAACGCCTCCAAGATTCAAGAATTAAAAATTAAAAATTAAGAATTAAAAATTAAAAATTAAAAATTAAAAATTAAAAATTAAAAATTAAAAATTAAAAATTAAAAATTAAAAATTAAAAATTAAAAATTAAAAATTAAAAATTAAAAATTAAAAATTAAAAATTAAAAATTAAAAATTAAAAATTAAAAATTAAAAATTAAAAATTAAAAATTAAAAATTAAAAATTAAAAATTAAAAATTAAAAATTAAAAATTAAAAATTAAAAATTAAAAATTAAAACTTCAAAATTAAAACTTCAAAATTCAAAATTCAAAATTCAAAATTCAAAATTCAAAATTCAAAATTGAAAATTGAAAATTAAAAAGTCAATGAAAATAAGAAATGTTGCTCAGTTGTAATTTTCAGAATATACAGGGTGTTTCTAAATTGATGCGGCAGATTTTGAAGTGATTTTTCAGCAAAAATTAAGGTAGGTCTTTCATAAATTTTTGTACAAAACCCCTTCCTATCCAAGTTACAACCCAAGTTAAAGTTAAGGGAAAAAATATTTTTATTTCATATATCCAGTATAGAAGAATTTAGTAGAATGAAAGTTCGCAGATAACTGTTCCTAATAAAATGGTACATTTGAACGTTTTTTTTAACCCTAAAATGTTATTGCAAATAATAATTATTAATGGTCTAAACATTATTTTATTTTCTTGTGATCAAACTAACAATTTTAGGAGAAAATGTCAAGAGACAAAAAAGTAGCTGATTGAATTCCTTCCATTCAAATAAAGTTTTGAAATAGAAAAATGTAGACGCATTAAACAATTCTGATGCAAACTATTATAGGGGTTAATTTTTTCGCCCCCTTGTAATACAATATAGTCACAAAATATTAAATCTCG
Organism: Ocypus olens; assembly: GCA_910593695.2. NCBI lineage: Eukaryota > Metazoa > Arthropoda > Insecta > Coleoptera > Staphylinidae > Ocypus > Ocypus olens. The sequence goes on from OU343056.1 coordinate 35,199,710, forward strand.
TGATATTAATAAAGAAAGAGTTTTGGAAGAATGGCTGTGAATTTTTCGTTGATTCTGGGGTGTGGTTTTTTATATGAATTTGTCTTCTCAGTGAAAAAAACTGGAGTTATATTTCTTGAGTTCCACATTGTTTATGTATTTGATAATAATAATAGAAAAATTAGCTTATGTATGTATCCTACTCTAATTGACAAACGTAATTCTATTGCAGAAATGTATGGTAAGTTTACCTCGTCATTTGAATAAATGTTTTTACATTATACATTCTATGAGAGTTCCCATCAGGTTTTATAAAGGGTAGAGAATATTATCACAAACCCAAATACAACAAAAGGAGTAAAGATATGCTAGGACCAAGATATTTCTGGAAATAAACAATTCCAGCGATTTTCTTTCTGAAGGTGCCAATCTGGATTGTTATAAAAAAAGGTTGTCTGAAAAAAAAGTTAATGTACTAAAAGGTAGTAATTAAATAATTGTCAGCCATCCAACTCCAGATTGATTGGCACTCGACTTTGACTACTTTTTCTAATGCGTAATAATTTTTATTATGATTTTTAATTATCGGATTGCAGATAAACAGGCACCCGTTTCAGATTGAAACTTCCGTTTATACCACATAGCTTTGTATCGGTTGGCGCCCGGTCCAGTGTATGAAAAATGCTTTCCCAAGTTTTCAAGGAAGTCGTAATGTATTTGCCGCGTCAATTGGGGCGCTGTTTATAATAGCGGTATCGAGTTTCTACCTCTCGTTTCTGTCGGGCAAGCGATCCGCCGTGCACAATCTTGGCCTGAGAGCCCGCCAGAGAATTTTTCAAACTGCACTCGGGAATACTCGTGGGTCGCGGTTGAAAAGGGATAGGAGAGTCGCGGTATGCACTATCGCCGCCTAGCGAGAATCGGTGTAACATTTTAACCGATACCCTACCCTTAATACATCAATATTTTTAAATGCTCGGCAGTTACGCATTATAAAACCCCAGATTTTACGACAGTCTTTAATAAGTTTGTTAATGTGTGTTCGAAACGTTAAAGTATTATCAAATGTTACACCTAAGTCTTTCACTTCTAAGCATCGATTAATGGGCACATTTCCGATTGTATAATTGTATAAAATTGTGCTTACTTTCCTGGTAAATGAGAGTACATTACATTTGGCAATGTTTATTGACAATTCGTTGCTACTACACCATTGGCAAATATAACTAAGATCCTTTTGTAACTTCAAGCAATCAGCTTCAGATTGTATAACATTATAAATTTTTAAATCATCTGCGTACATTAAAACTTCACATTCTAAGTTATCACAAATTGAATTAAAATAAAGAAGAAACAGCAAGGGTCCTAGGTTTGAATTGAATTAAAATAAAGAAGAAACAGCAAGGGTCCTAGGTTTGAACCCTGAGGGACCCCACTGATTGACATATACATTTTAGAGCGTAAACCGTTCATTTAAACAAATAACTGTCGATTCGTTAAATATGAGATAATGATTAAAATTACATTTTGATTAATTCCATAATCATAAAGCCGACTAATTAACAAATTATGATTAAGTTTGTCGAAGGCTTTGGTTAGGTCCGTATACACAACGTCAACTTGATTACCTGAGTCCATAGCTTCTGAAACTAGCTGAGTTAAATTGCACAAATTTACATCTTGATACGTCATTGTTCCCGGAATTCTTGTGGAATTATTTTTGTTGTTAATATAATTGAATAAGAGATTAGGTTCTCGTCTAATTCGTTCCTCAGTATTTTTGATGTAATCTGAATGTGCAGCAGATATACTGTTTTTACATGATCTTCGTAGTTCATTATATCTTAATTTATGTTGGGGCAATTGATATTTATAGTATAATTTTCTAAATTTTTGTTTTAAAGCTAGTTGTTTTCGAATTTCTCGGTTTATCCATGGTGCATATGCCCGCGACGAAGGTTTTTTGATAGTTTTAGGAACATGGCGATCAAACAGTAGATGCATATTTTGATATAGAATATCACAAGCTTGATTGGCATCAGTACTTTGGTACAAACTAGACCAGTCAATCAAAGCTATGTCTCTATATAGACTTAAAAACATTGCTTTACAAAAGTTGTAACTCGTATGACTATTTAAGAACTTAGATGGTTCAGGTTTTGTACAGGTAGAAATGTTGAATGTTATAGTAGGGTGGTGGCTATCTTCCTTAACTAGGGGAAAGAGACATCTTTCAACGTTGGAAATAAAATTTGAAGAGATTATGAGATCCAATATTCTTTCGTTTGAGTTAAGTATTTTATTATATTGTGTTAAATTATTAATTTCTAAATAAGTATTTAATGCATCCAATTGATCAGACGGTGTGTTCATGGCATAACCAGGTATGTTAAAATCACCCGCAATTATTATATTTTGATTAATAAATTGTTGTTCAATTTGTTCAAAAAATAAACAATAAGTTTCAGATGTTGTCGCAGGTTTTACATAAACACATGTAAGTACATAGTTTTCGGTGCTAATCTTTATTTTAGTAGCTATTGCTTCAATAGTGTCACACTGGGTTAGATTAAATGTTAGTTAGTACACCACCACCCCTACCAGAATCTCTGTCATTTCTGTATACATTATATGTATTGGGAAAGAGTTCGCTGTTATTAACTCCGTTATGTAACCATGTCTCGGTGATAAAATAAATGTCATGATCAAGCGATAATACATTGTTATAAAAATAATCTAATTTGCCATTTAAACCACGAACATTTTGATAAATTAAATTAATACAAGTCTTTTCATTGCAGTGTTGGGTAAGATTTAGTTTTTTTCTTCAGTTGATCGGTTTTTAACAATTTTTGGTGCGTTATTAATACATTTAATTATGAGGTCAGTTTCACCTAATGACTCGCGCCTTTTAAGTTCGGTAATGAGTGTCTTATATTCCTCACGTTGAAGAATTGTTTTATCAAATCCAACTTTAATATCTGGATCAAGCTTACGCCTATTAATCATTACTATACCTTATTTAATAACCAGGCGGACTAAACGCGAAAGTCACATTTACACTATAAAAAGTCACCAGAAAAGTAACCAGAAATGTTTTGGCAGTAAAAATAAAATTATTTCAAATTCGTTCATCTAAAACATTCATTCAACAATTATATCAACACAAATTAATTCTAGGCAAACTTTCTTGATTATGTAGTCAATGTGAATTCTGTGAAATTCCGTACTTCTAGCCAATCCTCAATATAATGTATGTTTATGATTCGATTCCATATTGCAATAACTTGCGCCACACTTGAATGAATCGACAATTTTGTGTACGACGGCAATAGGTTTTAAGGCCTCTTGTATTAAAATTTTATATAAGATAATTTTGGATTGTTTTTCCTCGAGTGTTAATGCTCCAAAATCCAACCATTTCCGTTTCGGGGCAAAAAAGACACCAAACTTGTGCCGGGTATATATCCATAGTTCAAAATGAAATAACTGGCTAAAAACACAAAAACTGAGGCGAAACGCGTGTAACAGGTGGGACACAAGGAACGGCGAGAGATCAGCTGATCATAAGAACGGCCATTACTGTTTTAAGCAGTTTGGGCCTATGTAAAAACGGCGCACGTTTGGCCAATCACAACAACGTATTTTCGCGGCAATAATTTAGTCCGCCTAGTTATTAAATGAGGTATAGGGAAGCCATCGAAGGTTGAGCCAAAATTATTTTAAGTGGGCGTGGTTTATTGCTATTTTGCCCTAAGCGAAAGCATTTTTAACACATATTGAGTTGTCAATAGTCTGTAGCATTCTATCAATTTTAACAAAATCATTGTTGCTGCTGCTATTAATATTCGTATTGAGATCCACTGGGGTTTCCGGTAAGTTATATATAATTAAATTATTCGCTCTACGTCTACGATCTTCAATTTCATTAATAATATTATGCATTAATGAACCATTTGGGGCAAAGTATGTTCAATATTTTCCATTTTTTTGGTAAGATCATCAAAACCGGATTTTAAATTAGTGTGCTCAGATTTAATATTAGCCATATCTGTATCATATTTTCTGTTGATAACTTATCACATTTTAATGTTAATACATTGATTGACTGTTGCAATTCTTTAACACATTTGCAAAGATCCTGACTCATCACCAGTATATACAACCTCAGTGACACAAGGGTGATTTTTCCTGCATCCTGGATGACAGTACTTATTGCATTTGACACAAGTTGTTTTATTTGCCACAGAATTGTCGCACAGGCATTTGAAATCGGGCATGGTAAAGCATTTCTAATTATATTAAGGAAAAGACGAAAAGACAAATTTTCATGTTGCACGGTCTTTCGCAACGACTTGTTTTACACATACAAAGGAAAGTAGACCACGGTAGGGATTACACAAGAAAACAAAGGGTGTGATGGAAGAACTAAATAAAAATAATATATTCAATAAATTCAAAAAACGAAATATAGCCTGAATATATAAATATTCAACCTGTTCGTAACTCTGCAAGCAAAATTAAGTCTTACTAAGACTATAAACAAATACTTTCACTAATCACCTAAATTCAGGTATAAAATCAGTCCAACCCTTCTATAATCTCCTCATTTGTTTACGACTCCTTCACGGTCACGGTCACCTTCACGTAAGTGTATTTTATTCTTTAACATTCAATTTAAATGCGAAGCTGCACTGATGAGAGATAAATCTCGAAACGCGTCTGCAGATGGCTATTTACTTAATTTTTACATATTTTTAGGTTCAGTTTTATAATTTAAAGTTTTCAAATTCAATTTAGTTTTATTTTTCAAGTTAGTCCTGTGGGTAGAAATAAGGGATCTTAAACCAATGTTATTTCACTTAGTACTTAGTACTAGTAATAACGCAAATTTCTTTTGTATCATTCAATATCCGGCGTGGCACTAGCCAGGGAAGTAGTTGTTTCAATAAGTTATTTGTTTATAGTCTTAGTAAGACTTAATTTTGCTTGCAGAGTTACGAACAGGTTGAATATTTATATATTCAGGCTATATTTCGTTTTTTGAATTTATTTAATACTTTCTGCAATAAGTAAGGTTGTTTCTATTTTATTTAAAAATAATATAGTAAATTAATTTTAATCAATCAGGTTAAAAAAGGAAATAATAATCAATTCAATTCACGGTCAGATAAACCCGAAATAATTCTAGTCACGGCCACACAAATCAGCAAAAAGAGAACTATGCGATGTAAAATGTGCATGGATATATGAGGTTGTTAATTATTAAAAAGTAATTGTGACAGATGCACAACAGGAATTGCTCCGTAAGTTACATATTCTATAGGTAACAATTATAGCTGACTGTATGCCAAAAATGATAAATGTTTGATAAGTATTTACCTCCTTATTCAGAATAATTCAATGCGCGCTCACTCTACGACACTCACTCGAGACAAAAATTGCAAATACAATATTTAGCGTCTCTGGAGTTGGACTAACATACAGTGCGAGTCTCTAACTTGGAATAAATTCAGTAAATCAAACAAAGTTTATTTTTCGGAAATATGCTCGGACACGTCGATTAGTATTTTAAATTGCGCTCTTTTTGTTGTAATAAAATTTTATACAGCGTGTCCCAAATTTGAGATATGACGTCATCGACTATTTTTTTTTAATAGCAACCCTAATTTTTTTATCACTATTTTTAAAGAGTATATCAAGTTACACATGTGTGTAAAATTTCAAATTTTTATTTCTTGTCATTTAATAATAATAATAATAATAACTTTATTAGTGCTAATTTGGAATTACACAAGTCAAAAATTACAGAGATATACATATATAATATATATATTATATAAACAGATTATCTTCTAGGAAATCTTTCCAATTATAATAGGCCTTTCTATATAACAGTGCTTTTAATTTAATTTTAAATGTTGAAAAACCTTCTGACTTAATTGAGGCGGGTAATTTATTAAAAAATAAGGGTCCGTAATAATTCTGACTATTCCGTGTTCTATATATACGAGTATAGTTAACTGCGATATCTGAAGATGTTCTAGCATTATAGCCATGCTGATCAGCGCTTGCATAATTGTCAAGATGTTTTTTAACTAATAGTATACTATTGAAGATGTACATGGAGGGAACCGTTAATATGTTCAAGTCGATAAAATACCTCCGAACATCATGTCTGTAGTCCAACTGTAACATAGCTCTTACACATCTACGTTGTAGTGCAAATACTCGTTTCGCATTGGGCGAATGCCCCCACGATGTAATTGCGTAACTTATATGTGATGCTATTAGTGCATGATATCCAGTTAAAATAACTTCAGTGGAACAGATTTTGGTCAAGTTTTTTAATAAGTATATATTTTTTGCTATCATTGTGCAAACATGATTAATTTGCTCTGACCAAATCAATCCAGTATCAAGAGTTATACCTAAAAACTTGTTTTTATTTATGTTTTGAACTGTAGATAGATCCTTTAGTGAGAAGAGCATGACCGATGTTTTGTCTTCATTTAGTGTTAACAGATTGGATGCAAACCATTCTTTCGTGTTTATTTGTGTACATTCGAGAGAGTGAATTAGATCCGACAAATAGCGACTTGATTGACAACAAGTAGTGTCATCGGCATAAAGGGTAAATTTAGATGTATTATCACATTCCATTAAAATCATTGATGAATATCAAGAATAACAAAGGGCCTAGTACTGATCCTTGTGGGACACCACTTGTTGTACATTCTCGCTGATATGTATATCCGTTAAAAACAGTTATTTGCTCTCGGTTCATTAAATATGATCTAAGCAGTTTTATTGAATGATCACTGAGACTGTAATAAGCTAATTTATCCAACAGTATTTCGTGCGATACACTGTCGAATGCTTTTGACAGATCGTAAAATATACACCCCGAGTAGTTATTTGTTTCAAATGCGTTGACAATATACTGCGTTAGATCAATTATTGCATCGCTTGTTGATTTTCCGGTTCGGAAACCAAATTGACAATCGTTGAGAATGTGTGAATTTTCAAAATATTCTTGTAATTGATTTTTGAGAATAACTTCAAAAATTTTGCCAATGATTGGGATAATGGATATTGGTCTATAATTACTAGGATTACTGGGATCGCCCTTTTTATGGAGAGGCACAACTTTTGAGATTTTTAATGGAGTTGGAAATACACCCTCTCTGATGCATTCATTTATCAAATTTGTTAAAGGAACTATCAATATGTTTAATATGCTTACTATTATTTCTTTGTTCATTCCATAAATGTCTTTGCTTTTTTTATTTTTCAGACTTTTAATTATATCTCTCACATAATTATAACTAATTTCTTTAAATTCAAAATGTAAGTGGTTGTAGCTTTTATTTTTTAGATAGTCGTAAGGACTTCTTGTGTTTTTTAAAGACTTTAATTGACGTACCAGTCTTTCTGGTATTTTGGCAAAATAAGAGTTAAGATCGTCTGCAGCCAGGTTGGTATTAGTCGTGGATAGAGCAACGGAGTTTTTACCATGATTGAGTATATCCCACATGGCTTTCGGGCGATTGCAAGAATTTGATATGTATGTATCATTATTCTGGAATTTTTTTATGTTAATCGTTTGTTTGTATTTAATTTTAAATTCATTTAAGACAAGTTTATTATTAAGGTGACTTCACCGGCTCCTGTTTCAAAACTTTTTTTATTTAAGGTCCAAAAAATTTGAAATTTTTTGGGCGTATACTAGATTTAATTATAAAACATTGTAAGGATTTTTCTTTTTTTTAGCATTTATAACTTTTGTGTAACACATTTTTATTCCAGACATTTAAATCCAAATTAAAATTCAAATCTTTAGAAGTGTTTACATAAAATTAATAAATATAAATCAACTAAAATCACTACAATATTTGAGTAAATAAAGGAGATTTTGCAATTTAAATGAAGTACAATATTTACTAAAATCTTTACTTGATACGTGGTAAATGTAGGTTCCGCTCCAAACGCAGCAGCCAATAGAATCGAACAGGAGATATGTTGTGTGTGAGAGAGATGAAATTAAAACAAACATGTGCACATGGTGTGGTGGTGAATTTCTAGCAGAGAAGGGCGAAATTACTCCTTTTTGTGAACCAACATTATTAGATTTGCCCGGAAACGTTGTGCACACCAACAAGAAAGTCCTCGCTTCCACAGTTGTTTAACTACTTTCTTATGACTCAAAATGAATTACATATATAACTGGAGTCACTTGACTCCGCGACTCACTTCACGGAGTTAACTCTTTGAGTCAACTCACTCATGAATTACCCATGTTAATGTTGATTAGGGTGATGTTACAATGTTTTCTGTTTGTCTCACCGCGATTATTTCTTCTATCTTCGACAATAGCCTGATGGTCTAGTTAACACATGTTTGACCTTAGTACCTGCTTTTCTGAGAATTCAAAGGGCGCACAAATGTTCGGAGACATAATCCGTGCACAATTCGGTCCAATACTAATTTTCTTCGAATTTCATCGTAAAAATATCGGAAAAATCATGTACGTTTTAAAACAGCTATGTAGAGCAACTAGTTAAAAATCTATCCATGGTGGATGTATGTTTTTTTACTAGGAATAATAATAATAAAATGGAATAAGGCCTCAACAGAAGTAGGAATGAATACTGCATTTATCCGTGATTCAATGTATCAATAACCAATCAACAAATGTTTATTTAGTTAGCATTGAGTTAGCTCTTTGTGATAGCGTTAACAATTAGTCATCTAATTATCTTGTGAGACGTATTATATTTTTTAAATAAAAGTATTCCTGGTTTGGTTATAATTAGAGAGCGGATTTTATACAAAATGCATATTTATGTATATTTTTCATATTTTGCACATTTACCCATATAATGCATATTTCGCCTTCTAATGCATATTTTAACATACAGGGTCTTCATTTCAAAAGGAGCCACCCTGAATAACTTTGGATCTGGAGTAGTTACGGTTTTAAGAAAAAATACGTCAGTTTTGTTTTCGAGGGGAAACTTAAAAAAAACTGTTTTTAAAATTTTATCTTTCACCCCCTCACCCCCAGCCACCCCATCTTTATAATTTAAAATAACATCCCCTTTTGTGCGACACCTCATTTTAAAGGGCACACAAAATACTGTCCAGCAAATAAAAATTAATTTAAATCAGTTCATTTGTTTCAGAGATATTCATTTCAAAATATGCCACACCAAAGATTGTGTGGCTGGGGATGAAAGAAAAAATTATAGAAACAGTGTTTTTCAAGTTCCCCCCTCTAAGAAAATTGACGTATTTTTGCTTAAAACAGTAACTACTTCAGATCCAAAGTAATTCAGGGTGGCTTGTTTTGAAACAAAGACCCTCTCTCTCTAAAACAAATGAACTGATTACAAATATTTTTCATTTGCTGGATGGATAATATTTTGTATGGCCTTTAAAATGAGGTATCGCACAATAGGGAGTGCCATTTGAAATTTTAAAGTTGGGATGGTGGGGTGAGGGGGTGAAAGATAGAATTCTAAGAAGAGTGTTTTTCAAGTCCCCCCTCAAAAACAAAATTGACGTTTTTTTTTGAACCCGTGACTACTTCAGAACCAGAGTTATTCAGGGTGGCGTATTTTGAAATGAATACCCTCTCTCTCTAAAACAAATGAACTGATTCCAATAATTTTTGCATTTCTGGATAGTATTTTTTAAGCTCTTTAAAATAAGGTATCACACAATAGGGGGTGCCATTTGAAATTATAAAGATGGGGTGGCTGGGGGTGACGGGGTAAAAGATAAAATTCTAAAAACAATATTTTCAAGTTCCACCTCAAAAACAAAATTGACATAGTTTTTCCTGTAACCGTGACTAATTCAGAACCAGAGTTATTCAGGGTGACATATTTTGAAATTAATACCCTCTCTCTCTAAAACAAATGAACCGATTTCAATTATTTTTGCTTTGCTGGATAGCATTTTTTATGCCCTTTAAAATGAGGTATCACACAATAGGGGGTGCCATTTGAAATTATAAAGATGGGTATGGGTATGGGGGTGAAAGATAAAATTTTAAAAACAGTATTTTTTAAGTTCCCCCTCGAAAACAAAATTGACGTATTTTTTTTTAAACCGTAACTACTTCGGATCCAAAGTTATTCAGAGTGGCTCCTTTTGAAATGAAGACCCTGTATAATTGTAATATTTAACATTTTGGCGGACGGCACATTACAACACGTGCAATTTTCGATGAACCAACATCTAGTTATTCAAGGAAATACTGGGCAAATGTTATCAAAACAATTGCCAATTCGTCCTGCGATAAACAGTAATTTATGCGTTCACATGTTTTGGTCGATTTACTTTGAAAAATGTGAAATATATAAAAACAAATTTGAAAAATTGAAGAAAATTAAATTTTTGCAAAATATGATTTGCGATTTTTGTATTTTTCTGTTTTAGAAAATATCGTAGAAATGAAATCCATTAGTATTCAGGTTTATATAATTTTATGGTTCAGTGTGAAAGAAAACGGCTCTGTGTTGAGGGTCGTAATTTTCAATAAAGTAAACAAGCTGCGATAAGCCATTCATTCAAGGACCCATTGACACAGATGAAGAATGGATGTGATGCACATGTTCAAGCTGCCACAATTTCATGTGGGTGCATTTAAAGGATAGACATATTTATTTTCTAATGGACTAGATAAAGACAATGCTACTTCTATAAGAGTTCTGGTCTCTGTCGGGTCACCAGGCCATCGCCGCAGGCCACAGGGGGTCTGCCACTTTCGGCCGACAAACTGTATTTCACCCCCTCAAGTGTGCGGGAAAGGATTTTTTCCCGAAGATGCGGTAAGCTCCACCCACAACTTTTCGGAACTTCGTTTATCCATGCGGCCAGACTCGTTTTGAACCCTTCGGAGTTAACATCAGAAATACTCATCAGGAATACGCCGTTAAACGAACCATTGTCGAACTTTCGGTTTTTTTACATGATGTGTTTCAGAAAAATGTGCTTCATAATTTGATTACATGTGTAATAGTGTGCAATAGTGAATTTTCGTGTGTGATATTCCACGCTAAATCTGACAAAAACCACTACATTCGATAGCCAATTTTTATTCCACTTAAATTAATTAAACAATTCCAATATATTTAAAAAAAATTAAATTGTGGCAAATAATATTTAATCTAATTCATAATTTATTTATTTCTAATAACAAATGATTCAAGTCTCAATCTATTTGACTTTGAAATTCGTAATATTCGTCTTGTTCGACTAATGGAAGCCGTATAAATAAAGTTACTCGTCCGATAAAAAATTGCGACAATTAAATATATAATGAGAATAGCGGAAAAAATCGTCCGTGAAAGTTCAGATCCGGTCATTTCACTTTAGAAAGAACAGTCAAATCAACAAACTTTGTTTGATTTGACGCGGAGTTCAGTAACAATATGCATTTAATTTCGTTAAATTTTTTAATGCTTTTGGTAAAAATTTGTACACCGGAAGTGGGTATTTACCTTGAAGACAACAAAAAATAGATATCTTTTAATTATATAAATGTTTCTCAAAAACTTTTTTATATAAAAAAATATATATAAAACTGTTTGTAGTTTTTGTCTATTATTATGAAATCAAAAACGTTACACCAAATTTACATTAACAATAATACACTGGAGGAAAAAAAATGAAACATTTGAAATTCGCGAAATTTTGACCATTTTCAAACCGTCATAACTCGGCGTATTTTCAATCGATTTTGATGAATCTTTAAGGGCGAAAAACTTTGAAGTGTCTTCTTTAAAGTCATGCACGCTACATTAAGCGTAACTCCTACCGCCCCCTCTAGCGCCCCTGAAAAAAAAAAGTTTTTTCTGGAAACCATGTCCAACTTTGACGATGTCTACGGAGTTGAAAAATTTTTGTCGACTCAATCCACCATAAAGGCATTAAAATTTGATTAATTCCCTTTGCAGGACTCAAAGAACGAAGTTCCTACGACGATTTGGCACCAAGTTATGGGTATTTAAAAAAAAGTGCATTTTGAGTTTTTTCGCACATAACTCAGTGACTTTTCAACCAAATTTAATGATTCTTTCAGGAAAAAAAAAACTCATTTTGGCACTACTTTAAGGCAGTAAACTCAGATTGGAATGATCCCTTTTCAAACCCTTCAACTCACGGACAAATAAAAACACGTTTTTGGGCAAAAAACGCCCAATTTCACGAATTTAAAGTTTCATTTTTTTTCCTCAGTATATTATAATGATAAAAAGAGCACTTTTCATTTCAAAAAGGAACAAGAAAGTTATCTGATCGAATACTCTTCGTCTTTATTAATTGACAGTCTCTCAAATTGCAGTATTAACAAATCGTATTAGTTTGGCAGAAAAATTCTCCAGTTTTCTTTTTCTCCGGATTTTTTTACTTGCCAAACTAATACCCATTGTCACTGCAACAATAATTGTAATATAACTGTCAATTCCTAAGTATTAAGAGTATTACTACAGATAATTTCATTATTATAGATAAAAACCTGAAATATTTTGTAAAAATTAGATTTCTTTGTTTCAAGATGTTGATGAAAAACATTCATAAACAAAGAGTGTAAGAGAGTAAATACTACGTTCTAATATGTGAAATTTTATTAAAAATATTACACCACATTACATTATTCTAAAATATAGAAAAGTCTTGATTTATTTAAACATACTGTAATTAATGAAGAGGATGCGTAATCCATCGATTATTGTAAAAAAAAATATTTAACGTGAGAAGACAGTTATAAATCTAAACAAATATTACACTACTCCAGTTTCGAAGTGTTACCGTCATTATCAAGTGAATTACAAAAAAATAAATATTGAATTTATACTAAATATTTTAGTGTGAGAGGTGTAACCTGTCACTGATTGTTTGTTGAGCCACATTAAAAAGGTCAACTGTATAATTCCTTTCTCATCAAATCACCCCTATTTACCTTGTTTTGCAAACCTGTGTTTACAAATTACAAATCATTTCACGTATGATTGCAATTTGATTCGAGTAAACTACCGGTTTTTTCGAAGTATGATGATGTTTAAACTCAAATAGCATTACCTTACATTTGTTATAACGATATAATAGTTATCAGAACTACCAATAATTTATAAATTATTGGTAGTTCTGATAATAATAATAATTTATAAAGGCCAACAATTATGTTTTCGTTGATAGCTAAAAATGTCGCTCCACCACATTACATTATTCTAAAATATAGAAAAGTCTTGATATGAAGAGGATGGTTGTAACCGTTCATGTATAATCCATCATTAAACTGAATTGAAAAATTCAATACATTTTAACAACTGATTATTGTAAAAAATATTATTTAACGTGAGAAGACAGTTATAAATCTAAACAAATATTACACGACTCCAGTTTCGAAGTGTTACCGTCATTATCAAGTAAATTACAAAAAAAAAAATATTTAATTTATACTAAATATTTTAGTGTGAAAGGAGTAACCTGTCACTAGTTGTTTGTTGAGCCACATTAAAAAAGTTAACTCTACAATTTCTTGCTCATCAAATCACCCCTTATCACATAAATTAGTTGCTTACAATTTCATGGTACATAGTATACACTAATGTATGTTACATTTTTTATAACCTTTTTGAACAGCTTATAACCGATGAGATATTTACCTTGTTTTGCAAACATGTTCTTGGTGTGTTTTAAAACATAAATACCACAATTATAACTATTCTCATGTATTCTTCATAAAATTCAAAATATATTTTTTTAATTAACGAACCAATCGAGTTCCGATAAAGTATGTACAAACTTGTGATTTTTTTCCCAATAGTAACATAATATTAGGAATTGTTAAAATGTTTTATAATTGCAAAATAATTTGTAGTTTGTAGTTTTTTAATTGAAATAACTAAAGTATCATTCATTTCGTCGTTTCGAGATGTAATAAGTTTATTAATATTTTAAGAAAACATGGTAAGCGGTAAAAATAAGTATTATTATCATCATAATATCATGAATTTAACGAATATATTATACCTAACCAAACTCATTTCATGTAGAATCTAAAAGACACATTTTTAAAATCCGTTTATATACGACTGTCGAATTGTTGTGTTTCCTGTCTAGAGGCAAACTGTTCAAGCTCACAGTGCTAAAAAGATCGGACCTCCCCTTTCTGAAGGATCCTGTTCGGCAAACTCCGTAATATGCAGTGGGGATGGACAGAATTTGAATTAATATAAATGTGTCGGCCGGAAGTTCGGCACCCGGCCACAGGTATTAAAAATAATAAATTTTGATGGTGGGTTGGGCTTCGAGCATCTAGCATAGATAAGAGATGTAAGTAATCCGCCCATCAAAAATCGCTCTGACGTCATACCGGTGAAACCCCCTTAAGACTAGGGTGCATATTGTACCAATCATTTAAGAAGTGAAGATGTTCTCTCATATGCCGCAGTTCATTATCATACCAAGTAGGTATGAAGTTATTGGAATTTTTAATGAATTTATATTTGTATGGTAATGCTAATTTCATTGAATTTGTTATGTTATTAATAAGAAGTTGGCATTTTTTATTTAAATCAAGTATTGACGAGAAGTCCCATGAGTACGTAGATATTATGTTATGTAAATGAAACAAACCGTAAGCTGTTATAGGTCGACATAAGATCTTAATTGGACGAGTGTCCAATGTACTCAGTGCGACTTCTACAGCGATTCCATAGTGATCAGAAAGATGGGGTTCGAAAACAGAATGTTTGTTAAAACATTATCTATACACTTGTGACCGCGTGTGAATTCGGTAACAAGTGCTCTTAAGCCATTAGATATATAGATATCCGCAAAACTGGACTGAATTGAGTCATTACAATTGAAATTAATATTGAAGTCTCCCGTTATAATAATCTTTTGGATATTAGAAGTAAGAATTTTTTCCATCACTGATAAAAAAATATTAAAATCTGAAAGTGGCGGTCTATACACTGAAATTATTACAAGATTATGATTCTCAATTTCAATGGCCGATAATTCGCAGATATTTAATTTAGAAGATATTTAACAAACAGTATCAAATTTGAAAAATGAATTCAACTTAATAGTCTTTCTTCAATAAATGCTCAAAATGTTGTCTATTTTCTAACTGACAATACCCTAAACGGAACTGAAACTCGTTTTGAACATTTCTAATTACTTCGGGGGAAATTAGTCTACACTCCTGTCTTATTCGTTCTTTCAACTCCTCAAGATTTGGCGGTTTGGTCTTAAAAACTTTGCTTTTCAAGTACCCCCATAAGAAAAAGTCCATAGGTGTTAAATCCGGAGACCTGGGTGGCCATTCAACTGGTCCTCTTCTGCCAATCCATCTTCGTGGAAATACATTATCCAGGTACTCACGGACACGACTTGCAAAATGAGGAGGCGCACCGTCCTGTTGAAACCAGATGTTTCTATTCGGGACGTCAGCTTCTACAGGGCAAGGAAACAAAATAGGAATTAGCTCTTCCTCCAAGAATTGTAAATATCCCGCTCCATTGAGATTATTTGGAAAGAAAATTGGTCCTAAAATTCGATCACCAACAATCCCTGCCCAAACATTAACTTTTTCTGGATATAGAGTGTGGCCTTCCCTCATCCAGTGTGGGTTCTTGTCTGCCCAATAACGGCAATTTTGACGATTTACCTCACCATTTAACATAAACGTTGATTCATCGGAAAACAATATATTTTCTATTTTTAGAACATTTCTATCTAGTAGATCCATCATTTTTTCGCAAAACTGAAGTCTTCTATCCGGATCATCTTCGGTGAGTTCCTGGAGGATTGTCATTTTATAAGGATGAAATGTTTGCTCTCTAAGGATTCTTGACAGTGAAGACTGGCTAATTTTGAGTTCCCTAGCCATCTGCCTAGAGGAGACATGATGATTTTCCTGAACAGAGAGAAGTACATCAATTTTGACCTCTTCACTCAGCGCATTCTGACGATGATTATTCGTTTTTCTTAAATGCCCATTTTCCCGAAACTGACTTTCAATCTTGCTTACGGTACTTTGAGATATGGCTGGTAAGTCAGGATACTTCTCTCTAAATAAATAAATAACTTCATTTTGTGTTCTTGTCCTATCTCCATAGCCAATCATCATTAAAATTTCGATTTTGTGGGTTTCAGTTAAGTACGGCATGTTAGTAGAATTTTTCGACCAACGGTGAACAACAGTCAACACAGCAATGGAACGACTAATACTCTCCTCACTCGAATATGCGTGGAATGCGATGCTACACTTCTTAGTTGTTTTTATAACTAAACGTCAAAATGATAAACGTCAGTTTGAAAAAAAATGACAAACCAGCACGTTTTGGCATTCCACTTTTAAAATGCATAAATATTCGATTAAGGTGACTTGATTTCTTCATTCTACAAATTTGATAATGTTTGTTAAATATCTTCTAAATGACAGGGAAAAAAATTTGAAATTTGGCACACATGTGTAACTTGATATACTCTTTAAGAATAGTGATAAAAAAATTAGGGTTGCTATTAAAAAAAATAGTCAATGACGTCATATCTTAAATTTGGGACACGCTGTATAAAATTTTATTACATCATAAAGAGCGCAATTTAAAATACTAATCGATGTATCTGAGCATATTTTCGAAGAATAAACATTCTTTGATTTACTGAATTTATTCCAAGTTGGAGACTCGCACTGTATATCCAGGTGTTGGTGCGGTACAGTTGGGAAAACAAAGTATCGTTTAACTTCATAATTCGCGTATCGCAAATGTGGGGAATTTCCTGAGGGGATGAATACAATTTAGCTTCGCAAACGTCATTTGCTATAGTGGATAAGAGTGGTTGTTGTTGCGCGACATGTTTTAATATATTCACTATCTGCTAAGAAAAAATATTGTTTCATTAAATCTATGTCTAAATAGGGTTTTCTTGGTATGATGAAACTAAAAATATTCTTATTTACTAACATCGGGAAAGACGCAACCTTCACTAATTCGTAATTAACACTCGTAACTATTGGTACACTGATTACGAACGTGATTTTCAAATCCATATAGTAAACGACAGGCTTAATCAGTCCATACAGTTCATGAGAGAATTTCTGTGACAATGGGCTTGGGAAAACTATGTCCTTTGGAAGTAATCCCTGTACCTTGGTTGTTAGTTCCTTAATAAATTGAGAAGGACTAAGTACACCTGGGTGAATGATACCCTGCTGGGCACAGATTAAGCTATTTACCAATTGATCTTGATATCTCAAAAATTGATTACTGAGCATGTTGAACACTATCAAACGTTCATTTAATTTTTCAATTACCATATACTGAGAAGTAGTGTTATTGTAAATATTTTTTAATTGATTTAAAATATTACTAATACTGTTTATTTTGACACTGAAATTTCCAAAAAGTTATTCATTGTGTAACAGTGAGCTGTTCATTGTAAGCAAAGTTGTTTCAATTATAGAAGTTTGTTCTTGTGCTAAGGTTAAAAAATGTTGTTGTCCGCTTCCAATAATTTAATATGTTTATTATAGTACCGGGCATCCCTATCGTCGAGAGTGCCAAAGAGGGTCTTAGAGATACGTCCAATCGCATTTATTGCACCGCGTTTTCGTCGGTTGTGGTTTTCGTTACTTAATATATCGTTTAGTACTGCATCATTGTGCTTAACGGTGGACATGGTAACATAAATGAGCGATAAATAAGACGTGCAATGGTATTGATCCATTTTGACTTAAGTGATTAATTTCCAATTGTCGTTATATAATGAGAGTCCATTAATATTTTCAAAGAAAAGTCCGCATGATTCGTTTATAGATGTAGTGTTATAGGGCTCCGACATGGTGTGATTTAGTAGTATTCAGCAGGAGCCGCTAAAAATGTCCAGAGTAGGCGGCATGGCCCTTGGGTTTATTGCGGTCGGTAATAATCACCAGGCGGTCGTAAAAATGTCAAACTTGCGGGCACATGCCCACCGGATCGAATTTTTAATTTTTGGCCCAAGCAGGTAGTGAGCCCTTTTTTGGGATGTATTATAATAAGCCGTGCATTCATGTCTAACTGGTTGATCGCCCCAAGATGAAGATGAAATTATTAAGAAATAGAATACTTTTCCTTTTAATGATCGGTAATATTTGACGCATTGGGGATATTATAGATGAAAATTAAATTGTCCTTATTTTAAGCCAATAAAGGTATGGTTGTAGATAAAGTATAGTACATAACTCGAGTTATAAAGTAATTACGCACTAGTGAAACTGTGTAATACAAAAAATATGTTAATTATTAATAAATTTACAGGGTGCTGTAAAAATTCGTTTCATATTCATTTTCATTTTTTGCTGTCGAGTGCTCGTCATTGATAAAAATACATTTTCAAAAATTCGTAACTCGTCTGAAAATTGCTGCAGATTCAAAAGCCAAAATTATTTTGAAAGATCGACGTCTTGTGAAGTGAATTGAATTTTTGTAATATTTTGTATGTAGTTATTTTTCATATTAATGTTGCATTCGAAATTGCGACATTGAAAAAAATACATTTTCAAAAATTCATAACTCGACTAAAAATTGCTGCATATTCAAAAACCAACATTATTTTGAAAGGTCAACGTCGTGTAGAGTGATTTGCATTTTTTGTAGAATTTTTTCCCGCGATTCATATTAATTTTTAATTTTTGCGCTCGAGAGTTCGACATTGAAGAAAAGACATTTTCAGAAATTCATAACTCGACTGAAAATTGCTGCACATTCAAAAACCAAAATTATGTTAAAAGATCGACGGCTTGTGAAGTAATCTGAATTTTTGTAGGATTTTATCCTTCTGTTTTATATTAATTTTTAATTTTTTACACTCGAGTGTTCGTTATTGAAAAAAATACATTTTCAAAAAGATTAAGATTACTTTATTTTATAGAAATGTATATTTCAGTTATTTTGTATTTTTCAAGGGCGATGTATTAATATTATTATTAATTCGAGTAAGAAAAATTTGCATGTTGGGATTAGAATAATTCTACAAGCTTTATTACTCGTGGAATTATCTTCAAAATTTTCAAAACTGCTTAGAAATAATTCATTTTTACATACTAGATAATTATTTTGATATTTTTAAGCTATAAACAATATGGCGACAGTCGAAACTTGAATATGCGGAAGCGAAATTTACATCTTGAAATAAGGAAAATTCTAAAAATATAATAAAAACACTTTTACTTTGTTGGTATAACACGGATTTTTATTGTTGACTATAGTTTCGGCAACTCAACTTGCCATTATCAAAACATAAAGTAAAAGTGTTTTTATTATATTTACAACATGTATAACAAAGTAGACGCCTCCACCATATACAATAAATGCTAAAAAAAATATCGTTTTTGGAATTATTTTCAAAATTTCCAAAACTACTTAGTAATGATACATTTTTAATACATTAGGAAACAATTGATAAAAAATTTAGCTAGAAATAAAACGGCGACTTTTGAAGCTTTAATTCGAGAAAGCGAAATTTACATCTGGGGATTATAAATATAGTAAAAACATTATCAATCGTGGAATTTTCTTAAAAATTTCTAAAACTAATTAAAAAATAAAGCATTTTTGACATTCTAGAAAACAATTCATATTTTTAAGTTAGAAACAAAATGGAGACATTCGAAACTTGAATTCGAGAAAGCGAAATTTGCATCTAAGGATTTTAAAATTTCTAAAAACATTATCACTCGTACAATTGACTTCAAATTGACCACTTAGATATAGTAGACATACTAGAAAACAATTGATATTTCTAAGCTAGAAACAGACTGGCGACATTCTCAACTGGGTCAATCCAAGTGAATAAAAATTAAGTTCGTTGCGTGACCATTTTTAAATATTTTGATTTTTTTATATGCGAATACCCTATAATTGAGTTTAAAAGTTTTAAAAAAATACCTTGTACCGTTACTATATTTGTAAGCGCACGACGTGTTTTCAAGTTAATTCATTTTCATTAGCGTTAATTTGAATATCTCTGTACTATGTTAAGTTACATTGCAATTGACATGATTGTTTTCAGAAAAGTCTCCTTTACAACAATGTTTATTACCCAAAAGATCCAAAATTTAAAAATAACCAGTAAAATGGAAGTTTGGTATTGAAAATTAAGAAAATCCACTTTAGACCCAAAAATAACAACCAAAATTTATCACAGTGTATTTTTTTCTCTAGCTAGATATCATAAACTACTAGCTTTATATAGAGCAAGAACCCTGACAAATTTATGATTGTTTGAAATTTGAAAATCTTTATTTTTTGTAAAGTTCGGGGCTAGTTAGTGTTCTTGCACTATATAAGGCTAGTAGTTTATATTTAACTGGAGAAAAAAATACACAAAAATACTGAAATGAACATAAATATAATTTCATTGATCCATGTTACACTTAAAAGTAAAAATTAATAATTGCCGTTTAGATTGAAAAAGTACCTGTAATGTATTAAATATGAGTTAGTTTTATTCAGGGTACGTTAGTTTGGAACGGATATTGAGTTGCGTTGCATTCATTTAAACGAATTCCTTTTAAAATTTAAAGGGAAGGTCGAACGCAGGTACTAGGGGTGGGAATGGGAACATCTGGCATATCTTTTTGGAAGCTTGTCCAGACCTCGTCTCTAGCAGGCAGAAAAGGTTCGAATATTGTCATAAATTACAATTTCTACACCATTACGTAGAGAATAGAATCCCTAATCGTCGGTAGTAAACAACCCACAAATGGTACCCCTTGATCCCGCCGCTCTGGCCAAATTACTATGGTCGCCCATCTTTATGGTAGTATTTACTGTGGAATTTATTTTAACCACTTCATGGGGTGCCGTAAATAAAGGGGCTAATTTATTCCTTTTTGTATTATTTTTTAATAACACTTTATCGCCCACTTGCAATTGTACAGGGTTGCTGGTGACGTCATAGTACTTTTTTGATTTCTGTTTGGTGCTTAAAATATTTTGACGGGGCAATGCTGCATACGCGCCTTTACTTCGTTATGATAATCGTAATTATAACACAATTCTGGGGAACGACTCATTACACTGGGGAGTTCTGCTTGACGCCCAAATAATAATTCAAAGGGTGTAAATTTTGTTGTGATATGCATACTTGTATTGTAAGTGAACATAGCGTAAGGGATCCAAGTATCCCAATTTCCGTTATCGTTTTCTACAAAATTCCTTAAATATTCAGCCAAATTGCGATGGCTCCTTTCTAAAGTACCATTAGACTGCGGGTGGTACGCACACGTTTGAATTTTACTGATTTTTAATAGTTTACATGTTTCCTTAAAAACGTCACTAAGGAAATTTGTGCCCTGATCGGTTAATAGATATTTGGGTGTTCCAAATTTGCAAATTATGTGCGTAACGAATGCTTGGGCTATCGTGTAAGCTTCTTGGTTCGGGAGTGCAACTGCTTCACAAAATTTGGTGAGATCATCCTCGAACGTCAAGATATATTTGTTCTGGGAGTCCGTTTCGGGCAGAGGACCCTCAATATCGAGAAACACCTTTTCAAATGGTAACTTGGCCGTTGTAGTTATAACCAGAGGCATTTTAGTGTTTTTACAAGTTTTATTCTTTTGGCAACGTTCGCATGACTTGATAAACTCTTTTATGTGTTTATACATACGTGGCCATTTATATTTCGATCGTACCCTTTTATAAGTTCGGTTTACGCCCTGATGACCTCCAAGGGGGTGCAATGATTTTCGCGAATTACTAGTTGTTGGTCATCTGTTGACTCTAGGTCGCGAATGTTATTATGGAAAATTGTTATCTTTATTTCGGATCTACTGAAAATGTATTTTACAAGGTTCCGGATTGATTCTATTGTTAAATTTTTGTATGGAATTAAGTTCGTTGGGTTGCACAACGAAAGAGATTTTATAGTGCGGTCAGTGCAGAAAGTTTCTAATGAATTAATGGCTTGGTACAATTCGCTGGTTGTAACCTGAGATTCTCGAGTAGTGATAAAACTATAGTCGACATTGTTGACATTGATGTAGGTCGGGACGTGTACTTGGAGGTTTTCCTCTCGTACTTTGTTTAAAACATCGTTGGTTAATAATATTGCATAATGATCGGTTAGATAATCAATGTTTATGGGGATCAGGAAAACTTGAGTATGTATTGGGGAACTATCCTTAATATTCTCATGGGAATCAGTTACATTAAGATTATTGACTGATTGCGCATCCAATTTTTGCATGAAATCTTCGAACGATTTGTTTCCATTATGTTGACTGCGCGTTATGGCATTTACGGAATACATTCTGCTTAGCGCGTCTGCGTTTGTGTTTAGTTTACCGCATTTATGAATAATTTCATAATCATACTCCTCTACTTTTAAACGAAATTTAATAAGTCTACTTTCGGGGTCTTTGATCGAGAATAACTATACTAATGGATTATGGTCCGTGACAATCTTAAATTTCGTTCCATATAAATATGGCCTGAAATATTTGACACTCCAGACAATGGCCAACAATTCTTTTTGTATTGTACTGTAATTTCGCTCGGCCTTGTTGAGTGTTCGGGAAGCGAAAGCAATGGGGCGATCTTTTCCCACAATTCCCTGCGACAGGACAGCACCGAGTGCAACATTGCTGGCATCGGTTGTCAAGATGAATTCGCTGTCGAAGTTTGGGTATTGGAGAACGGGGGGGTTGGACAACTTTTCCTTTAAGCTTTCGAATGATTCCTGGCATAACGGACTCCACTCGAACACGATATTATTTTTTAAAAGGTTAGTTAGAGGTTGTGCTAATTTTGCGAAATGTTTTATGTACCTCCTGTAGTAACCTGCTAGGCCAAGAAATTATTGATATCCTTGGGAGTTTTTGGACAAGGGAATTTTGCGATTGATTCTATTTTAGACGGATCTGGACTTGTACCATTTTCCGTTATTATGTGCCCTAAATAAGTAAGTTCCGGACGTAAAAATTCGCATTTACCTGGTTGCAACATCAGTTTGTTTTATCTAAGATGTTCAAATATTTGAATTAATTTATTGTTATTCTCTTCAATGGTTTTGCCATACACGATAATGTCGTCTAGGTATACGAAACATTTAAATCCTTGTAGGCCTGTTAAAACAGCATTCATCATTTTCTTGGATGTACCGGGTGCTCCTTTTAGCCCGAATGGCATACGATTGAATTCGTAATGACCCTGAGATGTTGAAAACGCCGTTTTTGCACGGTCTTCCGGTGACATTAAAACTTGAGGGTATCCTGAGGCGAGGTCTAGGGAACTAAAGAATTTTGAATTGCCCAGTTGGTCTAATATATTGGTTACGTTTGGCAATGGATGTGATGACGCAATAGTTTTTTCATTGAGTTTTCTAAAATCGACCACGACACGCCACTTTTTGTGACCGTGTATGTCTGTTTTTTTGGGAACGACCAACAGGAGTGAGTTATAAGAAGATTGTGATTGTGATGATTTCGTTGAATAGCATTTCATTTATTTGCGAATTTACCTCGTTATGTTGCTGAAATTGCAACCGATATGGTTTACTGTTTACAGGAATATTGCCAGTTGTGTGAATACCATGTGTGATAGCGCTTGTGGCAGGTAAAGGATCGCCTTGTAGTAGGAAGATATCTGAATACTGGTTGCATATGTCAATGATACTTTCGGCGTGATCGCTGCTCATATGATGTGTACGGATTGTTTCTCGTAATTGGTTTAATCGCCTTGCGTTATAAGTATTGTTATCCTTTAACATTAGAATTTCGTAATTGTCAAGATATTCGAAATTAAACTAGGGATATGGAATGGTTACATTCTCTTCGGTGGTATTTATAAACGTAACTTGGACCATGCCATTTATCTGTTTCAATACCAATGAATACTCCATCTTTGACTTCCTTTGATAAACACAATGCTTCGTCATCGAGTCTCGCTTTGACACATTGTATTACTTCACTGCGACGGGGAATGATTATTTTTGTTTCCGTCGGCAAAAGATTAAACGCAAGAGTTTTGTTGTTATGAATTAAGGTGAGATTATTATGTTTATAACTTATTTCGGCCCTATATTTTTTGAAAAAATCCTTCCCTAAAATTCTTTTTTTTTGATGTGAGGAGTGGAGATCTTCAAAAGCGGATTCGCCGGGATCGCGCCTACCAACTAAAACCTCTCCTCAAATGCTCGGTGCTAGGGCTAATCTGACCGGAGGCCTATTCTAGCATGTAGAGATGTTTGGTCTCTGAGAAGCGAGTGCTACCGGCGCGCCGCGGCGGTCTGAACCCAGCCACCCTCGTGGACTGTGAGGCCAGTGGGGGGACAGGTGGTGTAACGCTATGGTGGCGAAACGATTAATTTAATTAATGAGAGTTTTGGTATTTCTAAGTTTTACCTTAGGATATCTCTGGGGGTGCCTAAAATTCCGTCCTGTATGATCGGGAAATCATCGGGAACCAAGTGTATTGGATGTATGATGGAATCTGTAGGGCTTAGTGAGGCGTAAATTATTCCAAACGTACTAATTGAAGAATTCCCGATGCCTGTTAGCTCGGCCTTATATTCAGGATAAAATTGAGTACCTTTTTCTAACACACGATTTTTTTAAGTGGGTGACCTGACTACCGTTATCGATCATTACGCTTACTGTTCCCTTGTTTGATTATAAAACTGGTAAAAGGATGCTATCGTAGTCGACATTTTGTTTTAAATTTATATTACATACTGTCAATGAATCATTTTTTGCGATTGATTTCGTAGGATTATTATTATTTTGTTCAACAGCTGATGTAGGATTAACAGACGTATCAAAATTAGGATTTGGTTGAGGACATGTGTTTTCATTTTGACGGTTTGTCCCAGAATGATTTGAATTTATTCGACACGACACGACTCGTGCCGGGCTGATTCACGGCCGCGTCGCATAAGTTTTCCGACTGGATAACTTGTACGCTTAGTTTGCTTTTAAATTCGTCCGCTCGTCTCTTTTTAAAACAGTTCCATGTGTGGTGACCGATTTTCTTACAATACATACAATTTAATTGCGCACTATGTCCCTCTTGCTTGATTTCGCGTTTGGCGAAATTAGGGAATGCATTTGAAGATGGCTGTCATTTTTTTGAAAAATAATTTTTTTCTAGATGACCACTTTTATGACAAAAGTTGCATTTTAATTGCGGTTTTGAATTATTTAATTTAAATTGGGATTGAACTCCGCTCGTTCGTTCTTCCTATAACGCTGCAGTTATTGCATCGGTCAATGCATTAAATCGACTGGCCTTTATTGTTTTTTTCATTGGGAAATTTAATCCTTCTGTGAACGCTTGAAATGCAGATTTGTTATTTAAGTTTTGAATAATATTAGCTGATGCTATACCCTGCTCTTCTATGCACGCGTCATTTAGATCGCTTAGCAATTCTTCTACCTTATTCGCGAAAACCTTGACTGAATCACGACCCTGTTTACACGTAATGAGCTCAGACTGTAGCTGTGCGATTGATCGTCTTTCTAAGTATTGGTCTTGCAGGAACCTTTTCATTGATGCCCAATCGGCGTGATTTTGATATTTTACAAGATTATCTGTAGGACCGGATAATTTTGTTTTTATAATGTTTACAAACAAGGTGATGTCAGCGGCTTCAGTTAAACTGCTGCTCATTAAATCACAACAAGTTACAAATTTGTGAAACTCTGAACGTTCTCCCTTAAATTCGGGAATGATTTTGATAGCTTGATCAATGTTCAACTGGCTCATGATTATTTTGTTTTTCTGAATGCTGTTTTCAATAATTGATGTATCAGATAGCGTATCGGAAGTTGTGTTATCCGAAATGGTATTGTCAGAATCAGAATTTTCAGAATATTCGACGTGGATACTATCGTCCGAAAGCTGCTTTTTATTTCTCAAGAACATGTATAGAATGAGTAGCCTATTGTCACTTACTTGAATATACACTTCACGCACTCAATTGTTGACTTTCGCTGCTGGTCACTCTATCGGAGTCGATCGATGGTGATGATGATGATCGGGAAACTGCTACGATGCCCCTTAAATTCGGCTCAGGAATCCAGGTATCGGCGACGGTGGCAATCTCCGGAGTTGTTGGAATCATTTCGGTGTATCCAATTTTTTTTTGTGTCGAAGTCGCGGCAATTGCTTCTGCTTTTCGCGAAGTCCGTTTGCGGAACGATTTCGATCTACCGTACCGAATTACACTTTTCAGCGATGTACTGTCGCTTCATAACACTTTTTCGTTGATGTTAATTGTAATGTACCCCACACCTGACACCAATTTATGTTAGGTGGTGCCTCCTAACACTGTTTTTGCGGGTACGTCGGTATGGTCAAGAAACACCATAATAAAAATTCATACGTTTATTCCCTTCAACTCTCTGATTATTTCTATCTTATTATATATAAAACATCTTAATATTAAATTCAAGGAGAAATGGCATGATTTGCGTTGACAATCAGCGAATCACACACATAATCTGGATCGTGCAGGAATGTGTCAGCGCAGCACAATGTGTGTCTACTTCGCGGAGTACAATTCACACGTTATTTAATTAATATGTAAAAACTGAGAGTTTGGCTTTACAACAATGTACTTGCCATCGACCGCGCATCCTCACTCAACTGCAATGTAGTTTGTATATTTTTATTAGCTGTCAAAATGGAAGAGTCATCATCATATAACACAACTTTGCTCTTATCAAAAATAAGGGGAAAATCATTAATGAAAATGAGAAACAGCAATGGTCCTAAAATAGACCCCTGGGGCACCCCAATATTAGTGTCTAAAAGGTCAGATGTCTGATTTCCAACTGATACGCATTGTTTCCTGTATGATAAATACGATAATAATAATCTGCAACTACTTGCGTGTATATTATACATATATAGTTTGCGAAGCAATACCGAGTGGGACACGCAGTCGAAAGCCTTAGATAGATCTAAGAAGGTTACATTCTGGTGCTGTTTATCGTGTATACTAGACAAATAAGTACCCAATAATTCCTGTATAGCATCGCCCGTGGATTTGCCCTGCCTAAAGCCATATTGTGAAGCATGGAACAAGTTATTGCTGTCACAATGTAAGTACAATTGTTCCTGCAAAATCTTTTCAAATATTTTGGATATTATAGGCAATAAGACTATAGCACTATAGTTATTTGGGTCTTGTCTATCCCCATTAAATATGGGAATAACTCTAGCAATTTTAAGCCAATCAGGAAACGTACAGGTTCTAATGCATTGATTAGCTTGCATAGGGGAGGTATTATTAGGCCCTTGATGCATAGTACAAGGTCTAGTATTAATCCATAAACATCTTCAACATTAGAGCGCTTAAGTCCTTGCAATACATTTTTAAAAGTTACTTCAGATACGGAATTAAAGTTAAAAATGGGGACGGAACAAGACACATTAAAATTGTTCAAGCATTCAAGGGGGTCGATATCACAGTCCCGAATAGATGACACAATGTTGTCCGCTATCGAAGTAAAAAAGTTGTTGAAGTCACTTGCACTTTTGCCACACGTGTTGGAAATATGGCTGGCCTGAGTAGAAGACTTTATCACTTGCCACATCGCTTTAGGGGTAGAACCAGATGACTGTATGAAATTATCGTTGGCACTAATTTTCGCTGCTCTAAGCGAGTCACTGTACACTTTCCGGAGTCTTTTGATTTCACTATTCACATATACACATACACATATATATTTGGGTTTCGTTGACGAACTTCTTCTAGAAACTGCAAGGTTTGTCGTAGATTGTCTAACGTTTTGTTGAACCATTTAACTGAGAAAGTTCTTTGTTTGTTACTAGCAGATTTGATCGGAAATGTAGATTCAATTGCCATTTCTAGACACTCTAGAAACAATTTACACTTTTCATTGACATTTAAACTTTGATCTTCCAAGAAATCATATTTGAATGTTTCGATTAGTTTGTAATATCGAAACTTGCCAGTTTTTGTGATGGGTCTGACTAATGTGTTTTTTAAAAGTGGTGTGGAGTCTGTGCAAAGCGATACGTCAACACCAATTCCTGTATGGTCAGCTAAGCCCCAAAATACGGGATATACGTGGATATCATCCTTATTAAAATTGGTAAATACGTTGTCGAGCCGTTTATTATCCCTTGTATTGAATTCAACGGGGCCTGCCCAAAGTGCCGAATGCCCAAAGTGCCGAATCGAAATTTTGCCCAAAGTGCCGAATTTCATACTACCGACCATGCCCAAAGTACCGAATCTCATCCGTTACTCGTGCCCAAAGTGCCGAACGACGCTAAGCGATGTCGCATCGTTCGGAAACAAGGCGTCGGACCCGAATGCGAATCGGCAGTTTGGACATTCGGCACTTTGTCTTCACACCGACATAGGAGTAAGGACCAAAATGCCGAATGCACGCCGGTTCGGCACTTTGGTCATTCGCCAGAACGTCTCCGCACGCACCTACGAGCAAGGCCCAAAATGCCGAATGCACATCGATCCGGCGCTCTAGAATATAAAAAATAACAATATAAAATTAGAAGCAGAATATAATATATATGATACATGTTGATTACGAAATACATAGAGAAGAATATATACAAATATGGGGTGTCTTCGTTAAACCGTTCATTAATAGTTTACGGGGTTGCCGTTGTATTGAAAATTTGAAGAAAAAAAAACATCACACCATTTAATCAGTTCTCCTCATGTGACATATTTTTAACTTTTTATCACTTCCGGTTCCACCGTAAGTAGCACGAAGTTTTTAATTTTAAATGGAACACCCTATACATTATTATATTTTTGGATTTCTCTTTTAAATTTCAAT
This sequence comes from Ocypus olens, assembly GCA_910593695.2. Lineage (NCBI taxonomy): Eukaryota > Metazoa > Arthropoda > Insecta > Coleoptera > Staphylinidae > Ocypus > Ocypus olens. The sequence continues at coordinate 35,228,532 of OU343056.1, forward strand.
ATAATTTGTAGGAACTTACCTAGAACACAATAAGTGTTCCTAAAATGTCAATATCTAAGTGTCATCTTTAATATCCGGTAATTCATTTTTTTTAATCTACAATAACATAAGTGTATATAAACAAACTTGTATTTTTTCAATGATATATTTCAATTAATTGCTTGCATATTTCAAATTAATTATTTGTTGCATATTTTTGAGGTTTTAAATGCAAAGGATGAAAGGATTGCATATACTACCGTGGACAAAAAAAATGTCACCCCTAATTTATCATGTGTCTATTATTTCTTATTTTTTAGTGTTGTGAATTTGACTTATGTAACCTTAATATTTGACAGTGACAGTAATAATTAGCTTAATAAGTAGGTGGAGATAGGATTCTTCGATTTGTGCATTTCGTGGCCGATATACTTTCGTTCTTCCATTATAGGATGATTGAAACGTTTTTTATCTGAAAATATCACTTTACTCCAAAAGTCTTGTTGCCTCGGAAGATATTCCAGTGCAAAACCAATTCTGCTGTCCTTATTAATTTGAGTCAATAGAGGTTTTCTGGCTGCGGCATGACAAGATAACGCACTTAACTTTAGACGTCTGCAAGCTGTTCGGGAACTTCCAGGAAAATTTGTTATGAATGCGGCATTTGTAGCATTTTCAAACGGATTTTCTATTAAATAGTTTATAACAGCATCATTTTCTTCATTATTTGAAACTTTTTGGCGGCCCAAACCTTTAATCTGCTTCAATCGCCTTTAATTCCTCCACATTTTTGAAATTTTAGCACTGTACGTCTACTTACATTAAATTCAGCTGCTACATCATTGATATATTTGCCACATTTGACCTGCATAGCAATTTGTGCTTTCTGTGTGTTACTTAAATATGGCATATTCAATTTATGTTCATATATCTATATGATTAACACATATCTGACAAGATTGACATTTGCCAGTTTGTCAAATGAAAAGTCATATTTACATTAATAAAATTAGGGGTGTCATTTTTTTTGTCCACGGTAGTATATGGTTGTGACAATGTGAGGTTCATGAAAAATATTAAATTTATGCCTATTTCTCGTTCGACTAAATCTAAAATATTTATTGAATAATATTATTCTACTTCGAAGGTGAATTTGTAAATTTTGTTAATAATTAATTTTAGTAAAGTTTGCAAAAGTCTGTTGGTGCATATGAAGCAGACCAATATACCAACTACATATCGATACCAATATAAACAATTTTTAAATAAACACTGCTTTCGGTTGTGGATTTCTAATGTGGCATGCATATTTCAGCGGGCAATGGACTTAACGGATTACCCATTGATAATCCCTCTGTTTGTTGGTAAAACTGATCGTTAAATTGTAAATAACTTTGTGTTAAGCATACCTCAAAGAATAATTTTTGCCGTAATAATAAGTACCATTAGTGGTAAGTATTTATTATTGCGATCGTATAATATAAGGGACCAATTAGCTGGAATTTCAACATTCCAAATTCTAATTATTAAACATGGAACTGCTTATTTGGGACGAAATTAAAGTTTTGATAACTTTATACAAGGTCCAAAAATGTAAAAAAACCATTTTGAATCCTTATACTGCGTCAATGTTTAATTAATTGATCAAAGAATGTTTATATTATTTAATAAGATGCGAAAAAGGTGGATGATACCAGGGTTGAAAATAAAAAAAATAAACTTTTTGTGTTTAAACAAATGTTTTAAACGTGTTTATTTTAAACATGTAGACACGAATAAATCGGGTGTAATTTTGAATAAAAATAAGCGAATTACTGCAGTCATTTAAGAGAAGTAATGTTATTCATTACCTACTAGTGAGAAAAAAAAACACACACACGGAATACATGGATCCTTCGTAAGATTTTTGAAATAATTCAAATTGACACCACGTACGTCAAAATTTCTTGTCAAAATTTTATAAACATTATTACTATTTAATGTAACTACAGACGATTTTGGATAAAATGTTATATTATACTCATGTGGAATTACTCATTAACCCCCCTAAGAAAATTACTCCTTCGCTCTTCAAGGGGTAAACTTTTTCAGGCGGGACTAATTACGTACATTTCACATTCGTATAATAAATAACTATTACTTTCTCCTGTACTGTGTGTGTGTCTGTGCGCGCTGTATCTTAAAAATGAATAAAGGAATTAACATGAACTTTGTCTTTTTTGACAATCCGAAGCTTTTGACAAAATTTCGTACATCGGAAGTGAATTTTTATTTTTTTGTCCAATAATTGTTTACATATGAAAAATATTACAAAAACATTGAAGCAAATATTGACAGCAAAACAATCTTTTGTTCGAAAATGTTTGTTATTTTTGATTTATAATTGTAAAACGATAATCGTTACATAAAATTTATATTAATAATAATTGTAGGTATTGCCGAAATAAATAACTTATAAGAATTATTTTTTACGAAATCCCTTAGTTTTTGAGTAAACTGGCGGTAAAGATTTTTAGAATTTAATGTATAATTTTTTATTTTCATCTTTCATAATTTTGATGTTTCAAACGTCAATATCATCCGTTCTTGCAAAACACTTGATGTACATTTAAAATATGATTTCAAGTGAAAGTACAAATATAAATAACTTTTATACCATCTAAATCGGAGAAAGTAACATGATTTTTAATTTTACAATATGCGTCGTAATTGGATGTGGGGATGTCTGTCTGTGGGCTTTTTCAAAGAAAAAAAAATGAAAATGTTTTCCCTTTTTGGTTAATAATTATGAAACTATAATAGTTACGCCAAACATAGTTTAATAATAAGTAGTTTGCTTTATGCAAATAATTTAGATTATTTGCATAAATCTCAAATGATTTGATTGATTCAAATAACAATATTTTAAACAAATCCAATTTAAACCAATTAACAGTAATGTAAACCTTCTGTGAGTTCTAAATAACTTTTCCAAGTAATATTTTTTCATCGCTTTAATAACAAGATCAGTTTACTCTTAAAACGTTTTACTATGTTTTATAACACCACGTATACCGAAGATCATTTTACTTAAGTGATTGATTTGTAAGTTTGAAATATTACAGAATTTTTTTGCAAGAATAAAATTTTCTGAGAAATTAATAAAACGTTTTTCTATGAGTCCGACTTAATAACTTAAAGTAAAAATGCAATTAACTAATATTGTTTATTTGAGCTACAAAATATCTGAGAATCTGTAAGTATAAATAATGTGATTTTTTTTATAATACCACGTATACGCAAGCAGTTAATTTTACTGGTACCTTTTTAAAATGTAAATAAAAGCATGATCTGCCAAACTGCACCTACAACCACAGTTTTGTTGCCCTGCAAGCATTTCGGGCAATGCTCTGAGGAGAATAATCTTTGACATCAAGCCCAGAAGATGAAGTGTACGATGCAATCGTAGAGTATTCCAGGTGCCTGATCGACAGAGAGCCAATTAAGGAATATGTCAAAATAGTGGCAACATAATTTGCAATAAAATTTTTCTCTAAATATAAACCACTGTTTTGTTATTCCGTTTAAATGCTACCCTGTTCCCAGGGAAATATATTGACGATATATTTTGTTATTATTTACATTTTAAAAGGTGTTCGTATTATTTATACTTACAGATTCTCAGATATTTAATTGATTAACACTTGAGGCGTTTACTTCATGATACATTTTGAATTATAAATAAAACACTTTCTTTGTTAATATCACTCGATTTATTAATAGCGACTATAGTTTCGATCACGTACTGATTATCAAACTAAAAGTACTTTAAACAAACGAAAAACACACACACATTTATACAGCGAGAAACAGTGGGCAATATACTAGGTCAGTTTGTTCGTTAAGTAAGGAAATACCAGGATTACGTTTTGCTTTGTGTACCTCGAGAGATTCTAGTAAATCTATTTTGGGCCCTTTTTCGGCAACTATTAGTTGATAATTTAACACATTACGCACATACATGAGGGTGTGCATTCGGCATTTTGGGCCTTGTTCGTAGGTGCGAAAAAAGTGCCGAACCGGCGTGCGTTCGGCATTTTGGTCCATACTCCAATGTCGGTGCGAGGACAAAGTGCCGAATGCCGAAACTGCCGATTCGCATTCGGGTCCGACGCCTTGTTTCCGAACGATGCGACGTCGCTTAGCGTCGTTCGGCACTTTAGACACGAGTCACAGATGAGATTCGGCACTTTGGGCATGGTCGGTAGTATGAAATTCGGCACTTTGGGCAAAATTTCGATTCGGCACTTTGGGCATTCGGCACTTTGTCCCGGACCCAATTCAACTACCGAGGTTAGACCATAGCTAAGCATAAGACCATTGAAAGTGCTTGCTTCATTATTATTTATTTCATTGAAGTGGACGTTAAAGTCACCACCTAAAATAAGTTTACTGCCTATATAAGCAATCTTATTTAAAATAGAATCCATTACTTCAATAAATTTTTTGAAATCGCCAGACGGTGGTCGGTAAATGTTAATAAGAATAATATTGTGCTCTGTTATTTTCGTGACTGATAGTTCACATACATGTTCAATGGCAAATATTTTTAGATTGTCCATGGTGTTAACAACCGTTTGAACTTCGTTGGAGGGAATGACAGATCCCCCGTAGGACGATGAACGGCAAAAACTATCCGCTACCGTGTAATTTTTAATTGATAATAGCTCAATTTCAAATTTCTGCAACCAGTGTTCTTGTATTGCAATGAAATTGAATCGAATACTTTCGAGAATAATATGTGCTTCCAACAGTAATAATTTGTTTCTTATTGACCTTAGATTTATGAACAGAATTTTTAACTTAATTGATTTATCAGTTTTCTGAGGTGGATTCATCATCGATTTGTTAAACGGCTTCATGAATTGGTTTGCGCCTCCGAAAAATATAGCGATTAAGAATAATATTTTTAGGCCAGTTTGAAGCTTTCATAATTGTTTCCTGATCCGCTAGATCAACTCCTAATTTAAAGCTTGCCTTGTTAGTCGAAATAGTGTCAAGTCTTTCGCAAATAAATTCATTATGTTTAATCAAAGTAACAATATGTTCGCTAATTTCTTTAACATGAGTTGATTTGTGGACGTTGCCAATAAATATCCAAGCCTTTTTGGATTCCGCCTTAATAGACGATTTAATATTACTACCTGTACCCACGATTCTGTTTTTATTCATATTTTTCATTCGACGTGAGTTCATCACATTATCATGCTTAGTGGCCATCCAGTGTGTTGAATTATTTTTATTAATTTCATGGACACCAGAATTACTATTTACGGTATTAATATTTAGGCCTGTAAAATTCAGTTTATCGGACTGATTTGGACACGCAAGTGACATCTGTTTATTATTCTTAGAGATTATTGGCACGTCAAGTGCGCCTTTATTATTTTCCTCGGCGAATTTCATTACTACAGTATTTGACATCTGTTGTTTGTTATTTGTATTAGGAGCAGATATTTCTGCATTTTTGTTTACAGGAAGCCGCAATTTTGATGAGTAGGTTATGTCTTGTTTATTTTCCATCGAAATAATTTTCGCCTTCAGTAAGTCTATATTATCCAACAAAATCTTATTTTTGTGTTCCATTTCACTTACGAGAAAACGTAGTGTCATTTTCTCGCTTAAGATAATAAACTTCCGATTCCGAAGATAAAGTTGTTAAAACGGACTCACCGGAATCCTCTTTTTCGGATTGTGTAGGACATTTTCCTTTTTTTGAAGTTTTCGCATGCTCCTTCAGGCAAGACGGGTGAAAACACAAGTTGCATGAAGGGGTGTGGAGTCGGAGTCGGAGTCGGGAGAGGTGGAGTCGGTGAATATTTGGGGTCGGAGTCGGAACCGGAGTCTGGAGGTTGCAAATTTGAGGGGTCGGAGTCGGAACAAAAAAATTCAGGAATCGGAGCCGGAGTCGGAGTCGAAACAAAAAAAAATAAGGAGTCGGAGCCGAAGTCGGAGTCGCTACATTTTTGTCACAACTCCACACCCCTGATTACAAGTTAGATGATTCTATTACGCATTCAATTGTCGAACTGCTCACACAACTAGCATTAGCGAAAATAAAAATATTCAGAAATTCGACGATACAAATATTCGACAGAGAACGGTGCTTCCCCTTGTTTTTTATATGATACGCAAAATGAATGTTGATTGTTATTCTAATAAGACGTTGTTAACGTGGGAGTCGGAGTCGGAGCCGGTTTCGGAGACGGAGCCGGAGTCGGAGCTGGAGTCGGAGCCAGAGTCGGAGTCGTAGCCGGAGTCGGAGTTGGAGTCGGAATAAAAAAAAATTGGAATCGGAGCCGGAGTCGGAGTCGGAGTCGAAGGAAAAAAAAATGGAGTCGGAGTCGCTACATTTTTGTCACGACTCCACACCCCTGGTTGCAGGTATCACACTTCACAAATTCAATCACTTTTGATTTACATTTTTCGCAAAGGATCTCAAGAGAGGAGACTTCGTTGTTCGCCATACTCGCGACACTTGTGATGTAATTATTTATCTCTCTGTGTTCGATATATTAGACCTGTATTTCTCAACCTTTTTCACACATGGCCCCCAAAAATAAGTCAATTGCACCCATGGCCCCCTTCTGTCATTGAACCAATTTAATTCATTATGTAAGGCGCTTAATATAACCAACAAGTGCACGTCGTCGCCGTGCATACGAGATTAGCAATAATTTATTTGGCACCAAATGCGCGTACAGAGAGCGACCTCTCCTGCACCCCTCCAACCTTGCGTCAACCCGCGGTAGCCAATATCTTTACGAAATGCCATGCCAGATGGAAACTGGCACCGTTAACGGCGCGCTGCGGCGTTGCGTTGGGAAATAAATGCATTACGATTTTCTATATTCATTACAGTCATGTTGTTTAACATTTAAACTGGCGAAATTGTGGTTTTCGCCCTTTTCCGCGGAATATGAGTAGGCTATGTAATAATCTGACAGTGACAGTTCAATGGTGCGCGATATAAAATTTCCTGAAACACTGTTTTTACTTAAAGCAGGCAAAAAAATATCGAATGTAACTCATGCCAAAATGCTTTAGCAATACTTCGGCGGATTGCTAAAGCCTATTTTCTGCCCTTGATACACTATATACTATTTAAGAATTAATTAAAAATTCTTGCTGAGCTTGAAACTATAGGTAGTGCCATGGCTCCTTGGCTCTGTATAACGAGCCGCCCCTGGAATAGAATAAATACAACTATACACATTTATTTTTAAAGTAAATAAATCAGGTGTTCCAACTCATTTGCCCAACCCTATACCATACATATATATTTTACCTACGACTGAAACTGAATCTTGTCAGGGTCAAGTTTGAATTTTCAGGGCTCTACTTAATTACTATAGTCTATTCATATCAGCAAAAGGCAGCTATTCACATTTTTAATTTGTTTAAAGTAATTGAACATTTAATAGTATACTAGCGATTTCCTGTGAAAAATCACGGCAAAGGTTTAATTGAAATTTTGCCATATTTAACCTAACACCTAAAATTGCCTGGTAATGGCAATATAGGACGACTACTAACCAAAGAAACTAATTACCGTTCGAACAATTTTCCGTCAAATAATATATTGTCCAACACAACTTTACAGTCACCCATCGTTTTACTCGTTCTGAAGCGTTAATCTATTAAGATACCATTGCGAAGGTAGTACATAAGGCATGGCGAAGAGTTTATTGTGTCGGTTAGTGTTATAACCAATATGTTGTAATCTAATATTTAAAGTCACTGTCAGTTTTGATATGTAGAGACAAACAGACGAATGAAGGTAGCTCAGCGGACGTGAATTGTACTTGGCCAATAAATGTATAATATAGTTTAACACATAAGTTGTAACATCTAATTAACGGCTGCAGCCTGTTAAGAGAGACGATGAAAACAAATAACTTAGTCTTTGTAAGCCTTAATTTTGCAAAAGTACAACAGGTTATATTCAAGCTATTTTTTATCTTTATTTAATTTATTGAATTCTTATATGTAATTGAACTCAAATTTATTATCAAATTAATTTTTTATTTTATATAATTTGATCACTATTTCATTTCGAACAAACTAGGATTCTGCATAAAATAACAATCGCGTTTGCAACAAAGCGATTATTCGATTACTCTTAGTGGTGGAAAAAGTGGATCTTTACCTACAAAAACAAAATACAAAACGCGGCAAATTCAAAGATCCTTCGTTTGAATCCCGAACATCCCGCCCACCAAAATTCCCCAAAATATGAGTGAATTTTCTTAATTTAGAAACAGTGTAACAAACAAAACACGACACGACATGATAAGACTTAACAGACATGAGGCACTTAATCTTCCTTAATGCCTGGTAAGGCGCATAACTTAACGATTGGTCGCCGGAGTAACCCACTGCGGGTGCGCACTGTAGCGACACGCGAGGTACCCTCAGGACCTGGAATTAATGAAATGATTCTATCCAAATGCCACTGTAGGGGAGGCGCAGAATCTTGTTTAATGATAACCAAATCGCCCTCTCGCAAAGAGGGGGTAACTTTATTCCACTTAGACCGTTCCTGCAACGAATGGAGATACTCCATCTGCCACCGCTTCCAAAAGTCTTGGTGGCATCTTTGCAACAACTGCCAACGTGTGATAGTCGATTTAACGGTAACGACGATAAGGTTTCGTCGGGTGGCCCGGTCAACGGTTCCAACGTCAAAAAATGTCCCGGGATTAACGCGTGCAGGTCATTTGGATCTGTGCTCATGGCACTTAGCGGCCTAGAATTTAAGACAGATTCAATCCGTTGTAAACTCTACATAGGTAAGAATTTGCTCTCCAACAACACGAACGAGATGTGATTTAAATTTCCATGTAATTCCTAACACGCTAGACGCTTCCTCAGCCAATGATTGGAGCTGTTTGTTAGCACCAACGAAATGGGTACCGCAATCGCTGTATAAGTTGCTGCAACGTCCATGACGTGCAATAAACCGCCGCAGAGCTGCTATAAAGGCCTGTGTCGACAAACTTGAGACCAATTCAAGGTGCATAGCCTTCGTGCAGAAACAAACAAAGACGCAGATGTATGCCCTTGCTGTTTTGCACCCACGATATTTTGAAACTGAAATGGTAAATGGCCCTGCGAAATCTACCCCTGTGTGAAAAAATGGTTTCAATTGGGATACCCTTGGCGCAGGGAGGTCGCCCATGAGAGGGTTGATTGATACTGGTTTTGATCGAAAGCAACGATAACAACGAGCAATACGCCCTTTGACGGCGCGACGACAAGATAAAATCCAAAAATTCTGTTGAACGAGGTATTGGACCATTTGAGGACCGGGGTGCAAATCGACAACGACGAGGCAACAACATTGGATGTTTTTGATCGTATGGTATGTCAGCATTTCTAAGACGACCGCCCACCCTGATAACTACATTGTCGTCAAGAAAGGGCGCTAACTTCCGAAGAGATTTGGAATAATTCTTGCCCTTTTGAAGAAGGGAAATATCTCCAGCAAAGTACTGACGTTACACGTACCAGGACACATGTGGCTTGATACAGCTCTTCGCAGGATAAGGGGCCACGAGTAACGAATGTACTCTTGCGAATTAACCTTAAACAATAAGACACGGTGCCCTGACTTTTCTGAAGACATGAAAACCTTTCCATAAGTGCTTCCAGAAAATGTGGAACTATTTCTACGACCAATGTTGTTTTTCTCTCCTCCGCTTGAACCTCGGAAGAAATATCAGGAGGACATGGAGAGAGGGGAAACTCTGTTGACTGACGTAAACACTCGGGCCCAGTCCACCATAATGCATGGTCAGCAAGTTCTCTAGGAAGTAAACCTCTAGAAGCAAAATCCGCTGGATTCTGGAGACTTGGCACATGAGACCAAGTTGCGTTTGGTGCCTTGGATATGAGTCACTCGATTACTCACAAACGTTTTCCAGCGATGCTGTGAAGAATTTATCCAATATAAGGCTATGGTTGAATCTGACCATGCGTATGTCTGACCAATAGACAATCGATTTTGATATGTGCCTTTGAGAGTGTCAATGAGTTCGGCTAACAAGACAGCAGCACATAGTTCGAGACGAGGAATGGAAATCCGCTTCAAGGGTGCGACCTTGGATTTTTCAGATAAAAACGAGACGAAAATAGTTTCATTAAATATGACACGAAAATAAACCACAGCCGCATAACCTGCTTCGGAGGCGTCACAGAAACCGTGAAGTTGACACGACGTTACGTTATTATTCCATAATCAACGATCAATACGAAGCGACTCGAGATATGGTAATTCGGATTTGAATTGAGACCAACGAAGAAAAATATCAGCCGGAGGAGTTTCATCCCAATCCAATTTTAAAGTCCAGAGCTGCTGAACAAGATGCTTAGCGAAGAATGTAAGTGGGGTGAGAAATCCAAGAGGGTCGAATATACGTGCAACTTCAGACAAGATGTTTCATTTCCTGCAACCTCGAACTAGTGGTTTTACCCTGGAAATAAAACAATCGATAACGGGCTGCCAATGCAATCCTAAAACTTTGACATCATGACTCTGAATTATCCAAACAAAGCGACGATGATGATGCTTCACTAACATCCGACAGAAACTCAGGCACATTGCTAGACCATTTCCTAAGTTCAAAGCCTCCAGATTGGAACAACGAAATAAGTTGAGTTTTTACGATTTCAGCTTCCTCAAGCGAAGCACAACCTGTGACGACATCATCGACATAGATCTCAGTTGAAACAATCTGAGATGCGATAGGGAATTTATCCTTTTCAAGTTTCGCCAATTCTAAAATGGTGCGCAGAGCTAAGTAAGGTGTGGAAGAAACACCATCAGTGACAGTGTTAAGTTGATAGATTTCTAGGTTATCTTCAGAAGAGAAACGTCACACTATTAACTGGTACTTTCGATGATTAGTTCATCCTAATCATCGTACTTGACGATACAGTGACTGCTACTTCTTGAAGTCGAAACCTTAAAAAAACTGAAAATATGTCATTCTGTAACTTTGGACCGACGAAGAGAGTATCGTTAAGACTAATACCCTGATCGGCCTTTGCCGATTCGTCAAAAACGACACTAAGTTTAGTGGTGATGCTATCAGGTTTTATTAAACCTGATAGCATCACCACTCATCACACAATGATGAGGGATGAAGTAGGAATCAGACTGATCGACGAATGAGGTTAACTTTTGCATATGATTGGTGCTCAAGTAATCTCTCAAGAACTCTCCATATGACGTTCGAAGGGTAGGGTTGCGATTAAGACGACGTTCAAGCGAGAGGAAACGATTTGTAGCGATCATTTTCGACGAAGGAAATATGGGTTTATCTATACGAAATGGCAACGATACGGAAAAACAACCTTGACTAGTGTAAGTATTAACAAAAATATCTTCAGCTGAGTTATGTTCTGGCGAATTGATTCCCCTTTGAGGAATATTTTCTATTTCCCAAAATTGGGACAACGTTTTTTCTATAGTGTTGAGCGACGACGTAAGACAGAACGAATGAAGTGATTGAGATTGTGAAAGATTAACTTTCCCCATAATCACCCAGCCAAAGATGGTGTTAAGAGCAGTTGGAGCTGAACCAACCACGCCCTTGCATCGGCCATCCAAAAGTACCAACGGAAAGACTTCGGCCCCCAACAACATATCGATAGGACGCACAGTGGTTCAGAATTCAAATAAGCTGGCCAAAAGTCTAAATCTTGATAAATTTTGACATAAATGTGTACTAAACGCAGATTATGAATTTGATGTCAAAATATAAAAATTAAAAATGGCGGATCCAATATGGTGGACATAAGTGATAAAATTATTATTGTCCGCACTGGAGAAATCCAATATTTTAGAATAACAATGATCCCAGCTGTCAGATGATTATTTTATAATTTAGTCAGGGTGTATAGAAGATCTTTGTATAGCATAAAATGGTATAAATTTCGAGTAAGTCGGTAATAATTGTTTTAATATTTTTTTGGCAGCACTGAAGTAATGCGCAATCTCAGTATTACAATTAACTCAGTTTTCGGGTGATTATTTTGAAATTAAGTAAAGATGTGTTTGAGATTATTTTTAAACCATAAAGAAGAATCAATTTTTACTAAATTCTGAAAATTTCAACTTCAGTATAACAATCGGTTATCACATGATTATTTACAAAGTTAGTGAAGGGACTTGTTAGATTTTTCTTAAATCATAAAGCAGAATCAATTTTGAGCACATTTTAAAAATTTCAAGTTGGTCACAATTGTTTTTACATTTATTTGGCCACACTGAAGAAATTCGCAACTTTAACAACAATTTAATGATTATTTTCAAAATTATTAAAAAATTGGCCGTCGGCTTCGAGTCGGCGAGCACTCTCCATCCTCGAGCCAAAACCATAACCATAACTTATACTATACAGGGTGTGTAGAAATTGACGGGAAACCATTGTGATCCTAAATATTTTCAAACATTTCTTTTTGCGGAAATATGCATTTCGTCGATTCCGACAATTTTCGTAAAAAAAACTGAGTGTCTGCCTTTGTGCTTGTCTGCCTGTCATATTGATTTTTACTTTCTCCGTACAAACTACGGGAAAGTGTTCTGATTGTAAAAAAAATTACAAACATTTTTTTTTGCGGAAATATTAATTTCGTCGATTTGAGACAATTTTTGTCAAAAAAATGTATGTCTGCCTGTCAAATTGATTTTTTACTTTCTCCGTATAAACCAAGGGAAAGTATTGTGATTTTAAATAAATTCCAAATATTTTTTTGCGGAAATATCAATTTCCGTAAAAAATATGTATGTCTACCTTTGTGTCTCTCTGTCTGTCATATTTAGTTTCTAGTTTCTCCGTACAAACTACAGGAAAATATTGTGATCCTAAAAAAATCCTTTTTTTTGCGGAACAGCCAGTTTCGTTGATTCCGACAATTTGTGAAAAAGAGAGTATCTGTGTGTCCGCCTTTGTGTCTGGCTGTGTGACATATTTATTTTTTATTTTCTCCTTACAAACTAAGGGAAAATATTGTGATCGTAACAAATTTCCAAATTTTTTTTTGCGGTAATATCCATTTCGTTAATAGCCATTTCGTCGATTCCAACAATTTCTGTAAAAAAATGTGTCTGTGTGTCTGTGTGTCTGCCTTTGTGTCTGTCTGTCAAATTGATTTTTTACTTTCTCCTTACAAACTAAGGGAAAATAGTGTGATCGTATAAAAATTCCAAATATTTTTTTGCGAAAATATCGATTTCGTCGATTCAGACAATTTTTGTAAAAACATGTGTGTCTGCCTTAGTATCTGTTTGTCTGTCATATTTATTTTTTACGTTCTCCATGCTAACTACGGGAAACTGTTGTGATCGTAATAAAAATCCAAACTTTTTTTTTGTGGCAAAATCCATTTCCGTCGATTCTGACAATTTTTGTTAAAAATATGTGTCTGTGTATCTGCCTTTATGTCTGCCTATCGGTTATATTTATTTTTACTTTCATCGTGCAAACTACGAGAAAGTATGCGGAAATATCCATTTCGTCGCTTTCGACAATTTTTGTTAAAAAAAAGTCTGTGTGATTGTCTGCCTTTTTGTCTATCTGTCTGTCTTTTTTATGTTTTACTTTCTCCGTACAAACTTCTTTCAAATTCCTTTTTTTTACTAATTTGAGTAGGAGGAGATCTTTCCTCTACAATCATCAGGGAAGATAATATTCCAATATAAACAAATTACCATTCAAAATCCTTTCCGTTTTGTTCATCTACACCGTGTATACAAATATACATCATAAATACAAGATATTCAATAAAATATAAAATCGAATTTTTCAACGATATTGCACATCAGCAATAAAACTAATCCTACACTGAGGAATGCAAGTGAATGCAGCTAATTGTTGTTTATCACGTTAAAGGACACTAAAATAAATATTTTTATTCCTACAGGAACACAGGCATACACAGGCAAAAAAATATTTCCATGAATATTTAAAATGTACCTCCCTATTTTTAACTCAAATTCCTATAATTGCTAACAAAAATTTTGTATGCATATTAAATGTAATAACCATTAATTTACCTTTAGGAAGATCCATAATAACAAGGAAAAAATCCCAGCACATAAAGATTAGTATTTATAGTGAAAAACCGACGCCAAACTTTCATCTCATCCGAACGTCTCCCACGTGTCTAACAAAGTAACAAGTTTGAACGCGAATTACGAGGCATTTTGTAGAACATAAAATCATATTCTTTCTTTGTGGCATCCAGTGGAGCCCTCTGGACACGACTATGTTGTACTAAACTCAAAATATTGACTTTCATTTTTTGACTTTTGGCCAGCTTTTTCGAATTCTGAACCACTGTGGGACGGGGTGTTCCAAAGGTAGAATCCGCTACCTCCGAAAGCCTCACGGAGGGCATCGCACCACAAATTTCCCTTAGAACTATGGCTTCGATTTGTATTTGAGGTTCTGGCAGACCCTTCGGTTGGATAACACAAACCGTTTTATCTTTGGGAGTCACGAACGACATTTGACTTAAGCCCTTAATTGGAAGAGCTGACGATGTGCAGGTTAGCCCTAATTTGTGGATGCATTGTTCAGTGATGAAGTTAGCTTGTTTGAGGATGGCCCTTATTTCGGCAGTTGATAACACTATAGTTATGTTATGACTCAAAGTATTGGTCAATGCGTCAACTGACAAACCTGTAGTAAGTTCAGGTTTCAGTGATACATTCAGATTCGAATTATTGGATTGAAGCGAAACATGTGGTTGATGCGAAGACCCCTGATGTTATACCGATTTAGTGAAATAACATTGGTTTAAGATTGTTTATTTCTACCCACAGGACTAACTTGAAAATTAAACTAAATTGAATTTGAAAACTTTAAACTATAAAACTGAACCCTAAAATATGTAAAAATTAAGTAAATAGCCATCTGCAGACGCGTTTCGAGATTTATCTCTCATCAGTGCAGCTTCGCATTTAAATTGAATGTTAAAGAAAAAAAATCACTTACGTGAAGGTGACCGTGAACGTGAAGGAGTCGTTAACAAATGAGGAGATTATGGAAGGTTTGAACTAGTTTTATACCTGAGTTTAAGGTGATTAGTGTGATGTGAAGAAATAAATGATCTTGTTTTCAGTTGGAAAGTAAGTACTAAGTACTTAGTACTAGTAATAACGCAAATTTCTTTTGTATCATTCAATATCCGGCGTGGCACTAGCCAAGGAAGTAGTTGTTTCAATAAGTTATTTGTTTATAGTCTTAGTAAGACTTACTTGCAGAGTAACGAACAGGTTGAATATTTATATATTCAGGCTATATTTCGTTTTATTGAATTTATTTAATTCCTTTAATGTAGGAATGTGTTGATTATTACAAGTGAGTTCAAAACGTTCCCTTGTTTTCGAATCTAATTTATTTAATAATTTATCGAACCACAAAAAATCCAAACTTTCCACAGGAGTAAATTTCAAAGCATTAAATGCCTGATACTGGTCTAAGAATGATTCTACAATAGACCGTAATGATTTTGACAAGAATTTTCCAGGAGTAGCTTGTTTTAATGAAGTTATAACATTTAAATGATTGTGCGCAATTAACCGTTTATTCTTTAGAATGTCTAAAGCGATGCTATAATTTGCGGCAGTTAAAGCAAGACCCTGTATAAGCGCACAGGCATCTCCCTTTAATGATGCTTGCAAATAATGAAATTTCTCAATTGTCGAAAGAGAAGCGTTATTGTCAATTAAGTCAGAAAATAATTCGATAAACGACGGAAATGATGTTATGTCTCCCGCGAATACGGGTAGATTTATTTTTGGCAATCGAGCATTGTTGACTCAACGGAGTTCCTACGGTAGCAGATGGAGGAGCAGTACTCGATTGCAAAGAGTAATGTGTGTTTCTTTAATATCAAAAATAAGTTCATCAATTGTAATAACTATTTTATCTAACTTCTTTAATTTTTCTGTATTATCCGACGCGATCGTAATTTTGCGATAAATCTGCTGGAAGTCATTAAACAATTCAAGCGCCAATTCGTAGCGCGCTTCGAATGCATGAATACGGTCAAGAGAGAGTACTGCCTCCTGCCCCACAGTGGCAATTGATTTCAAACGCGGTATCATACTGATACCTGTACGGACGGCTTAACTAACTAATTTAAATACGCAACGAAACGATTACGGTTAGAATGCGACCGAAATGTGCACTCCAGCAACGAACGAAATTGTGAATACGAGTATTTAAATCAAATAACAGAGTTTGTTTAATAAGCGAGAGGAAATTTTAATTGTTGCAAACGTGAGAGATTTTTAATTCCGCGATTGAATTTAAACCGATAAGCGAGCGACAAAACCGAAGCGACAAAAAAAGAACGAAACGCACGTCACAGTATAGTTCCTATGCAGTAGTCTCACTCAAGCAAATTAGAGTTTTCAGATGTTCTTTGCGCATGTTACTGCGCAGCCATTTAAACCCAGACATTTAACAACCACATGTGAATTATAAACATAACCCTGTTTTTGGTCCTCATACGCAAGTGTTTTTATAAGCGATTAAAGATGAAAATCAAAAGATAAAATAGCTACTTACTTTTATAACAGTAGAAAATACCCTTATCATTAACAATGAAACAACAAATACAATTTTAAGCAAAATTCTATGTTTATAACCAATGAAATTACGTTAGGCATACACAAGGCCAAAGTTGAACAGCTGATCGCACGACATGCACTTTTACAATTTATCGGTTAAAAACACTAGATTCTTTTTTCTGCACAATTTTTCAACTCGACTTATCTATTAAACAATTTGCTGTGCAAAACCAGTCAATATAAATGGCTCACTCAAGACATTACTAATTTATTACAGAATAAATTGAGCAGTGTAAACAACGCGCGGTAACATGCGCGAGGATCATTTGAAATCCAAAAGATCAAAGTGCCGCCTTGGAGTGCAACTACTGCTTAGAGCTATACTGTGCGCACGTGTGAGCAGTGTTGCCAACCTGTGTTTAGTAATTGTCGGTCTAAATTCCAACGAAATGTCGGTAGATATCGTTAGTTTTTAAAGTAGACAGATATGGTATGGTACCCATTGGACTTGCGCTTGCACAGAGAACGAGGGGATTCACCGACTTACGGATTTGCGATTTTGTTTCAATTGGTGATAAGTAGAGAGAGGATTTTATGCATTGTAAAATGCTGAAATATGTGCATATACAGGGTGTTTCAGAGCTCTGGGAACGGTCAATCACGTGCTTATTTTTCAAAATTTCGAAATATGTTTTATACCAAAGTTGTGTATAATAGTGAGCTGCACGCCCTAAAAATATTTAAATGTATACAGGGTGTCTCATAACAAAGTTACAGACCAAACTTATGTATTTTTTATCATTTTTGAATTATATGGAGCAAATAAAGGTGAGTTACTTCAATACTCCCTATACCTATTGTTTGCCGTTTTCGAAATATTTGAAGATTTGTTGAAATGCATGGTCTGGGTGAAATTTTATTTTTGCCCCAGTGATTGACGTTGAACGATTAAAATCATTTCAATTATTTGCTTGAAGGTTCGAACTATACAGCCAACCATGATTTCATACAAAAAAATTATACAGGGTAATAAAAAATGCGGTAGAAAAACCCAACTTATAAAGTTGAATAACTTCGTTTTTTCAACTGGCACACCCTGTATTTAGTAACGTATTCTCAAGTAGAATCCAATTATCTTTCAGATTATAATAATTATTCCTGATATGATAATCGCCGAATACAAGAAAACTATTGAAATTAGGAACAGGGAACCCTTATACAATCCAAATTTTGAAAAATAAGCTCGTGATTGGCCCTCCCAGAGCTCTGAAACACCCTGTATATGCATTTAAACCCCGAAAATATGCAACAAATATGCATTATTATATGCAAATAAGCAAGCAATAAATTTAAATATGTCATTAAAAAAATACATCAGTTTACTTATAAACATTTTTAAGAAAAACATTTTTTTATTAATCTTAATAATTTGCCATACTTGTTGTAATTAGTAGTCTTATTAATAAGGCTACAGTTAACAAATCACTTTTTGAAATAACCACTTTCCTTGCCGATGCCACGACGAATATTGAATTATACAAAAATCGCAAATCATATTTTGCGAAAAATTTTTCTTTTTATGGAGACCTGATAAATATGAGAATTTCCTGGACGCCCTAAACTATTTCTTTCTCGTTCTACCTCTGCTGCGTTACGCATATTTCAAACTAAACCGACAAAAATATGTGAACTTTCTATGTTTCCTATTTTTTTTTCATTTTCCAACGTCCAATTATACGAAGTTTGAAAATCAAAATTTTTAAAAATTCACAATTCGTTTAAAAATAAATGGATTTTCAAAAACCCAAGTTATTTTAGAATTAGAAGAGTGATATTTTCTTAATTAGGTATAATTTTGTTTTCTTTTTCCTACACGTTCCTACCTTTTCTCTTTCGATATCCGAATGTTCCTCGTCTCGAAAATCAAACATTTGAAAAGTCAGCAACTCGTTTGAAAATTGGTGAATTTTTAAACACCAAAGGTATTTTAGAAGAGCGAGAATCATTTTTGAAAAAAAAACATTTTTACACGTTTTCAATTTTTTTGGCCGAATCTCCAAAATCAAAAATCGGACGGTTTTTCAAAACCACAACTTATTAATTATTATTAATTATTAATTAATTTTTGTAAAAAAATTTCCACGTGTTTCTTATATTTTTATTTTTCTTTATTTTTCAACGTCCAAGTATTAGTTGTTCGAAAATCAACAATTTCAAAAATTTGCAACTCTCTTGAAAAGAGGTATATTTTCAAAATTTCAACTTATTTTAGAAGAATAATGTTTTGTTAATTAGACTTAATTTTTGATCAATTTTTCCTACACGTTTCCCATTTTTTTTTATATTATTTTCTTCTCGAACGTCTCAATGTCTCAGTTTCAACAAGTATTATTTTTCGAAAATTGAAAATTAAAAAAAAATTAATTCGTTTAAAAATATGTGGATAAAACCGAACTTTTTGAGAGAAGTGATATTTTCTTAATTAGGGTTAATTTTTGTGAAACTGTTTCTACACGTTTCCTATTTTTTCTCTTTGAATGTCCAAATGTTAGACAACTCGAAAATCAACAACATTTGAAACATCTGCAACACGCTTGAAAATTGGTGAATTTTCAAACACCAAAGGTATTTAGAAGAGCGAGAATAATTTTTGAAAAGAAAAACATTTTTACACGTTTTCAATTTTTTTGTCCAATTTTTTGGACGTTCCAAAAATCAAAATCTTCAAAACTCTGTAACTATTTTGAGAAGAGGTGTATTTTCAAAACTTCAACTCATTTTAGAAGAATATACTTTTTTTAATTAGACTTGGTTTCCTGTTTTTTCTTTTTATTTTTCTTATCCAACATTCAAGTACTAGTTATCAAAAATTTCAAAAATTTGTAACTCGTTTAAGAATATATAGATTTTCAAAAACCAAAGTTTTTTTAGATGAGTAATATTTTCTTAATTAGGTATAATTTATGTAAAATTTCTTCTAAAAGTTTCTTTTTACTTTCTCCGTTATGAAGTATTGTGATCGTGATTTTTTTTTCAAAATTTTTTTTTACGAAAATATCCGTTTTGGGGTCCATAGATGCCATTTCAACAATTTCTGGAAAAAAAATTTTTGTGTCTGTGTGTGTGTGTGTGTGTGTGTGTGTGTGTGTGCGTGTGTGTGTCTGTGTGTGTGTGTGTCTGTCTGTGTGCGCTGTATCTCAAAAACTAATAGAGCAATTGATATGAAATTTTGAACATACGTCTTATTTGATAATCTGAAGAACTGAAAAGCTTTTGGTAAAATTTCGTACACCGGAAGTGGGTGTTTACCTTAACTGTTTTTTGTTTTTTGCCAATATTTTCTTAAATATGAGAAATACCACAAAAACATTTAAACAAACATTGAAGACAACAAAGAAATGAACATCTTTTGCTTAAAAACATTTTTCATAAAATCATTGCTATTCGAGAAAAAAATTTATTATTTTTTTTAAATTTTTGGTTTATAATTATGAAACGATAATAGTTACAGCAAATTTATGTAAATAATAATTGTAGAGAATGCCAAAATGAACAACTTCTAAAGAATAAGTTTTTTTCGAAATCTCGTTAGTTTTTGAGTAAACCGAGTTTTTGAATTTGAAGTATAATTTTTCCATCTTTCATGATTTTGACGTTTTAAACGTCAGTTTCATCCGAGTTTACGCAACGCTCGATGTACATTTAAAATATGATTTCAATTGCAAATAAACCCATGAAAACGTAAATATAAAGTCGGAGAAAGTAACATGATGGCCACATCACCATTTTTTTATTTTCTTTTCCAACGTATAATGGTTGTTCGCAAAACAAACATTTCAAAAATTTGTTACTCGTTTAAAATTAAATGGATGTTCAAAAACTAAAGTTATTTTAGAAGAGTGATATTTTCGTAATTAGTCATTGTGATGGTTTCGACCGTTACTACGTGGTAATTCATTATAGAAACACTGAATAAAACACTTACTAAGTTTTTTACCACATTTTTTTTAAATTGTGGTGAAAAACTTAGTAAGTGTTTTATTCAGTGTTTCTTTCGTAATTAGGTTTAATTTATGTAAAATTTCTTCTACACGTTACCAATTTTTTTTTCTTTTCTAACGTCTTTCTAAAGTATTAGTTGTTCCAAAATCAAAAATTAAAAAAAATTGTAACTCGTTTAAAAATAAATGGATTTTCAAAAACCAAAGTTGTTTTAGAAGAGTCAATTAGGTTTAATTTTTGCAATGTTTTTCAATACGTTTCCCGTTATTTTTAAGTTTTTTTCATTTTCAAACGTCCGAAAATAAAAAAATTCTAACTCGCTTAAAAACAAATAGATATTAAAAAAAACAAAGTTTGTTTAGAAGATCGATATTTTCTTAATTAGGTTCAATTTATGTAAAATTCCAAATTCCAATGTCCAAGTATTAGTTGTTCGAAAATCAAAAATTTTAAAAATTTGGAACTCGTTTATCGCAGGACGAATTGGAAATTGGCCGGTGTTTCTTTGAATGACTAGATGTTGGTTCATGCCCGAAATCGGGCAATGTGCCGTGTAAGAAAATGTAAAATATGCATTAAAAGACGAAATGTGCGTTATAGGGGTAAATATGCAAACTATGCAAAAATATGCGTTTTGCATAAAATCCTCGCTGTAGTGATAAGTATGTGAAAGCAAATTCAAATTTTACCAATCAACATTTCCGGTTGATTTGTCAGTATGTCTGAGTCAAAATCGGTAGATCGGTAGAATATCGTAGAAAGGTATAAATTGTCCGTAGATCTACCGACATATCGGTAGGGTTGGCAACACTGCGTGTGAGATGTTCGCGCGGACCCGCAGCAAAAAAGACCTGAGACGCGAGCGTAAACGACAAAGGACTGCAAATTAATAGTTAATTATCCCCAAATTACTAATTCAAATCCGGTTCGAAGGACCAATGATGGCAATCCACCCGTGCAGTGGAAGGCTTATGATAGTGGACTGTATTTTTTCGTATTGACGGTTTGGGCCGTGCAGCAAAAAATGGGGCACTTACCTTGAGTCTCACGGATCGGGCTTCTTTGCCGCGGTCTCCCTGGTCTGGCTTCGACGAAGACGAGGACGAGGACTTAAACTGGACACGGACGAGGACGGGGACGACAACACTCAAATCAGGAAGAACACGCTGCACACTCTCTCACGGCCGGTTTCGATCTCTTAGAAAAAAGGAAAAGGACTTCTTCCTTTTCTGCATCAATCGTCGCGCATGGCCAAGTCCCCAAAATTGGCTGCACAGCGCAATTCAAAAACAAAATACAAAACGTGGCAAATTCAAAGATCCTTCGTTTGAATCCCGAACAATAATATTTTGTATCAATCAAGAGTTTATAAGAAATATTTATTTTAAGTTATTTCCACAATTTTAATAGTTATTTATGCAACAAGTGAGTAAAGTAATACTTTTTTTCACGAGTATTAAAGATTGCCGCGCGAGCCGCAGGTGAGTGCGGCAATTTCCTACAAGTGAAAAAAAGTTGCTTTACTCGCGAGTTTCATACAAAATTTTTTCTACGTCCGTAACTTTAAATAAATTCGATAAAACCGTAATCATACTTTTAAATGAAGAAAATAATAAAAAACCTTCAAGTTTACTACTTGATCAGAAACGAATGTTTGACATTTATCGGCAAAACTCACGGCGTGTTGCGAAGCGTTCATGACACACTTTGCGCAAACGATTTTTTATTTGCGTTAAAAAATGAACCGCTACGGCACTTTTTTCACGCGAAAGGGTGAAAAAATGAAACGTTATGGCACTTTTTTTCGCGCTTCCGGAAGGCTTCAGAAAACACATATTTTATGAACGCAAATTAATGAAAAAAAACTGTACATTTTTTAACGGACGTAGAAAAAAATATTTTTGTAATATATATTATATTTAGAAAAAACAAAATAGCTCACCAAATTTCAGCAAAAGCTTTTCAGTTCTAGTATTGTGAAGGCTTTAAAGATTTATTTTATATAGAGCAACCTAAAAATTATTGCGGATATTGATTATTTTAATTCAATTAAGCTCCTAATTACGTCCTAAAACTGACTAATTTAGCAGGACAACTTATTTATCTTCAGTTATTTTTAGCAGGTTATTCTACTCACTCAAGTATAGTGTTGGAACGGAATGGACTTGAGGTGAGGGGAGTTGAAGCACTTTTCCACGTAAAAGATGAAGTGCTTATGATAACAACCACAATAAATATTTGGACAATTCCAGAAAATAACAAGTGTTTAAAATATTTCGAACTTCCAAATAATTACATTTTTGAAATGTGTGACACTTCCAGATCAAGGAAAGTGTACATATCCATGGCCTACACTGAAAATATTTACACAAATTTATTGCAAATGGGTACGTACACAATAGTTATTTATGCAACAAGTGAGTAAAGTAATACTTTTTTTCACGAGTAGGAAAGATTGCCGCACGAGCCGAAGGCAAGTGCGGCAATTCCTACAAGTGAAAAAAAGTTGCTTTACTCTCGAGTTTCATACAAAATTTTTTCTACGTCCGTAACTTTAAATAAATTTATAAATTTGATAAAACCTTAATCAATTTTTATAAGTAATAATACTTATTTTAAATGAAGAAAGTAATAATAATCATCAAGTTTTCTTGATAGGAAATGAGTGTTGACATTTATCGGCAAAACTCGCGGCGTGTTGCGAAGCATTCATGACTCACTTTGTGCAAACAATTTTTTAGTTGCGTTAAAAAATGAACCGCTACGGCACTTTTTTTCACGCAAAAGCGTGAAAAAATGAACCGTTATGGCACTTTTTTTCACGCTATTTGAAGGGTTCAGGAATAACATATTTTATGAACGCAAATTAATGAAAAAAAGTGTACATTTTATAACGGACGTAGAAAATAGTAATTTACGTAACAAGCTTCGACAGTGATATTTTACGGGATGAGTAGGAAGTTTCCTGCGAGTACCGTAAAATCACTTTTGGAACGTGTTACGTACAATATTTTTTCTGCAGCCGTTTTGTATGTTAAAAAGGCAAAAACACACACGAATGTTATGTGACAAGCACTGTCATAATTAAATATGAAGTTTACGTTAATGTCAAGGCCGGCGACATAGATACCCAAAGTCGTCCCGAAAGTAACAAAAATCGTTCCGAAATTGAAAAAAATCGTCCCGTAAATAGCTACTTTCGGTACGATTTGTGTAAAGTGGTACTTTCGATTTAATAAATCATACCGAGATGGCTGCAGAAAAAATAAATTTCAGCCATAATTTAAGATTTTCTTGGTAAAGAGCAGTTTTTTCGAAGGATTTATTTTTTGCATCACATCGATTTCCAGTATATTGCTTGTTTCAAATGAGAAGTTTCAACAATCCGATTACTGTAAATTGATCATTTACATTAACTTTTTTTTCAAATTTTGATGTTTCTCTTTTACAGCCTCTGAAGAACTGGAAGTTAAAGGAAAATACATCGTGTTGGAAGAAACTGGTACTAAAATTGGTGGAAAAAATAAGGATCCAGTTTTACTGCAATTAGTTAGCAAGCTTTTGATGATTGTGGGTGAGGAACAATCTTGGACACCGCCGTTGGTAAAGCGATATTATGAAAATGATAAAAATAAACTAATTTTATAATTATAACATACTATTATTATTTATTCAGTACTTGACCTGTAATTTAATTTCTCGCATTACTTATTGTCCGCAAGCAAGTCTGATCGTGGGTACTAAAATTTAAATTATTCCACCTTATCAATCCACTCTCAGTACTTGATTGAAACCCAATACAATAAACACTGATTACACATTAGACTTGTATAATATATTCCTGTTCTTGTTTTATAGAGTATACATATTTCTTGGTATTTACAAAAAATAATTGAATGTCATATTTTAATTCATAATATGGTTATAACCCATATTATAAAATTTTGATTGTGGTACGGGGTTTAGTTTAGTGAAGCACCACTATTAAAATTAAAATATTAAAAATGAGTTTGACAGCACTGTCATCAAATCACTTGTCAAAGCTTTGGCTATCACATTTTAACGTTTATCAAAATTCATACACGTGACAAAAAAATAATGGTGAGCCAAGCTGTTTTTGGATCAAATTTAGCTTGAAATAAAACGTAAAACGTCGATAATTGTTTTTAAAAACGAAAAATGTTACAAATTAAGTCCATTAATGTTAAACATTTCAATTATATTTATTTATTTATAAACGGTCAAACCTTTTTAAAGACAACATATAGTGTGTATCAGCTAAATGAAATAAATTCGATAATATAGGGGCGTGTTCGACAAAACGCTCGGATACGTCGATTAGTATTTTTAGTTGCGAATTTTTTTCAACAAAAACTTTTTATACAGGGTGTGTCATGTAACAGAGGCCAATACCAACTTTCTTATTTTGAATGCAACACCCTATATATTATTCAATTTTTTTTAACTGTTTTTATACTTATTAGTTTTTGAGTGTATTGTAGTGAATTTCTGTAATCAAATAATATTCATTTTTACTTTCTCCGTTACGTAGTAGAGAAACTCTTGTGATCGTGAAAAAATTTTTTTTACAGAAATATCCGTTTTAAGGTCCCTAGATGCCATTTCAACAATTTCTGAAAAAAAATGTCTCTGTGTGTGTTTGTTTGTTTTCTAAACAGTTGAAGATAGGTATAGGACATGGTACATGAAACAGGGGCGGCTCGTTATATAGAGCCACGGAGCCATGGCACTACCTCTACTTTCAAGCTCAAAAATGTTTTGCAATTAAAAAAATTGGAAAATTATTTTGAGCAATAGTGATTTTTCAGACTAATTTACGATTTTCTTACTAAAATATTCTGTATTTTTTATTATTAAGCATGTATTTTCGATTTTTTGGGTCTAAATTTTTGATCATTTGGCCTAAATATTCTTTATTTTTACCTAAATTTTCGATTTAATTGTTGAAACTTTCGACGTTTTGCACCGCATTTTTGAATTTTCCCTTCGTATTTATAATTTGTAGATTTTTGACCTGTATGTTCAATTTTTTGATCTTTTGTCCTAACTATTCTTTATTTTGACTTAAATTTTTGAATTAATTGTTAAAAAAAAATATGTTTTGGTCCGCATTTTTGATTTTGCGGGCCGTTATTTAATTCTAGTTCCAAATTTTTGAATTGATTTTGGTTAAAATATCTATAACCTGAATTATTGATTTATATGCGAGATTTCTTTTCCGGTATTTTCGAGTTTTGTTTGATGAAATTTTCGATTTTTCAGTCTGCATTTATTATCTTTAGGCCCGAGTTTTCGATGTTTTGTCCAAATTTTCAACTTTTTGAACAACATTGAAGATTTATATTTTTTATCTTCTGTTTTAAAAATTTTTTTTATTTGTCAGAATTTTAAATTTTTTAACTTGGATTATTAATTTCATTTCGTGATTTTTTTTATATTTTGGCGGCTGAAAGTGGCCAATAATTTTGCTTCTACCTAAATTTTTGATTTTTTTTGTCTGCGTTTTTATTTTTAGATCAGGATTCTTGATTCTCTATCTCATATTTTAGATTTCTGTATTTTCGACTTTTTTGTTCCATTTTTTTGATTTTTTTTTTTTTATTTTGGACAAAATATTCGATTGGTTTGTGGGAATTTTCGATTTTTTTGTTTGCAATTTTTATCTTTACGCCCGTTTTCGATGTTTTGTTAAATTTTCACCTATTTAGGCCCTATTGTATATTTTTACTTTTTAGCCTATATTGTGTATTTTCGATTATTTTGGTATCAATTTTTGGTCTTTTGGTCGAAATTTTCTTTATTTCATTTCATTGTTCTGTTTTTCCCTACTAATTTAATTTTAATTTATTTAATTTATTTGTTTCTACACATTTACATTATATTTTAAGTTATTAATTAATCAATTATTATAATTTAAATCTCATTCCTGTAATTAATGTATATGTTGTAAAAAAGGGGTTACCAGTTAATAAACGTTTATTTATTATTCTTATCTCAACTTTCGATTTGTTTGTTAAGAAAAAATATTTTTTGATTTTTAGGTACGAATTATAGATTTTTGGTCTTAATTTTTTTATTTTTTGTCCCATATTTTAGATTTTCTTAACATGGATTATTGATTTTATCGTGCGATCTTTTTAAAAAAAATGCTATTATTTTCGAATTTCTCGTCGAAACTTATTTTAAGCTAAAAAGAGTTATTTTTGGGGTTGAAAGGGGCAAATTTTTTTTTTTTGCTTGTTTTTCAATTTGTTTAGTCTGCATTTTTATTTTTAGATCAGGCTTTTTTGCCGATATTTTAGGTTTATTCCATTTTTTTTATTTTTTGGCCAAAATATTCGATTCGTTTGTTGAAATTTTTGATTTCTCGGTCTGCATTTTTTATTTTTAGACCTGAGTTTTTGAGCTTTTGTCCTAAATTTAGACAAAATAAAAAAAAAAAAATGCAGACCAAAAAATCAAAAATTTCAACAAACAAAAGAAAATACCGGAAAAAAATCTCGCATATAAATCAATAATTCTTTATTTTGACCTACAATTGGTTTGTTAAAATTTTCGATATTTCCGCATGTTCGATTTTCAGGCCCGACGTTTTGGTCAAAATTTTTGATTTTTTGTCCTACACTTTAGATTTTTTAACCTGAATTATTTATTTTTACCCGGAAATTTTTGATTTTTTGCGGATTTTTTTTGTGTGGTCGAAGTTTTTGATTTTTGTCCTTTAGATTTTGCCACCTACATTTTTGAATTTTTTAACCTGTATTTTCAAGGGTTTTGTATTCATTTCAGGTTATTTATTTCATTTTATATTTTTTATATTTGTGGTGGGTTTTAATTTAAAAATGGGGTTTATTTTTAGATAAATTTAATTTACTTCGATATTTATTTGGAAAATATAGTCTGCGGGATTTATATTAAAGAATTCTTTCATTTTCAAATATTTGCAGGAATTTTGGATTTTTTTGCATCAAACAATGAAGTATAATCTATTTTTTTTATCTGATCTAAACTTATTTGCAAAGTACAATACTAGACTTCATCATTTGTTCAAGGCAGTGGCGGCTCGTGGATCTTCGTACAGGAGGCACGTGCTGCACTACTTACTCTTATAGAGGAAGCAAATATTCCACTGCTATTTTGGTCAAATTTTCTTTCGTGGCCTCCTCGCCGAACATCCACGAGCCACCGCTGGTTCAAGGGTTATCCGAGAAAAACAAACAATTGAAAAATCTGAAGGGTGAATTTAATTTCTGGATCTGTAACTAAACCTGAATTTTTTTCGAAATCTGGTCATCCATTCAAGAATTATTCTCTAAAAAAATATAATAAATTGATGGAAGTCAATTGTAAGCAATGCAGAAGCTTTATTATTGATTAGTTTATACAATGTGTTTCAAATAGAAAGTAATCGCAGTCAGGGGCGGCTCGTTATACAGGGTGTATTTGAAATAACGAACAGGCTCGTAATTACAAAGAGATTATATTATTTTTAAACAATATTCGCAATTATTTTGTTTATAACTGTAACAAAAAGCCTGCAATTAAGTATTAAAGTTAATGAGTGAAAATACGCAACATGTTCGGGGGCAGTGGTAATGTGACCTAATTTTTAAACGGCATCGGCTTTAGATATCGAATTACAACAAGCGCGTAGGAAATATCTGAGTGCCCTTTAAGCGCCAATGAACTTGAGGACTGTTTATCTTTTACAAAAAACAACGTTGCGATAACACTTCAAATTTCGGAGGCAAGAAATCGGATCTCGCGTTTTAAATAAACAAACGCACATTCCATGCAGACCTAATTAAATGAGAAAGGCATCGGTTCTCAAAATGTTTAAAAAACCTCGAAAAATTAGGAAAATTCTAAAAATTTTTTTCGAATAAATTTTGACGGAAATGGGTTCACAAATATTTTGTGTATGTGCCCTTAAATGCCTTTTCGTTATTTCAAATACAACCTGTATAGAGCCAAAGGGGCCATGGTACTACCTGTAGTTTCAAGCTAAGCAAGAATTTTTAATTAATTCTTACTTTGGTCTAGGAAGATAAATCGTTCTTTGTTTTTTTTCAAAAAGTGAGGGTGGGGGGGCGGAGTATTAAAGAAGTGGCTCTACCACAGTATAGTTCCTTAGAGCTATACTGTGGCTCTACCATCAACATATTCCACGAGCCGTCACTGGCTCTGACCACGTTTGTTGCGCTCCGGGCCCTTTTATACCGTTTTGGGATAGTTAAGCATGTAATTATTGTGGTTCATTTTACTTCTTGGCATGATCTAATATTCGATTGGTTGATTGCAAAGTGTTGATGGTGGGAACTAGAATTTACCCCAATCTCGCGCACCCTTGACTGGCTTATCTATTGATTATCTAACTGTAGACTAAACAGACCCCTTAATTGAATCGGGAGAAACGCGTCGCGAGACGCATTTCCGTCCCCACATGGCCTATTCGCACGTGGCCTTATCTCGTTTATTTAGACTAAGTGTCTAGACACCAGACGCATCCCTTAATTATTTCGAAAAATTCGACGTGAGATTTATTCGGGTGCCGAACTTCCGGCCGACACATTTATATTAATTCAAATTCTGTCCATCCCCACTGCATATTACGGAGTTTGCCGAACAGGATCCTTCAGAAAGGGGAGGTCCGATCTTTTTAGCACTGTGAGCTTGAACAGTTTGCCTCTAGACAGGAAACACAACAATTCGACAGTCGCATATAAACGGATTTTAAAAATGTGTCTTTTAGATTCTACATGAAATGAGTTTGGTTAGGTATAATATATTCGTTAAATTCATGATATTATGATGATAATAATACTTATTTTTACCGCTTACCATGTTTTCTTAAAATATTAATAAACTTATTACATCTCGAAACGACGAAATGAATGATACTTTAGTTATTTCAATTAAAAAACTACAAACTACAAATTATTTTGCAATTATAAAACATTTTAACAATTCCTAATATTATGTTACTATTGGGAAAAAATTGTGATGTGGCCATCATGTTACTTTCTCCGACTTGATGGTATCATTTATATTTACGCTTCCATGGTTTATTTTCAATTTAAATCATATTTTAAGTGTGCATCGAACGTTTCGTAGACTCGGATAAAACTGACGTTTAAAACGTCAAAATTATGAAAGATGGAAAAATGTACTTCAAATTAAAAACTCAGCTTACTCAAAAACTAAAGAGATTTCGAAAAAAACTTATTCTTCATAAATTGTTCATTTTGACATTCTCTACAATTATTATTAACATAAATATGCTGTAACTATTAGCGTTTCATAATTGTAAACCAAAAATGAAAAAAAAAATAATAATTTTTTTTCTCGAATAACAATGATTTTATGAAAAATGTTTTCAAACAAAATAATTGAATTTCTTTATTGTCTTCAATATTTGTTAAAATATTTTTGTGATATTTTTCATATTTAAGAAAATATTGGCAAAAAACAAAAAACAGTTAAGGTAAACACCCACTTCCGGTGTACGAAATTTTACCAAAAGCTTTTCAGTTCTTCGGATTATCAAATAAAACTTATGTTCAAAGTTTCATTTCAATTGGTCTATTAGTTTTTGAGATACAGCGCGCACAGACACACACACACACACACACAGACACACACACACACACACACACACACACACACACACACAGACACAATTTTTTTTTTCCAGAAATTGTTGAAATGGCATCTAGGGACCCCAAAACGGATATTTCCGTAAAAAAAAATTTTGAAAAAAAATCACGATCACAATACTTTCTCGTACTTCGTAACGGAGAAAGTAAAAAATCACAAGTTTGTACATACTTTATCCGAACTCGATTGGTTCGTTAATTAAAAAAATATATTTTGAATTTTATGAAGAATACATGAGAATAGTTATAATTGTGGTATTTATGTTTTAAAACACACCAAGAACATGTTTGCAAAACAAGGTAAATATCTCATCGGTTATAAGCTGTTCAAAAAGGTTATAAAAAATGTAACATACATTAGTGTATACTATGTACCATGAAATTGTAAGCAACTAATTTATGTGATAAGGGGTGATTTGATGAGAAAGAAATTGTAGAGTTAACTTTTTTAATGTGGCTCAACAAACAACTAGTGACAGGTTACTTCTTTCACACTAAAATATTTAGTATAAATTCAATATTTATTTTTTTGTAATTTACTTGATAATGTCGGTAACACTTCGAAACTGGAGTCGTGTAATATTTGTTTAGATTTATAACTGTATTCTCACGTTAAATAATATTTTTTACAATAATCAGTTGTTAAAATGTATTGAATTTTTCAATTCAGTTTAATGATGGATTATGCATGAACGGTTACAACCATCCTCTTCATATCAAGACTTTTCTATATTTTAGAATAATGTAATGTGGTGGAGCGACATTTTTAGCTATCAACGAAAACATAATTGTTGGCCTTTATAAATTATTATTATTATCAGAACTACCAATAATTTATAAATTAGTTCTGATAACTATTATATCGTTATAACAAATGTAAAGTAATACTATTTGAGTTTAAATATCATCATACTTCGAAAAAACCGGTAGTTTACTCGAATCAAATTGCAATCATACGTGAAATGATTTGTAATTTGTAATAATATTTTCATAATACAAAAATATATTTCAGTGATAAAAACCGATTCTAAATTTTAAAATGATAAAATCGAATATCATCGATTCTAAAACTTTTAATTCAAATCATCCAATATTGTACAAATTATCTATCTCTCCGATTTCGTCAAACAATAATGATTGATTCCACATTCATAAATATGGTAAAAACATTTCGCAAAACACAAGCCATTCACCTATGAAAATTCATGTAGAGAGTTTAATTGTGATTGTGTAACAGTCACCCATTCATTTTTACTTTCTCCGTTACGAAGTACGAGAAAGTATTGTGATCGTGATTTTTTTTCCAAAAATTTTTTTTACGGAAATATCCGTTTTGGGGTCCCTAGATGCCATTTCAACAATTTCTGGAAAAAAAAAATTGTGTCTGTGTGTGTGTGTGTGTGTGTGTGTGTGTGTGTGTCTGTGTGTGTGTGTGTGTGTGTGTGTGTCTGTGTGTGTGTGTGTGTGTGTGTCTGTGTGTGTGTGTGTGTCTGTCTGTGCGCGCTGTACCTCAAAAACCAATAGAGCAATTGATATGAAACTTTTAACATCCGTCTTATTTGATAATCTGAAGAACTGAAAAGCTTTTGGTAAAATTTCATTCACCGGAAGTGGGCGTTTACCTCAACTGTTTTTTGTTTTTTGCCAATATTTTCTTAAATATGAAAAATATCACAAAAACATTTAAACAAACTTTGAAGACAACAAAGAAATGAACAACTTTTGCTTGAAAACATTTTTCATAAAATCATTTTTATTTAAAAAAAAGTATTATTATTTTTTTTTATTTTTGGTTTATAATTATAAAACCATAATAGTTAGAGCAAATGTATGTCAATAATAATTGTAGAGAATGCTAAAATGAACAACTTACAAAGAATAAGTTTTTTTTAGTTCCCTTTAGTTTTCGAATAAATTGAGTTTTTATATTTGAAGTATAATTTTTCCATCTTTTATAATTTTGACGTTTTAAACGTTAAATATGATTTAAATTGAAAATAAACGATGAAAGCGTAAATATAAATGATACCATCAAGTCGGAGAAAGTAACATAATGGCCACATCACCATTTTTTGATTTGCATTGCCGCGATTTATGAATATTACCCCCCTATAGATATAAAAATCGACGAGCTAATGGAAGAGTAGGAAGTCCGAGTAATTTGGGGCTTTACATAAATTAGTTACCCAAAATATTCAAATTAGTCTATTAGAATAATTTTCACCCTCATAATAATTAAGAATCTGAAATATCAAATTGGAAAAACCAAATAATGCTGCTTGCAGAACTTGCTTTATTGCCTAGCATAAAAAATAAAATGTACAAATAGGCGTTCAAAAATTATTTTTATTCAGTCCATCAGTGATATTCCAAACTTATGAAACTTTAATTGATAATGGAAGTTAAATCCGACATTTACGGGAAATGTTATTATCTCCACGAGGGATTTATCTACATTTCAGACAGAGCTAGAAATAACAAAATTTATTTAAGATGCCGTAAAAGGCACATATGTCCGGGCAGAGCAATAAGTGAAAACGACTTTTTTCGGATTACTCGGCTGCATAATCATGATAAGGATATTTCAAAAATTAAAAAGTTAAAGTTCGAAATTAAATGTAAACGGGACCTCAAGCTCAATCACATATACCACAAGCTCAAGCTCCACTAGCGATTACGACACCAGGAAATCTACCACCAATGATACCAATTTATGTACAATTTATTGATAATAATTGGTATGTGGTCCCAAATCAATTTGATTAATAAATGAAAAAAATAACAGTGTGTATAATTTTGGATCAAACCATATTTATACCATTTAATCAAATTTCACATGTTAGAACGTGGTGTTTACTCTCTTACACTCCTTGTTTATGAATGTTTTTCATTCATATCTTGAAACAAAGAAATCTAATTTTTCCAAAATATTCCAGGTTTATATCTATAATAATGAAATTATCTGTAGCAATACTTTTAATACTTAAAAACTTTAATACAGTTATATTACAATAATTGTTGCAGTGACAATGGGTATTAGTTTGGCAAGTAAAAAAATCCGACAACAAAGCTGCAGAATTTTTCTGCCAAACTAATACAATTTGTTACTTCTACAATTTGAGAGATAACGCTGTTAATTAATAAGGACAAAGAGTATTCGATCAGATAACTTTCTTTTTCCTTTTTGAAATGAAAACTGATCTTTTTTATCATTATAATATTATTGTGAATGTAAATTTGGTGTAACGTTTTTGATTTCATAATTATAGACAAAAACTACAAACCGTTTTATCTTTATTTTTTTTTTATATATAAAAAAGTTTTTGAGAAACATTTATATAATCAAAAGATGTCTATTTTTTTGTTGTCTTCAAGGTAAATACCCACTTCCGATGTACACATTTTTACCAAAAGCCTTTTAATTCTTGAGATTATTTTCGTTAAAAAATGTAACGAAATTAAATGCATATTGTTACTGAACTCCAGATCTGAACTTTCACGGACGATTTTTTTCCACAATTCCCATTATATATTTAATTGTTGCAATTTTGTATCGACGAGTAACTTTATTTATACGGCTTCCATTAATCGATCAAGACGAATATTACGAATTTCAAAGTCAAATAGATTGAGACTTTGATCATTTGTTCTTAGAAATAAATTATGAATTAGATTAAATATTATTTGCCACAATTGATTTTTTTTAAATATATTGGAATTGTTTGATTAATTTAAGTGAAATAAAAATTGGCTATCGAATATAGCGGTTTTTGTCAGATTTAGCGTGGAATATCACTCACGAAAATTCACTATTGCACACTATTACACATGTAATGAAATTATGAAGCACATTTTTCTGAAACACATCATGTAAAAACACCGTAAGTTCGACAACGGTTCGTTTAACGGCGTATTCCTCATGAGCATTTCTGATGTTAACTCCGAAGGGTTCAAAACGAGTCTGGTCGCATGGATAAACGAAGTTCCGAAAAGTTGTGGGTGGAGCTTATCGCATCTTCGGGAAAAAATCATTCCCCGCACACTTGAGGGGGTGAAATACAGTTTGTCGGCCGAAAGTGGCAGACCCGATTTATTCTATTTCACGTAATATTTCCGTTATTAATGTCAAAAAAAAAAAAATGTGTATGACCCACCCTTGATTAATTACAAAACCAAAATTAAATTTAATAAACCTATTTATATTGCTATCTGCATCTTAGATATTTCGAAATTAAGTCTTTATGAATTTCATTACGATTTCGTTAAAACAAAATTACCTTTTAAATCTAAACTATTATACACTAATACAGACTCATTAATTTACCAATTTAATGTTGCAAATGTGTATAAAATTATGAAAGAAAATTTAAATAGATTTGATACCTCTGACTATTAGAGTAACAACGTTTATAACATACCTTTAGTTAATAAAAAAGTTTTAGGTATTATGAAAGATGAAAATAACGGTAAAATTATGACAGAGTTTGTAGGTAGGCTAAAATGTATGCATATAAAGTTGATGAAAAGTAAAAAAAGAAAGCAAAAAGTGTAACTGAGCCTAGTTCACGCAGAATAACATTCGATGATTATAAAAATTGTCTATTTAATAAAGATGTAATGAAAGGAGCGCAAAATCTTATTAAATCGAAACACCATAACCTATTCTCAATTAAACAAAATAAAATAATTTTATATCCTAACGATGATAAACGGAATATAAATTACAACTGCACGGATACACTTCCATGGGGATACAGCAGTATAAGTTTAGCAGCTGAAGAATGCAGACCAACGTGAATGACTTAAAATTTGAAGTGATGGAAGCTAGTGAACGTGTGTTTATAGAAAGTGTTAAAGATAGTGTGTATAATAAAATCAAAAGTGTATTATTGTATGCGTTGAATCATGTGCATGTTGGTGATAATATTCTAAATTACAAGTTACTAAGAAATACCTCGAATGAATTACATTATTGTATGTTTACTTAAACACAATTTGAAATTTGATTTATTTATTAAACTATTTCTTCAAAAAGGTTACGTCAAATTATCTGAATTGATGGATTTTGCTAATGATGATAAAGTATTACCATTGTATTTATATATCTAGTATGCCAACGCAATGTAAATTTTTGATGCTAAAAATTGGGTTTCGAAATACACCAAGAGAGCGCGTAAGCATTCACACATTGAAAAATTTGAGTAGCGTGTGATATGTGTTGCATACTTGAAAATTATTACTCGTTTTAGAATGAATTTTGGAATTATCGATCGATATAGGAAATACAAGGCCACTGACGCGTAGAGCTGTAATGTAAACAAAAATCAAGAAACATAAATAAACACCGCACCGCATAATATATTTTAACATAAAGACGATAGCAGCAGTAATATTGAAAATATTCTTCATTCAGATAAACTACAATATTGAAATGTATGTGGATAGAGTTAATTAGAGGAAAGAAAAAAAAACAATATTTACTTTCTCCGTATAAAGTACGCAAAAGTATTGTGATCGTGAAAATATTTAAAAAAACAGTAAAAAAATTTCTCTTTATATCCCTAGAAAAATTGTTTGGGTGCTGAACTGAATATATTTTGGTAAATTTTTGTTTACAAATATGTGAAAAAATAAAAATTAATTATCTTTTTCTACCAATAGTCGCGCGGCGCCGCGCGGTCATACTCTTTTAATTTTTTTTTAAATATAGAGCCCGTTGGAGTTCCATCTTCAATTTTTCACAGTTTCTTTGGAATTGAAGTGGGAACATGATATAATTTTTTCCAAAATTTGAAGTTGGTGAGCCGATGATGAAAAATGCTAATGAATTTTATAAACAAATAATTCATTAATATTAAACGCAAATTTTAAATATACTACTTCATAGAATGACTCAAGATCTTTAAAATCGACCTGTTGATTATTTTTGTACGACTAATGGATTCGACGATACAGTTGTTTGAATGTTCGCACGACTGACGTTTTTCGTAATTTCTTGCAATTTACAACCGTGCATATCTCAAATTCAAAATCTCAAATTTTTTCGCTAAACATAACTTCCATTATTTCATGTGTAGAATGCGTCTGCAAAATTTAAAAAAAATCGGAATCATCAGTTATTATTTTTACCGAAAACCGTCCGGTTTGACATGGAATGAGCGATATGTGAAATTCGCTAAAACCCCTGATGTACCCCCAAAAAGTGTGCATTTATTAATGGAATGGCCGATTTGACATTTACAGGAAAAATAGTCTATTTAATTTTATTTAGAAAGAATTCATGCATCCGAAAATATAATCAAGATCAGCGGGTGTAGTGGAACACCAAACATTATAAAAAAGTATCGTAAAACACCTAGTAGGTATAAAAAAATTAAACAAACCCAGAGCATTTATCAACAGTAAATCTCTCAACGCTATACGACCGAAAATGTAAATTAGGACGCCACAAAAACAAATAATTTCATATTCAATTGAGGCAACTCAGTAGGCATATTATTTTCATAGCCATCTATGAGGGCATAGTAAAATCAATTTAATAGCTATTTTATACCGCAGCGGTAGCGCCTCATACGGAGGCTTCCAAAACTTGCCTCTTTTTCTCCCATAAGCGTTGCACTACTAGATATGTATATACAATGGTATTACCTTACAATACATTTTATAAATTATATCTGTTATTAAAAATGAGCAATAATGATTTAAATAACGAATATGTAAACTGTTCTAATTTATTAGTAAATTATAAGAATATCGAATACTTTCTTGATAATACTTTTCCGTGTCTGTGTGTGTGTCTGTGTGTGTGTGTGCGTGTGCTGTGCTGTGTGTGTGTGTGTGTGAGTGTGTGTCTGTCTGTGCGCGCTGTATCTCAAAAACTAATAGAGCAATTGATATGAAACTTTGAACATCCGTCTTATTTAATAATCTGAAGAACTGAAAAGCTTTTGGTAAAATTTCGTACACCGGAAGTGGGCGTTTACCTTAACTGTTTTTTGTTTTTTGCCAATATTTTCTTAAATATGAAAAATATTACAAAAACATTTAAACAAACTTTGAAGACAACAAAGAAATGAACATCTTTTGCTTGAAAACATTTTTTATAAAATCATTTTTATTCGAGAAAAGAATTTATTTTTCTTTTTTAATTTTTGGTTTATAATTATAAAACGATAATAGTTACAGAAAATTTATGTTAATAATAATTGTAGAGAATACTAAAATGAACAACTTATAAAGAATAAGTTTTTTTCGAAATCCCTTTAGTTTTTGAGTAAACTGAGTTTTTGAATTTGAAGTATAATCTTTTATAATTTTGACGTTTTAAACGTCAGTTTCATCCGAGTTTACGCAACGCTCGATGTACATTTAAAATATGATTTCAATTGAAAATAAACCATGAAAACGTAAATATAAATTATACCATCAAGTCGGAGAAAGTAACATGATGGCCACATCACCATTTTTTTAATAGGAACCCCTATTTTTTCATTGCAGATTCAGATTCCTCGTTAAAAACCAAGAACAATTTACTGAACTTATTTTTTTGTCCGCCTGATAGATGGCACTGTAATCGCTAAAAATGATAATTCGCTAGGATGCTTACGTGTACATTCAATTGCCGCGTATGTAAAAGATGTTTTAATCACATTTTGTAAAAATATTTCTTTAAGGCAATTTTGAAACATATCATTGCGTAATTCTAATTTTTTTCAATTTACTACAAAAACTATTTTTAGATAACCTGGAAAGATATTTTTATTTTTAATTCACTACAAAAAAGTGTTTGGGTTTAAGACATTTTAGCAGAGAAAACAATAAGTGTCTCGAAACGGGTAGAAACCTTTTTTTAGGCCCACCAGGTCCATGTCTTTGATGTCCAAGCTGGAGGCCATCTTGTAGGAAGCTGATAGAGGAAGGCTGGTCAGAACGGGCAGATTGTGTGTATTTGTGTATTTGTGTCCTTGCGCTTGTGTTTTACTTACTTGAAATCATCTCTACAGCAGATGCTCAAAATGATAGCCATTCACTTCCAGACATTTTCTGATTCTTCTTGTGAATGCTGCCTGAACTTCACGAAGTGTGTTCGAAGTGTGTCCGAAGTGTGACGAGCATCGCGAATACGTTGCTTCGTGTCATCATGTTGTTGGTATGTCCGCATAACACTTGTCCTTCAGCATTCCCCACAGGAAGAAGTCTGGCGCAGTCAAGTCCGGTGAAGGAGCCGGGGAAGGCACCGGTCCTCCACGCCCAATCCACTTGTTTGGAAACAGACGATTCAAAATGTCTCGAACTGCATACGCAAAATGTGCGGGGCATCCATCGTGTTGATACCACATTGTCAAGCGGTTTTGCTGAGGGACTTCTTCGAGCAAAACTGGGAGATGAGTAGTCAGAAATTGACTGTATTTTTCTGCATTCAGATTTCCGTCGATGAAGAATGGGCCAATAAGATGATCTCCCACAATGCCGCACCACACATTGACGCTCCACGGTCGCTGATGATCCACTTATCGTATCCAACGGGGATTTTCTTCAGCCCAATAATGAAGGTTGTGCCGGTCGATTTGGCCGCGGGTTGTGAAACTTGCTTCATCGGAGAACAGGATCGTTGAAACGAAGTCACGGTTGTTGATCTGTTCTGCGGCCGAGTTGCAAAAGTGCACTCGATTTTGAAAATCGTCCCCATGCAGTTCTTGGTGCAATGACACGTGATAAGGATGAAATTTATGGCGATGAAGAACCCGCAAAACACTTATTTCTGAGATTCCTGAACTCCGCTCAAGTTGTCGGGAGCTTATCTGAGGGTTGACTGCAATTGCAGCTAAAATAT
This sequence comes from Ocypus olens, assembly GCA_910593695.2. Taxonomy (NCBI): domain Eukaryota; kingdom Metazoa; phylum Arthropoda; class Insecta; order Coleoptera; family Staphylinidae; genus Ocypus; species Ocypus olens. Next base: position 35,267,650 of record OU343056.1, read on the forward strand.
TGGCTTCAGCATCTTCATGCGTTACAGTACGTTTGCTATTCCTGGTTCGTTTTACGCTGCCAGTGTCCGCAAATAAGTTGACAGTCCGAAGAAAAGACATGTGACACGGATGATGTCGATCCGGATACCTGAGTCACAACTCCAACAATTAGTTTACGAGATTATCTTTACTTTCTCCGTTACGAAGTACGAGAAAGTATTGTGTTCGTGTTTTTGTTTCAAAATTTTTTGCCATTTCAACAATTATGGAAAAAAAAAATTGTGTCTGTGTGTGTGTGTATCTGTATGTGTTTGTCTGTGCGCGCTGTATCTCAAAAACTAATATAGCAATTGATATGAATCTTTGAAGATACGTCTTATTTGATAATCAGCGGAACCAGGGCCGACCCTACCGGAGGGCTAGAGCGTGCATGAAACGTGGGCGGCGATTAGAGGGGCGGCGAAACCGGCGAAGTCCGCGAAACGAAAGACAAAGCTGCGGATTTTGTTTCCTATGTAAATTATTTCGAAAAGGAAATATTAAAATTATAACTACGGGTTTTAAAGACTTACGCCATTGTGCTGACCAATTTGTAAAATATGAGCAGTGCAAAGTATATTAAGTGTCTCCAAAAATGGCGGGAGTTAAAAATCCGTTTAAATAAATAAAAATCATAGACAAAGAGCAACAACAATTTGAATTCGAGAAAAAACGATGGAGGGCTATTGTAGAAAGAATGATTGCTATTGTGCACTTTTTAACAAGTCAATGTTTTGCTATTAGACGAAGTAGTTCCAATCTCTATAAGAGAAATAACGATTTTTTTAAAGGCAGCAGAAATGCTAGCTAAATTTAATTTATTGTCAGATCATTTAAATAAAATTGAAAAATCTAAAGAAAACTCGAAGAAGAAATCCCGCACTGAATGCAGGGGAGGCTCGTTATATAGAGCCAAGGAGCCATGGCACTACCTGCATATAAATATTTCTTAATATTTTTTTTAAATACACCATTAATCAATTTAAAATACACCAAATTTTCTGAATTTTGGCCCCTTATAAACCAATCAAGTAACCGTCAGGATAGAAAAACAATTAGGGCGACATCTATCGCCGATATATTATAATTTCAGAACGTTGTAACATTTTCGGCGATAGATGTCGCCCTAATTGTTTTTCTATCCTGACAGTTACTTGATTGGTTTATAAGGGCATAGTCGAATTCTGTTTCTCCATCAACGACGCTCGTAGTGTGCTAAGGTGAGACTAATGTAGGCCCAAGTCGGTCCTTAGTTATTGTCGACGGTGAAATATAATCGAAATTACACAAATGATTATGTATAGAAATAAATTAATACACGATAACATTTTTGAATATAATTAGAGATAGGCAAAACTGCTAATTTTGAGTACGTTTGGGAAGTTCATCATTTGTTTTTATTTTTATTTTTTCAGTTCATGAAAATATTAATTTGAACATGAGAGCAGAGAAAAATGGAGTATAATGTAATTAATAAAGCGTTTTAGATTTACAAAATACGTTTCGCATTATTTTTAAACTTTCATTTCTTCACATTTCTTCAACCATACAGAATTTTAGGTTAGAATAAAGTTGGTAGAGTGAATGGTGGGTGGGTGCTATTTTACGTGGGCCATATCTTGTTGCCCACGCACCTAGTTTTTCATCAATGAATAAATTAATCAAAAGATAATAAAAAGTTGATTTTGATCATTCGATTTCAAGTCGAAATAAAAAAAAAATGAGAAAAGGTTAATAAAATACCTATAAAATCTTGATTATGATCATTCATAAGCAGAATAATGCCAAATTTATGATTTTCAAAAAATTTCTTTACAAAGAAAGGATTAGAAAATCAAGATTTTCAAGTCTAGTCGTTATACGTTTTAAAAATCGAATCCTCAATGTTTGGTTCTTTAAAACGTATAGCGACCAAACGTGTTAAACACTGAAAATCTTGTTTTTTTAACCCTTTTTTCTCGTTTTAGAGATTTTTTTTGATCATCGAAACGTCAAAATCGAGACATTTGTGTGTTAAACGTTTGCAAAAGGTGTTGTCGATTTTTGAAAATAGCACTTACAAATATGTTGGATAATTTTAATAATGCAAGCTTTAAAAAAAATCATTCAAGAAAAATATAAATGATTTTTATATTATTGTTTTTTGTTATGATATGATATGATATGATAGTTTTTACCGGTGATTTTTTATTTTTGATTTAAAAAAATTGAATATAATGACACTCCCTTCTTTATATATTTATAGACTTGTTCTATTAACATACAAAAGAAAGCACATAACCTGTACGAGGCAAGATTCACATAATTATAATGTACGCAACAAAACTGAATTGACAGTTCCATTTGCGCGGCTACAAATCAGCCAACGAAACCCAGCACACGCTGGATTAAAATGCTTTAATAAACTATGTCAACTGGACGAACGTTTCAAAACCATCACCTGTGAACGGTTATTCAAACTAGAATTAAAATCACACTTAATAGAACAGTGTTATTACTCACTTAACGAGTTTATGAGCAAATAAACAAATAGGGTGCGATGATTGCTACAAAGCCCAAAACTTTTCCGTGAAGGCAAAAATTTTTGTACACTCTGTATTAGATTAGAGCGCCTATATACTACTTGACAATATCCGACAATATGTATCATATTATATGGAAATAAATCTTATATTATTATTATTATTATTATTAAAACTAAAATATTTACAAAAAATTGTTAAGAAACTTGTTTGTAAAATGTGTAAAAGAATGTCCAAAAACAAGGTTTCTGAGTCCAGAAGTTTAGAAACGTATATTAAGTAACTTTTTAAAGATTTATAATACTCAAACGTGTCAGGTGATCTCGATTATTTGAAAACCAAAATGTGCCAAAATTTACGGGCTTTGAAAAATGGTTAAGAAATTTTTTTATAAAATTGGTGAAAAATGTAAAAAAATAGGATTTTCGCTAACAATCACAGTTTGGGTATCAATTACAATTTTACGTAGCAATCACAATTAGCAGTCACAGTATGGCTAACAGTCGCAATCACAGTCACGGTGAAATTCAGTAACGACCTGTGATTTTTTACTATCAGTGAAAAATCACAGGTACGTAAAATATCACCTATCCTTAAATATAATGAATTTATCAACAATTATCAGCCACAAAACTATTCAATCATCAATAAGTTTAGTGCTGAGGACAGGGGCGGCTCGTTATATAGAGCCAAGAAGAACCTGCAGTTTCAAGCTTAGCAAGAATTTTTAATTAATTCTTAAAACACTTTTTCGCCAGTTATCTTGGTTTAGGAAGATAAATCGTTCTTTCTTTTTTAAAAAAATGATGGGGGGAGGGTATATTGTATAAGTCGCTCTACCATCAACATGTTCCGGTGGCACTGTGTCAACTTGGATGTAAATAATTAAAATTTCAAATCGTAATAGCTAGATACACCATCAGGGCAACATCTATTATCTTAACATTCGACAATTTTCTTGACTGAGTGGAGAAATCCACAGACAATAAGAAACCATAACCTAGCGACAATTATAACAATATCATTGATAAACATTGAAATATTGTTTCCCCGTGCGACAACCGAGCACCAGTTTCAATCTTATTAGATCTCATCAGGTCGATATAGACGCTGACAGAGAAACGGTTTTTCACGATGGAGTTGTAACCCCAAGTATTCGTAATAGATAGATACACCATTAGGGCGACATCTATTGTCGTAACGTTGCACAAATTATTTAATTGAAACAATATTTAAAAAAATCGTAAATGCAAAAAATCGTGAATATTTTGTTTTGCACAAAAAGTTACGTATTATATGTAATTGAAATTGTATATATTCTTGATAATAAGTTACTATTTGGTGTCTTATTACTAAAATAGTAAACACGCAACCCCCAAGATATGCACTTGAGGGGGCGGCCAACTCATCATTTGCACGCGGGCGGCCAAGGGTACAGGATCGGCCCTGAGCGGAACTGAAAAGCTTTTGGTAAAATTTCGTACACCGGAAGTGGGTGTTTACCTTAACTTTTTTTTGGTTTTTTGCAATATTTTTTTAAATATGAAAAATATCACAAAAATATTTAAACAAATATTGAAGACATCAAAGAAATGCACATCTTTTGCTTGAAAATATTTTTCATAAAATCATTATTATTCGAGAAAAAAAAGGTATTATTTTTTTTAATTTTTGGGTTATAATCATTAAACGATAATAGTTACAGCAAATTTATGTTAATAATAATTGTAGAGAATGCCAAAATGAACAACTTATAAAGAATAGTTTTTTTTCGAAATCTCTTTCGTTTTTGAGTAAACTGGCTATTAGGATTTGAAGTAGGTAAATTTATTTTCATCTTTCATAATTATGACGTTTTAAACGTCAGTATCATCCGATTCTAAAAACGCTCGATTTACATTTAAAATATGATTTAATTTGAAAATAAACCATGAAAGTGTAAATACCTACCTACCTAAATGATGATACCATCGGAGAAAGTAACATGATGGCCACATCACCATTTTTTTGTTTAAATATCATCGAAATACAATTGTTTATAACTCGATAAGAAAAATGTATTTCAATAATCTTTTTAGATCGCTAGGCATGAATTCAGAGCTTTCAAGCAAACTTCAATACATTGATTTTGCTACACTTATGTTATTTGGTGTTACCGCTTATAAAATTTAGTCCTACCTCTCAGCGTACAGATCACACGCAGCAATTGCATTGCGTCCAGCTGCACCATACACAAAAATCATATCGACTTTTTCCGCGGTTGTAAGTAATGGCATTGTAATGTGTCTCCCGTCAAAACAGAGACGACTGGTTACCAAAATCTTTTTGTTCAGTGAAAGAAATTGTCCACAAAACATGTAAAGTTGGTTCATTTCCAGTGATTTTTTAATTTTAAATTGTAATTTGTGGAAACGTCGCCGGCAGTATGTTTTGACAACAAAAAAATGGTGATGTGGCCATCATGTTACTTTCTCCGACTTGATGGTATCATTTATACTATGTGTTTGTAAATGATTGTAGAAAAGGCGGCAAAATTTAAATGAAATTTAGGATTTTAATTGCCGTTAAGTTTTTCCATGTCGGTGCTTTGTGTATTTCACCGCAATTTGTCAAAGTTTAATGTCATTTTCGCCAGTAGCGTGCAATCATTGTAAAGTTAATCTAGGTAAGTTATTTCAAGTTAGTTATTTATGAAGGGGAACGGGTCAACAGGGTTTTTTCGTCCAGTGTGGGTCAGTTAAGTTGTTATGTACTGATAATTTTCTCTTTTGTATCTATTTAATTTTCAGAAACAAACAAGAGTTAGTTTTTGAAAACTATGGTGTTTACACCGAAACATGACGCCTTTATTCTCATGGCGTAAATTTATGTCTAGAAAACAACAATTTTTATAAAATTAAAAACTAAAAATAAAAGCACAAACAAATAAAGTGGTACATTTTGATTGATTTTTTTTAACTAATAACGTGTAAAGAACTCTACCTGTATCTTAAAATTACTTAACTTTTAAAACTGACAAAAAAACAAAGCTGTTGAATCTCAACTTTAACATTATGTTACACCAATGAATCCTTAGTGATATTTTTGTTGTGTTACCAACGTGTATGTTTGGTTGCCCAAAATACAATCTACACTCATTTACAAACACACGTTATTTACGCCTTCATGGTTTATTTTCAATTTGAATCATATTTTAAATGTACATCGAGCGCTTTGTAAACTCAGAGGAAACTGACGTTTAAAACTTCAAAATTATAAAAGATGGAAAAATTATACTTCAAATATAAAAACTCAATTTACTCAAAAACTAAAGGGATTTAGAAAAAATCGCAACTTTGCAAGTTGTTCATTTTACCATTCTATTCAATTATTATCAACATACATTTGCTGTAACTATTATCGATTTATAATTAATAACCAAAAATTAAAAAAATTATAATAATTTTTTTTCTCAAATAAAAATGATTTTATGAAAAATGTTTTCAAGCAAAAGATGTTCATTTTTTTGTTGTCTTCAAAGTTTGTTTAAATGTTTTGTGATATTTTTCATATTTAAGAAAATATTGGCAAAAAACAAAAAACAGTTGAGGTAAACGCCCATTTCCGGTGTACGAAATTTTACCAAAAGCTTTTCAGTTCTTTAGAATATCAAATAAGATGGATGTTCAAAGTTTCATATCAATTGATCTATTAGTTTTTGAGATACAGCGCGCACATACAGACACACACATGGACACACACACACACACACACACACACAGAGACACAATTTTTTTTTTCCAGAAATTGTTGAAATAGCATCTAAAAAACCCAAAACGGATATTTCCGTAAAAAAAAATTTTGAAAAGATCAATCAAGATCACAATACTTTCTATTACTTCGTAACGGAGAAAGTAAAAATATATAATATGAGAAGATGTCAATGCACCATTTTGATTTAGACATTAAATCTGTAAATGGTTTTACAATGCAAGTTTATACCTGTCCTATTCAACTTCAAATAGTTTATATTATGAATAAAAAAATTAGCGGATATAACAGGTGTATAACAATTATGGTTAGTCTGTTACAATCAAACATGAAAGTCGATTCTTACTTCACACAAAATTATTGAATCTGACATTTCTAACCATATGGAAATTGGGAGTAGAAATGGCCAAAATGGCTAATTCCTGTGAGCTACTTCACTAGATCTGACTCAGTTAAAAGAGTCGACTCGGTGAGTGAGCTCTTTTGAGTTATGAGCAAGTGATCCATCATCTTCATCAGGTCCATAAGCTACATGACAAGAATAATTCTTATTTGAAAATGTCTTGTACATGAAGGCGAAAAGCAAAACAAATGGTGATGTGGCCATCATGTTACTTTCTCCGACTTGTTGGTATCATTTATATTTACGCCTTCATGGTTTATTTTCAATTTAAATCATATTTTAAACGTACAGAGAGTTTTGTAAACTGAAATGAAAACTGATGAAATTGACGTTTAAAACGTCAAAATAATGAAAGATGTAAAAATTATCCTGCATTTCAAAAACTCAGTATATTCAAAAACTAAAGCGATTTCGAAATTTTTTTATTCTTTATAAGTTGTTCATTTTGGCATTCTCTACAATTATTATTAACATAAATTTGCTGTAACTATTATCGTTTCGTAATTATAAACCAGAAATTAAAAATGGTGATGTGGCCATCATGTTACTTTCTCCGACTTTATATTTACGTTTTCATGGGTTTATTTTCAATGGAAATCATATTTTAAATGTACATCGAGCGTTGCGTAAACTCGCATGAAACTGACGTTTTAAACGTCAAAATCATGAAAGATGGAAAAATTATACTTCAAATTCAAAAACTCGGTTTACTCAAAAACTAACGAGATTTCGAAAAAAACTTATTCTTTAGAAGTTGTTCATTTTGGCATTCTCTACAATTATTATTGACATCAAATTGCTGTAACTATTATTGTTTCATAATTATAAACCAAAAATTAAAAAAAGTTAATAATTTTTTTTTTTCGAATAGCAATGATTATATGAAAAATATTTTCAAGCAAAAGCTATTCATTTCTTTGTTATCTTCGATGTTTGTTTAAATGTTTTTGTGATATTCTTTACATTTAAGAAAATATTGGCAAAAAACAAAAAACAGTTAAGGTAAACGCCCACTTCCGATGTACGAAATTTCACCAAAAGCTTTTCAGTTCTTCGGATTATTAAATAAGACGTATGTTCAAAGTTTCATAACAATTGCTTTATTGGTTTTTGAGATGTAGCGCACACAGCAGACACACACACACACACACACACACACACACACACAGACACAATTTTTTTTTTCCAAAAATTGTTGAAATGGCATCTAGGGACCCCAAAACGGATATTTCCTTTAAAAAAAAATTTGAAAAAAAAATCACGGTCACAATACTTTCTCGTACTTCGTAACGGAGAAAGTAAAAATGGTGATGTGGCCATCATGTTACTTTCTCCGACTTGAAGGTATCATTGCCATTTATATTTACGTTTCAATGGTTATAAACCAATATTAAAAAAAAAATTAATAAATTTTTTTCTCGAATAGCTATGATTTTATGAAAAATATTTTCAAGCAAAAGATGTTCATTTCTTTGTTGTCTTCAATGTTTGTTTAAATATTTTTGTGATATTTTTCATATTTTAGAAAATAATGGCAAAAAACAAAAAACAGTTAAGGTAAACACCCACTTCCGGTGTACGAAATTTTACCAAAAGCTTTTCAGTTCTTCGGATTATCAGATAAGACGTATGGTCAAAGTTTTATATCAATTGCTCTATTAGTTTTTGAGATACAGCGCACACAGACAGACACACACACACACAGACACACACACACAGACACACACACACACACACACACAGACACAAAAAAAAAATTCCAGAAATTGTTGAAATGGCATCTAGGGACCCCAAAACGGATATTTCCGTAAAAAAAAATTTTGAAAAAAAAATCACGATCACAATACTTTCTCGTACTTCGTAACGGAGAAAGTAAAAACATACACTTATTTCCGTATTTTACAAGTCAGATTATGTTCCAATAATTAACATCTGAAATGAAACGTACTTCAGATTTATGCCATATTATTTTTTTAACTGAACACGAATTACAATTTTTTAATCAATCGATAATTGAATTTGTGGCGTAATTGAATAATCTAAAATGATGCAATTTTTAATTGCGAAATCTTTAATGCTGCTTGTCATTTGGACGCTAAAACTCTAAAAACAACCTTGGTAAAAAAGTTTGTTTTGAGGTACTTTTATTGTTTTCTCTGCTAAAATGTCTCAAACTCTAACACTTTTTTGTAGTGAATTAAAAATAAAAATATCTTTCCAGGTTATCTAAAAAATAGTTTTTGTAGTAAATTGAAAAAAAAATCGAATTACGCAATGATATGTTTTTTTTACCTTAAAAAAAGATATTTTTACAAAATGTGATTAAAACATCTTTTACATACGCGGCAATTGAATGTACACGCAAAACTCGCAAGCATCCTAGCGAATTATCATTTTTAGCGATTACCGCGCCATCTATCAGGCGGACAAAAAAATAAGGTCTGTAAATTGTTCTTGGTTTTTAACGAGGAATCTGAATCTGCAATGAAAAATAGGGGTTCCCATTAAAAAAATTGGGTTGACCTTGATTTAGCGACAACAGCGCCACCTGGGAGAAAAACAATAATACATGATTATGGCCCCCTTCCGTACGATTATTTTTCACCCAGGTCATTTCTGCGTAAAATGTTCTGTTTTTGAAATATTTTTACAAAACATGTTAAATGCCTCACCCAGTATACTATGCAAATTCGAATGTTTTAAAAGGTTTTTATACTATAGCCAAGCAGTATGCTTGAATGAATGCAAGAATGTATGCATTTCGAGCATTATTTGCTACAGGAAAAAATGCTGGATGAATACATTCCTATTCACGATATGTATAAGCTTCTTAAAAACAATCATCTCGAGGAAACGTTTCCCAATATAGAGATAGCTTGTCTCTCATGATAACAAACGCAAGTGGAGAACGATCATTTTCGAAATTAAAACTCATTGAAAATGAGTTGAGAAATAGTATGAGACCCGTATTTTGTATGTGCTTATTTCGAGGTTTAGGGGGTGAAACCATCCCTTGAAGAAAACACCTAGATTATTTTTTATTATTTTTTTTAACTTAGTATATCATTATAAAGAGCATAAAATACTGTAAAACTTTTATACGAAACATTTTTTAATATACCTCGTATTTTAGAAGATATATGCTACACATAAAAAAAGCAAGTTTCTTCAAGAGGTGGTTTGACCTCGAGATAAGCACATAAAAAAATACGAGTCTTTTACTTTTTGATGCTCTACAACATATACAAAGTACGTCGCAATCGGTGAGGGACGCCCCCGACCGTTCCCATGTTATTAACTTGATCGAATTAATGAAAGAGAGAAATCGTTCAACACATAACGAGAAGTTTTATTTTAACAATTAATCAATAGTTCCATTTAGTTAATGACTATTATCCTAAATAACTAAATATTAACTTTATATCCTTTTGCCTTATTAATTGTCGAGTCACTCATTTACTAACTTTAGAATCCACTGTACGTTCAAACATGTTCGAGGCTTTGGATCACATTAACCTAATACTTGAAATAAATACAATTTTATCCATAATACCATATAAGTCATCAGAAACGAACCAGTATCTAAATAGAAAACTGTACTCATGTATCTTAATATTATTTCTAACATCAGATTATATGATAACCACTTGGTACAAGTATATATTATATAATTTCAAAACCTTCTTGATATTGTCAGCTATAAGAATCATGATAACATTTATGAACGTATTACTAATAAGTAACTCGATGATTAAAGTAAATGCATTTAATCAATTCTTCAAAAACATCCAACTTATTGATTCCTACCTCAAGATCAAACCTTACAAATTGCGAGTTGAAAATATATTTACTGTTTTAATAAATATTATTTTTCCGTTCCATTGCTATATTAGGATAAGTACAACGCCTCGAATTATAAATTATTTGATAAATTTATGTGCATTTGTAAGTGATTACTATTTGTTATCTGTTGGTATGCTGCAGTGTTACTTGATAAGTGTAATTATTCAAAAATTTGATGCTATACGTTTAGAACTTGAACATTTGGAACGTAGGTATAATCACAAAATTGGAAACGCAGAGGAAATATATTTTAAGAATGTTAGTCAAAAAACATACGATAGCAATTTGATGACTCGAGTTATAATTTCTCATAAGAAAGTTTTAGATTTAATCTCCGAATTTAATAATACTTTTGGATGGAACATATTTTTGAGAATGGTTACCTACATTTTGTACAGCTTGGTCACCATAATGAGTTTTGTTAATAATGACAATTCTCTCAGCTTTGATGTTCGAATAGTGATTGCGATTAATTTATTCTTAGCTGGCGTAAGTATTACAATCATATTCCTATATTTATTTATTTACTGGTAATACCCATGTACAGTGTTTCAACAAATAATTAACAAATTATAGGTCACATACACATAAATTTAGTCCTAAGTACTCGATAAACTAAAACCCTAAACATCCCCCATACTTTCCTCGCCCATGCCTGTACCCATCTTAGGTGTTCTTCCCTTTAAACATAAATCCCAAATACCTAAACTTTTTCACCCTTTCAATCGCCTCCCTCTTCCACTCTAGCTCTTTCACTCTCCCCTCTCTCCCTTTATTCCTGAACCTCATCAATTTCGTTTTCTCCACATTCACACACAGCCCTCTCTTGTTCATATATCTCTCCACCCTTTTCAACATGCCTTTCATTCCCTTCCAATCTCTCGCCATCAACACTATATCATCCGCATACGCCAACATCCATACCTTACACTTTCCAATCAACACCTCCTCTAAATCACTAATATATAGATTGAACAGCACCGGACTCAGGGGGCACCCCTGTCTCAATCCCGTCCACGTCCTAAACCTCCCTGACTTTTGCTTCAACCTACGTTCATACATGCCTCTTACCTATTCTCACTCACCCCCTATCCCCTCAAACATTCGATACTGAATCATACGCCGCTTTCAAGTCCAGGAATACCGCAAACACACTCGCTTTCCCTTCCATTACTCTCTCTCTCTCATCCTCGCCAGAGTAAAGATCTGGTCCCTCGTGCCCCCCCCCCTCCCTCCTAAATTGCCCCTGTGACTCCGGTACCACCCTCTTTTCTTCCACCTCCAACTCCAACCGGTTCTTCACCATTATCATACCGATCTTATATCCTGTGGTAATAACCGTGATCCCTCTATAATTTTCTGCGTTCTCTTTATCTTTCCCTTTGTGTACAGGGCACATCCTGCCGACTCTCCAAGTTGTTGGAATGCTCTCTTGTCCTCCCCATATTCGGTTTATTACTTCTCTAAACCTCTTCTTCCCCCCTTTCCCTATCTCTTTCCACATCTCTGCCTTTAGTCCATCGCTTCCTGCAACCCTTCCTCCGTTCAATTCCTTGAAAGCTCTTTCGACTTCCTCTTTCATAAACTCTTCTCCTTTACCACCTTGCCATACTTCTCCAATCCCGTCCGGCTCCCTGCTATTTTCCTTGCTTGCATTTCCGGGTCCATTCCTCCTGCGATATCCCTATCTTCCTCCTCTCCTTAGCACACTCCACATCTCTCTCTCGTTTTTGCATACCCTCAACTCTTCCCCCGCTCTTTCCACCATCCTCATCTTCTTCCTCTCACATATCTCTTCGTACTTCTTTCTTGCCGCCACCACTCTCCTGTGCTCCCCTCCACCTCTTATACATTCTCCCACTGCCTGCCTCCTTTTTCGGCTGCCTACACTCCTCGTCGAACCACGTACTCCCGACTTTTCTCTCTCCCTTCATAATTCTTCCACACCTTACTATTCTTTCCTCCATCTCCTCCATAGTATTGACCTCCTCCCACTTGACCACCTCCAACCTCTTCTTCATCGATGCTATTGCCTTAATTCCACACTCCAGGTACTCGTTTACCTGCTCCCTTTCCTCCTACCTTTCCCTCTCCACCCGCATCTCCACCTATAGCGGCAAATGATCTGATCCCAACACCTCCTCCATCTCCAATTTTCTTACCTCTCCCCTCGCCACACCCTTGCTCATCACGTAATCTATCACCGAGGACCCTCTTGCCCCTACATAAGTTTTCCTCCCCTACCAATCCCCCTCCATACAACCATTTAGTATCGCCCATCCCTCTTCCATCGCCCACTCCCTCATCCTCATGCCATCTTCATTTATGTGCTTATCTAGTGAACTTCTTTTTTTCATCGCACCGTCCTCGCTAATCCCTCCACCCATATCACCTATCCTCGCATTGAAGTCTCCCTCCACCATCCACCTTCCTCCTTCTCCAGCTCTCTCATCTATCTCCCTTCTTATCTTTCCCCAGTTAACGTAGACCACCGCCACATTAATCCGGTATCTTCCCTGTTGCCACTTCATCCACATCAGTCCTTAGCCTCCCTCCATAATTTCCATGTTACTATCTTTCCTATCCTCTCTCCATCCAACTATCATTCCGCCCTTCGCATCCCTTTCATCGCACATGTTGTTACCTCCTTCATCTCCCATTTAAAACCTCTCGGCAACCATCTTTTCACTTCTCCCCATTCCTCCTTCACCATCCATGTCTTTATTATCCCCACTATGACTTTTCCAGCCACCCAATCCTCAAAATCCTTCTTTCACCTATCCTCCTTGCCCTTTGACTTTATTCCCGCTACGTTCCAAAACCTCACTGCTACCGACTCTTCTTTCCCCACTGAGCACCTTTGTTAAAATGTTAAAAGATAACACATGTTATGAACGACACAAGAGTTTTAAACAGACATATCAAGGTGTTGATATCCCTGAACTGGTACGAGTGTGTTTTAATTATATAAATGACTGCAATTGTATAACGGTTATTAGCCTCTAATAGAAAAATTACAAAAGAATGTTTTTTTTTAAGACACGATTCTGTTAATCCTGAATGATTGCTTTTTAAGAAAAAAAACCGTGCAAAGTATTAATTACTGTTTTCCAATGTAACCATAGATTGGTTACTAATGATAACCAATAGCTATAAACCAGTCTACCGAACACAATAATTAATAATTGGTACCAGTAAAAACTAGAGGACATTCAGTCCATATAATTCAACTTTAACTTTTGAATATTTCGGTTTGTAGATCTTTCCATTTTAATGGTTTTCATTTCTGGTCAATCCCTTTTTCGGCACTCGAGCAGTCACATTCCCTAAATATTATTAAAATAATCTCTGGTGAAAAGCATCATACACGGTGTGTTTAATTAGAAATTATGATGATGTATAAAATGATAGAAAACCGCTTGTCTTTGATATATTCAGAAACTGATGACATGAACGCCAAAATTCATGAAATAACTATATCGCAGTCCCATATGCATTGAAACTCGCAGGTCTCTGATTAAACATTCGTAGTTGACAGTTAACGCCAAAAATGCGTTATTCAGAGACGTGCGCACTTCAATTCATAATCTATTGAGATACATTTCTTTTATCCTATTTATTCTCTTGAAAAGGTTATAATAAGGCGGAACTAGTAGGCCATGAGTTGTATTCTCAGTTACAATATAACAAGTGGGGAGATTATACCATTGCAATTTTTTTTTCAATGAAATCACGAGTTATAATCTCGGATGAAAATGCAACGACTGCGAAGCAGGAGTAATGATAAAAGTAAAATTGTTTGATTTTGGTACACATATTTATTTCAATGTCGGACATATTTAATTCGTAAAAAAATTGACGTATGGGTGTCACTTAAACCTCAGTACTACACTTTTTATAATTGTGGTAAGTAGTGTATTACATAATACAGCTAGATTACGTGGAGAACCCGAGCCACCAGCAGATAATGATGTAATTCAATACGACTTACGGCAATTGACATAAAATGGGGTAAACGTGCATTTCACGTAACGGACAAAAGTAAACGCAACAACTTCAGGTCCAATTTACGACGTTGCCGGATTTCTTGCGTCACTATAACTAATGTAAAATAAAATAAATATAATTAAACTACTGGTGAAACTAGCCTGTCCAAAAAGGAGGAAACCTTAACCTCACCCTAGCCTAAGCATAAGCATAAATCGTTGCAACTGCTAACTGGTACGTAATAACAACCTGGTTTTAAAAGGAATCACACCGATTCGCATAAAGAGACGTGACAACAGGACAGAACGAGACAGAAGTGAATTAAATTTAAGAAAAGGCATTTTTATCCCGTTTCGATGTACTTTTTAAATGGTATGGAAAAAATAGTGTCTACCTCGTGTGAAAGTGTGTTTGCTGCATTTATGTGCTTGCTTGCTGTGCCACAATCATTGTTTCTGACCATTTGACCGGTTCTTGAGTTACTATTTATAGAGTTAAATAAATCAACACTAAATTAAGAGAAGAAACATTTAATAATAACATTGAACAATAACATTTAATAACATAAAATATTAGTTATTTAAAGAATTAACACCATTAAAATTAATGGTGATATTTGAATTGTCAGAGCTGTTTATTACGAGTGAAATTCCTTGTTTACTAGGTTCACTTGAAAAATTTAATGTTTGGGCGGAGGTTCCAGAATAATGCACGGTAGATGTATTATGATTATTATTGCTGGACAAAATGTTGGCCACTTTTTCTTGGCCATCTAGAGAATTATCAATATAGCTCTCGGCTATCGCACTGGACTTCCATCCACCCAACCTCTTTAGCTGAAGAATGTCGCCTCCACTATTTGCTAGTAATGTAGCTGCAGTTCGGCGAAAACAATGTCCGGTGAAATTATCAACATTTTTTAGATTTAAAAATGATGCTATTTTCTTAGGAAATTGTGCTATTGAGTTGTGACCATAAGGCTGTTTTGTGGCTTTGCCATATCTAACTTGCAGGAAGAATCGTTCACTGTCAATATTTTTCCGCAGTTCCACATATTGCTTTAAAATTTCAACCCATTGAATATTGGTTATTAAAAACCCTCTTGAATGGTACGTTTTGGTATCGGGAATCTGTATGCTAACTTTGTTTTGTAGAAAATCTACATCAGTGATTTTCATTTTAAACAGTTCATCACTTCGACATGCACCGGATACTGCAATTATTAGAGCAGCCCGAAATATTTTAAAATTATATTATTATGTCTTATGTTTATTTTTTTAAATTATTTTAAATTTATATTTGTTCTATATTAACTGTTTATTTATGTTTTACTATTTTAATTAATATTATGTTCTGTATTTCCTGTTTATTTATTTTTTAATTTTATATTATTATGTTTTGTATTAACTGTTAATTTATTTTTTACTATTTTAAACTTATATTATTATGTCCTATATTAAATGTTCATTTCATACCTTATGGGGGATTAATTCCAAGGGTGCACAACGTAGGAACTTGTCAATTTCTTCTTTGGTGAATACGCTCGCTTTTTTTGGTTTGTACCCCCCATTTAGCCGTTTTAATAGTGCGTATAATTGTGTATATTTAGAAATGTCTATTTTGTCTTGAATGTTTAATGTAGTACGTAACATTGAATATGTAGACCACAGAGTTGAAATTTTTTTATTTTTTGAAAGTTCGCTGAAATAAGCAATGAGAACACTTTCGGAACTTATTATTTGTACATTTTTAGCAGCACACCAATTCTTGTACATATTATATGTTTTTTCGTAGCGAGGTTTGCTTTTTGGTGGTAATAAATTTTATCCCGACTCGGTACGTAATATACTATTTTACCGCATTTTCTGCTATTTCCCTTAATTCGGGGGGGGGGGGTGCACTCTATTTCACTATCGGACATTTTTAAATACTAAATTCTGTTTGTTAATTTGACACTTATATAAATTGATAAACAATAGTTTGTTTTTATCAATGTAGGCTTTAAGAACAATAGAGTCTATTAGTAATACATGCAGTTTATATTTTAATGCATTGCTTAACGATGATTATTATTATTTGATTATTTGCTTTTTCACACTGTTTATTTTTATGTATATTTTGATTGTAAAAAGTGTACCATATAAATAAATAAATGTAGTTAATCTTAATTATAAATCGAGTTGGCAGTAAATAATTTTTATAACGTTTGTTCTGTTGGTATTTTAAGTGACTATTCTAGCTAACTTCATTGTTATTATTTCCTATTGTTTGCAGAACTCATCTAAGTTGTTTGTACTGATAACCTAATTGAAGGATTTCGTGTCAGGTGTATAACATTAAAGGTAGCTTCTCTACAACCCGGGAATGAGAACGAAAATATACCAAGCTTCACGCTCCCGTTACCGGAAATTAGTTATCAGCTGTGTACGTCAACATGTGGATAATATCATTTAACTTTTGGTACTTGTTACGGTTCCCGGGTTGTCGTGCAGCCGTCTTTAGTTAGATTACTCGCTACAAGCTCTCTAATTTATCCAACGACTAATGTGAAATAGGTGGAACTACTGATTATTATATTTGTTGTAAGCTATTATAATTGCAATATTCATTCCATAAGGTGAATTTACTAGCCGCTAGTAAATTAGTTCATTAGTCGATAGTAAAGCTGAAAGAATTCAACTTCACTAGCTCAGCTACTATACTAGATCCACCTATTTGACATAATCCATCATATCACTTCCTTTTCTGGTATTTTCTTCCAATTCCAAGTTTGCAATGTTAGACCATAACTATACTGAAATCGAGTTAATTTAAATCAATTCAGTCAACACTCCTAATTATTTAATAATGCATTATTAATCTTTTACTGTGACTAGTTAATAAGATTTTCATTATATACATTATTCATTGTTCGATTGTTAAACCCTATATTTAATCATTACAGACCCTAATTTCATATTGATAACTATCGCTAGTTTTTAGGTAATATACTGTCAATTTACATGTTAAGCGCTCTCGGTCGACAGTTAACTACGATTGTCACTAAACCATGATTGGCCAGAGTCGGCACTTGAAGCACTTATTTTTAATTTTAGCAGTCAAGTATCGATTTAAAAGAAGTGATTTTGGAAATGCAATTTTACTCGGTTGATATGTGGACATTTAATTTTCAAGAGATTTCAGAACTATCTATTCTAGTCCCATTAAAGTACAATTATATGAAATAGATGTGCTACTAGAAATTAGGCCAACTACGCCGCAGAGCTATAACAGAAGATATCCACAACGCACATATCGGTGTCATATGTTTACACAAATTTGAACCATACAATTAATCATGGGACATCTTTTGTGATTAAATATTACTAGACAATGTATATCTGTGTATAAATAAAAAAGTGATATTATTTAAAATAATACAGTTACATAGAATATTTAATTACTCCAGTCTAATTACCTATTAAAGTGGGCATACACAATAAGATTTGCCGGAAGGCGTGCCTTCTGGCCATTGAACTGGGACGCAAATCGCAACGTCAGTGGTTCGATCGGCCCAAAGGCAAGATCAGAACTCTCGCCCTTCAAAAAACTGTCAGCGCTTTAAAAAAGACTGACTAAAACTAGCTGCAAAAACATAAAATGTATATCTGAGCCGAGAGTACAGGTTTAGCCTCTCCGGTTTAGTGGCCGGAAGGCATGGCCTCCAGTAAACCTTATCGTGTTTGCCCACATTTATAACGTTCTCAAAAGGATTGCTGTGAAACTTGTTTGACATCTCGAATACCGCCTTTTCATTTATTTATTTCACTTGATGTGCTTCACTGGTTTTAAATGTTTCTTTCTTACTATCGGCAGGTCTCTTCCTAAGAGCGTATTTCATGTAAACATATATCATATTAACGCGTTAAAGGGCATACGTGTCCTGTCATGGACTTCCGTATTTGGCAGAATAGAATTCTATCGAACTTCACTACAGGCGGAGGTTATAACTTCGTCGTACTTTGACGGATTTAAAACTTTTTTGAACTTGTTAACCTACATTTTCTTTAACCGCTTAATGCACTCGACTGTGTATAGCCAGGCTAAAAAACTGAATAATTCTCGCTCACCCAGATTAGAATTTTGTTTTTACAGAGGAATTCAGCATTGAATACTTCGATACAGATTAATGCTTAACCCTATAAAATTACATGAACATTTTATTATTAAGCCCAGCCACTCAATAAGATTGATTTAATTTGATATTTATAGCGACCCAGTAAACGTGTTCAGTCGTCAAAATCACTCGTCGTCGTTGCACTATCACTATTGCATTTGAATTGGAATATATGCACGAGAACAATGACCTTAAGGTCGCTTCACAACAATCCGGGTCCGGGAACCAAAAGTTAAATGATTCGCATGTTGACATAACTAATAACTAATTTCGGGTAACGGGAACGAGAAGCTTGCTATATTTTCGCCTCCGTTCCCGTCCTCGTTACTGTCCGCGGGTTGTTGTGAAGGCGCATTTATTATGAGGTTACGGTTTTGACACTTGATGGGTTGTTGGGATGTTGCCAACCTGAGATATGCATAAATCCGTTTCGTGTAAGAGCACAAATCATTAATATCCACTTATAAATAAGAAGTACTTAATGAAGAGGATGGTTGCGACCGTTATGACGTGGTAATCCATAATTAAACAGAATTGTAAAATTCACTTCAGAGTAGATTCGTTGGAGAACCGAGCGCATGATTGATGTCAATTTGACGTTTATATAAACTGACAATTGACTGTTTCTGTATTTCGAAATAGAGGTTCGCAAAATGTTTCTGTACCTCGAAATAGACGTTAGTAATAGAATATTACCCATCTCGAAGAGGGAATCGCTAATATCCCAACTTTTTCGAGGTTAAAAATATGCATATTATTATAGTGATTGTGAATAAAATAAAATTGCAATGGTTTTAATCTCCCCACGCGTTATGTTCGGTTAGAGAATATAACGAATTACATATATAATTTGTTTTGGTTTCGTATGTTCGGAACGTAATTTTTCACTTCTTTTATAACTGTAGCGCAGGCGGTTTCAAAAACGCCCCATTTTGTATAAACGTAGCGGAAATTTACAAATTCGTGTAATGAATGCGCCGTTTGACAGCCACTGCTATTGTCTAGTTTGTTTAGCACTAGCCAATCAGCGTTCTACATTCTAGTTGTATTTTCAAGGATCAGTTGTATTTTCAGTGCCAGCCAATCAGCCTCCCAGATTTGAGTTGTATTATTTCAAATCAGTTATATTCAATAAATTCAAAAAAACGAAATATAGCCTGAATATATAAATATTCAACCTGTTCGTAACTCTGCAAGCAAAATTAAGTCTTACTAAGACTATAAACAAATAACTTATTGAAACAACTACTTCCCTGGCTGATGCCACGCCGGATATTGAATGATACAAAAGAAATTTGCATGTTATTACTAGTACTACTAGTGAAATAACATTGGTTTAAGACCCCTTATTTCTACCCACAGGACTAACTTGAAAAATGAATTTTTTTGAATTTATTTAATACTCTCTGCAATAAGTAAGGTTGTTTCTATTTTATTTATTATTTAAATCGAGTATTTGGTTTTCCAACTGAAAACAAGATCATTTATTTCTTCACATCTGTACTTTCACTAATCACCTAAATTCAGGTATAAAATCAGTCCAACCCTTCTATAATCTTCTCATTTGTTTACGACTCCTTCACGGTCACGGTCACCTTCACGTAAGTGTATTTTATTCTTTAACATTCAATTTAAATGCGAAGCTGCACTGATGAGAGATAAATCTCGAAACGCGTCTGCAGATGGCTATTTACTTAATTTTTACATACTTTTGGGTTCAGTTTTATAATTTAAAGTTTTCAAATTCAATTTAGTTTCATTTTTCAAGTTAGTCCTGTGGGTAGAAATAAACAATCTTAAACCAATGTTATTTCACTAGTAGTACTAGTAATAACATGCAAATTTCTTTTGTATCATTCAATATCCGGCGTGGCATCAGCCAGGGAAGTAGTTGTTTCAATAAGTTATTTGTTTATAGTCTTAGTAAGACTTAATTTTGCTTGCAGAGTTACGAACAGGTTGAATATTTATATATTCAGGCTATATTTCGTTTTTTTGAATTTATTTAATACTCTCTGCAATAAGTAAGGTTGTTTCTATTTTAGTTATATTCAGTTATATTCTCCCTGAAATATTTAAAATTGTTACGCTAATTTCTAATATTTATTTTTATCTTTTAGACTCAAATTGTTGCCATTGTAGTAAAATCTCAAACATTATTAAATCATCAACAAATTGTTTGCGATAAAGCTGACGACTTATTTATTGCTTTGATGGATCAACCTGAATTAAGTAAGCAAGCGATGATATTGTCACATCGGGCTACGAGTCGATTTTCTAAAATTTCAGCAGCAACATTTTTTGATGTTAGCTACAGTACACTTTTTTCAGTTTTCAATTTGTTTATAACTTATGTAATTGCTACAGTTCAATTAATAGTACCAAATGGGTGCTAACTACGTATTAAGAAATTATTGATAGAAATTCGTTTACGAATGATGATAAACCATCACAAACATTCCGAAGGACTTGGCCATCCGTATGATATTCAACAACATTGCAACTGTAATATGTTTCTTGATTATAGTTGCTTTACATTAAATAACAAATTTTACCAGAAAATGTTTGGCATTCCTATAGAGGTTATTGCCTTGCCACGGGGGACTTTTCATAAAGCGCGATCCTTGACTAACAAGGCTCTGGACGATCTTGAACAAGCGCATGTTCCTAGACTATGGTGCCGGCTAAGTGAAGGCTACTACTTATTAAAAAATAAACACAAATTACGGCGATAAAATAAAATATTGAATATATTCAACACTGTTGAATAGTTCGAAGGACCAGATGAACTTTGTCATCAATAATAATTTAACTTGTTTAACTGTACAAGTATATTAATTTAAATAATACATTAATTTACATTTACAAATAAAAATGCGTGTTGCACGTTTCGGAGTTGAAGTTCGCCTTCGCTCTTCGATTTCGGGAGGGTGGCTGCGTGGGGGTGGTGGAACCACGTGACTTTCCTTTCTGCCGGAGCGGTGAGGGATGATCCTCTCTTCAAAAGGCGACGTTGCTGGAATCCGGTGGCCCTGCCCGTTTGGCCACCAGATGTGACCGTAATTGCACTTTCTCGAACCGAACAAATAATACTACCCAAGGACGCACTTTATGCACTCGTAAGTCGCCCCGTCGTTCATTTGGGTGCGAGACGAATTTGTGATATATTTTGACGGAATTCTATTGTTCATTGTGCACAATAGAATTCCGTTTCAAAGAAATGACAAGTGTCGTAAATTGAAATTGGATATTAGCAGTGACATTATGGAATCTACTTAATTATTCGTTTATCCTATTTAATAATGCAGCGGCTTATGGCCGCAACAAACACGCAAACAAGAAAAATAGCAAAGTATTTGTTTAGTTTTGTATTTGAGTATATTACTCGTTGCTTTGTAAGAGCACGGGTTGTAACGACCAGAAGTTAAAATACGCTCTTGTCTTTTACTGTGTATATTTCCATGTTTATGTTACAAGTTCGTTCTTAATACTAATTAAAAAATGGACAAGTGTTTACAAAATAGAGTGGGGTGGCACAGAAAAATATGAATTCGGCAACGTCTCCGAATGGTCACCGGACGAGCGGACCGCACATCTGGTTCAGCTCGAGGGAATTCCAAAGACACATCCATCACCTAGCATATCCTCTCTGCAGGGGGCTGCCCTTCAAAACGGACTGTTAATTGGGGGTGGAACGCAAACTTATTGTTACCAGCATATACGGGCCGCCGGTACCGAGGCCAAACAACCGTTTCGGTCTTAGCGGTGATAAACCTCTGGAAGGTTTTTCACCTAAATCGAACAATATGTTTAAGAAAATAATGTAAAATAAGTATTTACATGACAGAACATGATGTCACAAAGAATATTAACGTAACACGAGTGAATAATTTTGACGAGGACGGGCAAGATGTGGACCGGAGAAGAAAGCATTTTGCCAATGGATCCGCAGGTCGTAGTTAGTACAAGGTCTCTTGGATCCGGCCAAGCTGGTTCCAGCTGCTGAGGGCAGACAAGCAGGCGCGCACCCAGGGGGTTGCTATCGGGCTTGAGCCCCCCCCCCCCCCCCCCCAAGACATTGATATACCTAAAGTTTTTTTAATTGTAATGCTATTGCTATACCGTTCTTTTATTCAATGTCATATTCACGATTTTAAGTTAACATATATGTTTGTGTGTGAGTCATTATATGCGTAAGTCCCCCCAAGCCAAATTTCTGATTGCGCGCCTGCAGACAAGTGACAAATTGTGAAGGGCCCGTACATTCATGCCTGATTCTCATTTTGTCACTTGAGGATAGCGGTGGTGGAACGGCAAAGTCGGTGTCACGTTAGGTCAGAACAGGTAAAATTCAGAGAGTACGTCCAAGCGCAGCTATTTTGTTCCGTATTAGTAGCAGCACTTCTTGGAATATCAGTCTGGCGAAAATTGCCCGAACGCGTTTACTCACCGCAGGGGAGGCGTAGCTCCCAATTATTTCGCACAGGCAGGCGCACTTCTTGGGGAATATCTCGTATAGTAATTTAAAAAATGTTGAATTTATATCAATTTTAAATATATATTTATAAATTTAAATGTTGTGAACACTGCTTTTTGTCCAGAATTTAGTGATCTAATTTTTAGGAAACATGATTAAAAAACGTTGAAAAACTGAAAATAGCGTTTTGATTCTATTGAAGACTTCTATCCATACTATTCTTGTCAAGTCTTGTATGTGTGTGTGTATATGTGTGTTCGGGTACTGCACGCTTGCGGCCGCTATCGAATTATATGCACGATTTTAAGTAAATCGATTGGGTGTGTCCTCAGTTCATATTAAAGAGATCGTAGGTGTAAACACAATCACATAAACCGGTGAAATAGTACAGGTCGCACTTTTCTAGTCGCACAGTACCGCGCGCGCCCACTAACAAAATGCACCTTTTCTACTGGCCCACCCTGGCTTACCAGTGTTTCTCGCACCAATCCCTAGCTCCAGCGCATCTAGTCCTGTTGGGTGATAGGAGGAGTAATAACCTCCCATCCTCCGTGTGTGCTCACCTTGACGTGGTGGGGGGGGCTTGCGTATCCAGATGATCCTAAGTGCTACACCAGCGGGAGCATCAGCTCCCGGCAGGGTCACCCAAGCTGGAAAGGACCTAGGTGATGGATCTGACTAAGCAGCACGCAACATGGGGCAGAAGGGGCTCTCAGCCGCAGTGAAGGCAACCCTTCTAGGGAAGGACACCCGAACAAACCAAAAATGCTTCTCATGAATGGACACCACCACAAATGAAAAGATTACGGAGCAGGAGCTCGGAACTCCAGTTCCGGTCGAAGACGGGTGTGCTCGGGCGGGCACCCACCGACCGTCATCCACCGACTGCCCCAAAACAACAACCCAGGTGGGTTTGCCTTCGGGTGGCCCACCACTAACCCAACACACCGCGAGTGCAATGCACCAGCCCCCCCTGCTCAGGACCGGCCAACAGGCTGCCCCTGACAAGGACACTGGGGCGGCGCCTTGCGTGAGGGTGAGGAAACAGCTCTGCGGGGCTGAAAAGAAAAGGAAGAAGAAGCTGAAGGGGGCTGGCAGTAAAGCCTCCACTGTGGAATGGGCCACCACGAGCTCCAAGGTAAGTCCCCAAGAAGGGCAGCCAGAGACGAGTGGCACAAGTCACAGCAGCTTCCCCTTCAAAAACAAAACCAGAGGGGGCGACGGCAGCAGACCGATCTACAAAAAGGAGCTTTCTAATAAGCAAGGCCCTTTGCCGGGAAAGGTCAAGCAGACCGTCCCCCCTCCCCACAAAGAAGCGAAACAGGTCGGATGACTCTGGAAATTCGCCTGAGCTCAACCCCAGGAAGAAACTCAGAGACACCAACACAAAGCCCAGAACATACACGGAGGCCATCAACAGACATCTGCAGATGGCCATCGTCGACAGAAGCAGCCTTCTGGGCAAACTAAAGGAGGAACAGGAGAAGCTGGTACGCGACTCCCTCATGAGGGCGATCCTGGGAGTGGACCCAACCAGCACGGTCGCGCCACACTTCTCCAGGTGGTCCTTCTCGGGGGAGATACTGCGTATCACCTACGCGGACACCGACTCCTTGAAATTGCTCGAAGAAACGGTCAACAGACTAGGACCACTCTGGGTGGGAGCCGAACTGGCAGTGGTGCAGATTGACAGCCTGCCCAGGCTAGTAAAGGCTTCAGCCTGGCTGCCTAATGCACAGGATAAGGACGAAGCCTTGACCTGACTGAGCGTCCAGAACAGAGAAGCCCAAATAGCCAAGTGGTGTATGTTCCACCACGAATAAAAAGAAGACACCATCCTGGTGGTTTTTGGGTTACCGCTCAAAGAAATCGAGCTGCTGAAGGGTAAGCACCCCCAAGGCAAATGCCAGCTATGGTATGGCCTGGGGAAAGTGACCCTTCATCTGAAGCAGCCAGAAGAGAAGGCGACTACCCCGCAGACTGTTAAGGACCCTCCCATGGAGACCGCAGCAGTCACCCGAGATGGCCCCCAGTAACCAGCACCCCAGCTCCGAGGTCAGACAAAGACGGACTGGGAAATACAAAAAGGTAAGTCTCTTTTTGCTTATTAGCAATTAAGTACTAACCACACAACCAAGACATTGATCTAACCTTTACAGGCAAACTCAATATCATACAAATTAACATCAGACATTGCAAGATGGCTATGGCGCATTTGTGCCAACACCTACACAACCACGAGGATAACATACATACAGGAACCCTGGCTAACAAGCGAAAGGGTTGACGGTATGGGCACTCTAAAAGAAAAGGTGAATTACTTCACCTCCACTAAGCCAAGAACATGTATCTACACTCCTAAGAATATGCAGTGCGTGTTCCTACCACAACTAAGCTCACCAGACCTCGCAGTGGTCAGTGTGGAGGGAGCTGAGGGCAAGACTCTAAACCTGGCATCTGCCTACCTTCCGTACGATAGTGAAGCCCCTCCTCTCACAAAGGAGGTGGCGGCACTCATCAAACACTGTGAGGACGGCAAACTAGATCTGATAATAGGGTGTGACGCCAATGCCCACCACATAGTGTGGGGCAGCAGCGGCACCAACCACAGAGGAGAATCTCTTCTAGAGTACATCTCAACCACGACCCTAGAGATAGTGAACACGGGTCGCGAACCCACCTTCGTGACCCCCACTAGAAAAGAGGTCATAGACATCACCCTCGCAAATGCGATCACAGCAAAGCAGATAGAGAACTGGCGCGTCCAGCAAGACGTGTCTATCTCGGATCACAGATGAATCTGCTTCAGTATAGGAGTTACAACCGTGGCACGAATCCTGGTCGAAACCCAAGAAGAACGGATACGGAACTGTTCAACAACTGCCCATCCAAACACCTAGAAGAAGATGTCTTCAGGCAGGACCCTGTAGACAGGGAGGCGGTTGAGAGACTGTCTCTGAAAGTACAGACCAGACTTTTAGACTCTTGCCCAGAGCTTGACCAAAAAAGGTCAGACTCTCGTAAAGCCTTTAACAAAGCAAAGAACTCCTGACTTGAGGAGGACTGGGCCACATTCAAGAGAACCCAGAGGGACTTTAAAATGACCCTCAGGAGAAACCAAAGGGCCTCATGGCGCAACTTTTGTAAGGGCATTAACTCCGTATCGGAAACAGCCCGCACCAAGAAAATACTATCTAGGTACCGCAGTGCACAGCCGGGCATTTTTAAAAAGGAGGATGGCACCTATACTGATGACATCCGAGAATTCCTATGTCTGCTTCTGAAGTCACACTTTCCTGACTCCAAAAGCGGATCTGATGCAAACAATCAAAATGACTCAGAATACTTCCCCACAGCGGAGGACTGGAACATGAGCATGGAAATCGTCACAGAAAGCAAAATAGAATGGGCAATAAACTCATTCTCCCCTTTCAAATCGCCAGGACCGGACAGTGTGTATCCTGCCCTACTACAGTGGGGTCTGGTGCAAATACTGCCGCAGACTGTTTCGGGCATGTATTGCAATGCAGTATGTACCGAGACCATGGAGGGAAGCCAGAGTGATTTTTATTCCCAAATCAGGCAAAACTGACTATACGGCAGTCAAATCGTTCAGACCAATCAGCCTCACGTCTTTTCTTCTAAAGACCTTAGAGAGGCTGTGCGACAATTATATCAGGGAGCAGTGTTGCTTGAACAGAAAACTACAGCCAAGCCAACACGCCTACAGGCCAGGGAAATCGACTGAGTTGGCCCTTCATCATGTGGTATGCAGGAGTATGCAGGATTAAAGGATCGCTGGCAAACAAACAGTCAGCCCTAGAAGCCTTCATATACATCCAGGGAGCTTTTGATAAAGTCTCCTACGCCAATATAGAACAGGGTCTAAACAAATGGTCGGGGCCATGCTAAGGAATAGAACTATAACTGGCTCAATAGGTAAAGAAAGCCAACCAGTAGCTGCCACAAAAGGATGTCCACAGGGTGGGGTGCTATCTCCGCTTCTGTGGAATGTCGTTGCGGACGGCTTACTACGGCAACTGAACAACGCAGGATACCATGCTGTGGGTTACGCAGATGACGTGTAATCCTACTCATTGGAAAACACAAGAGTGTTCTGTCTAGCCTAATGCAGAACGCTCTCAAAATCATAGAGGAATGGTGCGAAAAAACGTCTCTCTCGGTTAACCAAAAAGAAGACAGAATTAATACTGTTCACAAGAAAAAGGAAGATCAACACAGGTAGACTTCCCAATTTGTTTAATAACCAGTTATGCCTGGCAGACGAGGCAAAATACCTCGGTATTATATTGGACTCCAAGCTTAACTAGAAGAACCACCTAGAACACTAGCTGAAAAAAGCCTGTGTCATCTTCTGGCAGTGCAGGGGCGCGCTAGGACCAACCTAGGGTTTTAAACCTGGTGGCTCTACACTGCAATTTTCAGACCAGCTCTGACATACGGAGCGATAACCTGGTGGCCGAAAACAAACCAATAGGTAAAGCTAAACCACCTACAACGATTGGCGTGCCTGGCAATGACGGGAGCAATGCGCACAACACCCACGGCTGCAATCGAAACTCTACTGAACCTGACGCCCCTTCACATATATGTAAAGGAGGTGGCAGTAAGCACAGCCTTAAGATTAAAGGCAAATGGCACGTGGAGCCCGACAGCAAACGGTGTGAGACACGGGAAAATACTGAGAGAGGCGGGATTAACCATACCTGAACTCAAAGAATCCCTCGACAGTGTCCCACCGAGACACCTGTTTAAGCGGCAATACGAAATAAAAGATCAGATTGATCATAAACCAGAAATCACCGTTTATACCGACGGGGCTAAGAATCATGAAGGCGCAGGGGCAGGCATTTACTGCCGGGAACTTGACCTCAGACTCAGCATCCCCCTAGGTAGGAATGTGACGATTATTCAAACGGAACTTTTCGGGATGCTTGAAGGTGCTCGAAAACTATCGGAACTGGCAGTCTCGAACAAATCCATTCTGTTCCTCACTGACAGCAAATCAAGCATAGCTGCGCTATCAAGACCAAGGGTAGCCGGCAGCATAATACTGGAGTGCAAGCAAGCTCTAGACAAACTCGCCGCAACCAAGTCACAATATCCTGGATTAAGGGGCGTTCAAATAATGAAGAGAACGACTGGGCCGATAGGCTAGCTAAAAGGGCTGCCCTGAAAAGGGAAGGCTCTAAGGCTTTACCACTGGCACCACTCACTATCTCCCAAATACTTAAAGGAAACTCCCTTGAAGAACTCAAAAAGGAATGGCTACAATTTGACAAGTATGTGGTCGCCAAAAAAATCATCCACTCACCAACACCGAAGCTGAGCAAGAAATACATTGAATTACCAAGAAGTATTTTGCGGCTGCTAATCGATACCCTTACTGGGCACTGCAAACTAAACAAGCACCTCCATAACATAGGGGTGGTAAAAGATCCCCTATGTCGGAAATGCAAGAGGAGACCCTAAGACACATCCTGTGTGATTGGTCACAACTGGGCAACACTTCACACGGCCAACTACTTGGCTTCACAAGAAGTTTAGGATGGCTTGAGGAGTAGGGCTCAGGAGGTGGCACAAAGGACCAACGCCCTCCACAAACCATCATCATCATTACTATTACTAACTCTTCCTATCACCCAACAGGACTGGGTGATAGAAGAAGTTAGTAATAACCTCCCGCTGCCCGCAACTCGGCGAAAACCTGTCCAGTGTTATATTTAATACTTGTCTAGAGCGTAGTACTACTGCTCTGGCGTAGTACTACAGCGGAGGGCACGAACGAGATACGTCTCTTGACTGGTGCAGTCGGACGTGTACGTGGCCTGAGGCGTTAGCGCGCTTGCTGACAGTGACGTCAGTGACTTGTGCGTTGCCATCTGCCTGGACATCTCCCCTAACTAAGGGGGATTGCTAGAAAGATCAAGTTTTATCAGCCAGTTGTCTTCACGATACGCGTGATTCCGTCTAACGTCAAGCAGGCCTGAGGGCAGAAACCCAGGCCTACCTCTCTCAAAAACTCCACCACCGCACAACGCCTATCATGGCTAGTACCGGTGTCCCTGCCCCTACTCCAGAGGCCACCGACTTCCCGCCCTCAGACGAAGAGGAGTCGATGGAGACCAGCTCGGTCGTCAGCGCGTCCAGCACCCGTTCCGACCTCACCTCATCTCGCTGGGCGGATGAGACGGCATGCGCTGCCGAAATAAGGTACCTTACCGCAAAAGTAGTTGAGTTAACCAAAAATCGACAAAATTACATCATGTTCAAAAGGCAGGGTAAACACTTACTGAATAATAAACACTGGACTGCGACCATCTTTATTGGTAAACCGACAAGAACTAACTACATCCGACGAATTACATTAGTACCAACCTTAAAGCATAGTGTATCACCGCGCACGACAGTTGGCGCTTTATATACCGGGTGTCCCATTTTAATCCGCCAGTAGCGATAATTCTGAAAAATTGCATTGAATCAAAAAGTGTTCCAAATGAAAAGTTAATGGTTCTGAGGGGGACATCTGATGCCGTAGACTTTGCCCCCCAGCCCCCCAAGGGGGGCGGGAACAGGGGGCAACTTTAAAATCTTAAATGGAAACCCCTATTTTTTATTGCAGATTCTGATAGAGGGTTAAAAAGTATGTAAGTTTTATCCGAAACATTTTTTTATTGGTCGAGAAATGGCGCTGCAAATGTAAAAATTAGGTTTTTTGTCAATTAAATTGCGAAAATCGTCACGTAATTAACTGTTATTATTACTTAAGACTTACTCACAACCTTACAAGGTTGTTTTTTGATCAGCCTGCCCAAATACTACCCCCCCCCCCCCCTACAAAGACGTAAAGTACTCAAAAATAGCGATTGAGTACTTCTTTTTCAAATTAAATAATGGTAAAATAATTCAAAAAAGAATGTCAAATGTTTCAGAATTATCGCTACTGGCGGATTAAAATGGGACACCCGGTATTTATAATACGTTGGGCTTATTTCAACAAATCATGGCTCTGAAACGAACCGTTGTTCTGAAACGAGCTGTAGAGCGGTTCAGAACGAACCCGTGTTTCTGAAAAGTCTCGGGGTATCGAAATGTCCTAGACCGAGCCTCAGCGCTCCAGGTCTACCAACGGGCAGCGCTCGAATCGACCGCCGAACCAGTCAAGAAAGCGACCGGTCAAATAATATCGTCCAACCGGACCATCAATTCCTCTGTTGGCCCGGTGGCTCAATCGCAGAATGCAACAACAAAAGATACGAGGTCCTAGGGAAATTACTATCGGACCACCCATCGGACCACCCATTCATTTACTGGGCATTGACTCTGCAATCGAGCGCTTCTGCTGCGTCTACAACAACCAACGTAGTTCCAACTCAACCACTTAAAAAGCCCGTGAAGGTCTCCCAATAGGAAGTCGGGAAAAGTCTCCAGAAGAAGGGAATCCCTGTGACCTCGGCTAGCAGGGTGACCGGTCGCTTCGGCCCGATCCCAATGATGTACGTCCAAGTACTCAAAACTGTCGAAGGTCGTAAGATCTATGACCTATCAATCAATACCACCGCATAGGCCATACCGCATACCGCATATCGCATAGGCCATACCCAAAGCCTAAGCGGCATTTATATGCGCAAAATACGCAGGAACTCACGCTTTTTCCGAGTAAAAGGGCAATGGCCCTTATCCAGCGAGCTATAGGCAATGCTCAGTCTTCACCCGGATGCAGCATATCCAAAAGTAGGCCACATGCCCGCCTAAAACGATCCAACACTCACTGCATGTTGAGGTCACTTCTTAAACCAAGGCTACGCAAAATTCCTTGCCGGCCTCACAGCCGGCACGACAAGCAAAGCAAGCCTCTCAGGTGGCGCAAAACCCCAACCAGCCACCTAGGCAAGCTCAAGAGAGCCTGGTGTCTTAACCCGAGCTGAAGTTGACGACTCCAAAATCGCAATAGTGTACAGACGAATGCTGGCTCTGCCCAGAAACAACCTTCAAGCTGGCCTAATAACACGAGCATTCGCTGAAATGCTCGCGGAACTATCTTAAACCACTTGACTAACTACTTGACATGTTTAGCACCACACCAGTAGTAGCTCCTGTCGATTCCGTTCGCATTGCCTTCTGGAATGCTAACGGGTTATTCGACAAAATAGTAGAGTTGGAACATTTCGTTCACTTCACGTTGTGCTGGTGAGCGAAACTCAGCCGAGTTCCAAAAATCGCTGGGTATCAACATTACTTCAGCTACAAAAATTCTGCCATTTATATTAAGTTGGGACTCGACCACTACTTTCTTTCGATCGATAACCTTGTCAATCTCGCCTTGATCCTAAATATCATCGACGGTCCGATAAAAATAGTATCTGCGTATCATTCCGCATCCAGTACTATACTCGACACAGATCTCGATATTATCTTCAATAATGACATGACCATCTTGGCAGGAGATCTAAATTCTAAAAGCACGGTCTGGAAGAGCAGATATACCAACAGCAGACTCTTACTGTCCTACCTAGACAACTCGACCAAAGACGTCAGACCGGTAGCACCTGACAGTCCTACGTTCTTCCACGCAAATCCAAACTATCGGCCGGATATACTGAACATGGCACTGCTCTGCAATCCATGAAATCTGGGTCGAAAACGATCTAGACTCAGATCATAAATTTATCAACCTTTCCGTACGGACTGGGTGCTATATCGGAAAAAGGTCGAAACTTTAATCTCTCCTCAACCAACCATTAAGTCGGAAGCGGACCTCAATGCCGCAGTTGCTAGTCTGGCCTCTGCCATTCTTCAGGTTGCTGACTGAAACAGATCCTCTCGATGGTAGTCCACCCATAACCCTGCCCATTATACGGGGGAGCGGCGGCTCATCCTACATGTCAGAGATAAGTTACGCGCTCTGCCCAAACTAAGATGGGATCGAAACATCTTAGAGATCCCAGATGTCATTCTGGGCCATTTCTAAAGCTCTAAGATGCAAATCACAGGGTCGTACTGCGTTGCACGGTGATAGGGGACTTGGCTACTCAGATAGCAAGAAGGTTGAGGCCTTTGCCGACTCACTCGAGCGGCTATTCACGCTCAACCCCAGCAATGGCGATTTCGAAGACGAAATCTTATCTATGGTCAACAACTACATGGTAGCGGACGGCGCGCAATTGGTTATCGTCCCAGCTACCTCAGCTGAGTTCGACCCTGGCTATGATAACATTTCCACTGCCATGATCCGTAATCTAGGTAGTATAGGTAGGGTTGCAATTCTTAACACCGCAAACGCAGCCACGAGGCTAGGTTGCTTTCCAGCGGCTGGAAATTGTCCTCTGTGATCAATATCCTCAAACAAGACAAATCACTTACCTTTCCACAGAAGTACAGGCCTATCAACCTTCTCTGCACACTGGGCAAAATAGTAATGATGAACACAAAATCATCCCTGATTCCCAGCACGGGTACAGAGCCTGCCTCTCATCTATTCATCAACAGGTGAGAGTAATCGATTTCATCCTTGACGGATTTGAACACAGGAAAGACACGGCTGGGATTTTCTTTGACGTGGCCAAGGCGTTTGTTAAGGCTTGGCATGACGGGCTCGTCTATAAGGTCATTCTTCTTCAGTACCCTGAGTACCGAAGTAATCAGATTCCTCCATGACTTTCTCCAACAAAGACAGTTCAGTGCAAAGGCCAACAATGCCCTCTCATCTAAAAGGGAGATTGAATCGGGGGTAATGACCGCTCAATACGCAGATGATACTGCGCTTCTGTTCGGAGGTCGTACGGGTACTTTACGTACCAGAAATCATGTTGAGAGAACTCTTCAAAACGCTATCAATACATTCGAAACATGAGCAGACCTTTGGAAAATCGAGATAAATCCATCCAAAAGCTTTGCAATGCATTTTACAAAAGTACGCCCCATAATCGCCCCCGATCCTTTCGAATTCAGTTTTTCTGAATCTCCTATAGTTTAGGTCACCAAGTTCAGTAGGTGGGCGTTATCTTTGACAAACACCTACGCTGAGGTGAAAACATCAAACGCAACCTCGCTAACGCCCAAGGTATCCTCAATTAACTTTGGCCACTTATAAACAAAAAATCCAAGCTTTCCCACACCAAGAAAAGAGGTTTTAGCTGGTAGGTGCCCTTTGGGTGAATCCAGCACTACCCCACTACGGAGGTGTCTATGAAGATCACCTCTCCTCACATCAAAAACAAAACAAAAAAATCGATGGACACAAAATAGAAACTGAATCCGGTGAGAACTCGAATCACTGACAAATATTATTAGAATTTGAAGTATGATTTATTTTCATCCTTCATAATTTTGATGTTTCAAACGTCAGTTTGTGTAATTTTAATTCGTCAAAAAGCAAAATCATTTTTGTTTGCCAATGTCTCCATAGCAACGAGTTGCGTTAAGATACATATAACAACACTAGTGTTGTTAAAGCTACCTTAACGTTACTCGTTGCTAAGGAGTGATTGGCATGATAACATTACAGGATAAAATAAAATATGTATAATATTTGTGCTAATTCGATCTTTTATATTTTACACATGATTTTATTTTATTTAAAAAAATAAAACCGGTGCCATGGACTTTCGTTAATAATATAGTGTTTAAATCATAAAAAATGTAACGGGTAGTTTACTTACAATTTGGATATTCGTTCCGTACTATTTCACATTTTCTTGCTGTAACGAGCCGAAGACTTATTTTGTATCTCTCTTTCGCTACGGGTACATTTCTCTTCTCAGCTGCATCTCTGATTACGCTCACCATTTAGGCAAGTATTAGTTGATTTATGGGAGTATAATGAAAATAAACATCTTTTATGGGTTTTTGAGATGAATGTGTATTATTTTGATTGTAACATCAGTGTAAAAAATCGAAAAAAAAAATATACGATCCCCAAAATTTCAACCCTCTACAATCAACACTTCACATTAGGGGTTGGCACCCTCTCATTTTTTTTTTTAAATTTCGGGTTGCCCATCCGAAAAAAAATTTCCTTTAGGGCCCCGTCCAGGAAACAAAGCCCCAGGGCGAATTTTTGAAAACCGATCCTTGAGGATGCAAAGGTTTACGCCAAATCTATCTCCTCTCTAAATTTTTGAGCTGGATGATTCGGATGCGGCTCAAGAAATTCCCAATACGTTGGGGCACAAAACTTGCTATCGGAAATTGGCGTCAACATTTCGGTTCCAACCCCTCAGGCGGTTTTTTTTAAGTTTTTTTAGTTTTGTAGAACGGACTCTTTTCAACATTTTATGTTTGAACGCTTTTTCGAGAGCTCTAACCCTCGAGGAGTTATTCAAAGAAAACCACCCCCGATTTCAATAAAAAAATTCTAGAGCGGCCATTTTTAACCCCACGGAAAAAAATTAAAGAGCAAGTGATTTAGAATTACACTGCGTCGAACAGGTTAGGACTACGATCTACGGCCGATTTTCATTTGTATTCTGGGGATGTTTTGGTGATTTTTTTAAATTTTTTGTTTCCGAAAATTAAAAATCTGACGGCGGCATATCAGTCGAATTAATCCATGCCAAAGATCCTTATAAAGTTTTTCGATCAGATATTTAATTTTCGAGATATGATGTGCACGAAAGGGGGAAGCGAAATTTAGCAGCGGGGAACATTTTTTTCCAAAGAAAAATCAATTTTTTTTTATTCGACCCCTCCTTCTCATGTTAAAAATGAATTAAACTTTGACGTATTTTGTCGGAAAATATTATTGATCGTTTTAATTTTTTTTTCTTTTTAAATCACGAATATAACGAGGGATTATCATTGCACTATGGTGTGTTAGAAGCAGTTATACCAAGTCAGCGGAAAATCCGCTAGATCTGGCGGATTTTGAATCCGAATTGCGGAATAATTTTCGCTTTAGCGGCTGGCAGATTTTCTAGCGGAATAATGAGGGATTGTTGAAAAATCTAGCGTAATTTATTTTATATTTAAACTTTATTTTTAAAGAATATATTTTTTTTAAGAGAAAAGGCAAAAACTTAAAACATTAATTTAAAAAATTTATAACTTACGGAAAAAGTGACACATTTAAAAATATTAAAGTTAGTTTTAAAGGTAGATGTTTTGTGTGTATATTAAAATAATTAGATATTTTTGTTCGTCTTCAACAACTTTAAATATTCATTTTTAAAAATTCATAACTCGTACAAAAATTGGTATATGCCCAAAATCGAAGTTTATTCTAAAAGCAGATGTGAATATATTAAAAAATGGTGATGTGGCCATCATGTTACTTTCTCCGACTTGATGGTATCATAGCTATTTATATTTACGTTTTCATGGTTTATTTTCAATTGAAATCATATTTTAAATGTATATCGAGCGTTGTGTAAACTCGGATGAACTATTATCGTTTTATAATTATAAACCTCGAATAAAAATGATTTTATGAAAAAAGTTTTCAAGCAAAAGATGTTCATTTCTTTGTTGTCTTCAAAGTTTATTTAAATGTTTTTGTGATATTTTTCATATTTAAGAATATATTGGCAAAAAACAAAAAACAGTTAAGGTAAACGCCAACTTCCGGTGTACATATCAATTGCTCTATTAGTTTTTGAGATACAGCGCGCACAGACACACACACACGCACGCACGCACGCACGCACGCACGCACGCACGCACGCACGCACGCACGCACGCACGCACGCGCACACACACACACACAAATTTCAAGAAATTGTTGAAATAGCATCTAGGGACCCCAAAACGGATATATCAACAAAAAAAAAATTTGAAAAAAATCACGATCACAATACTTTCTAGTACTTCGTAACGGAGAAAGTAAAAATTTGCGAAATTCTATCATGTCAGTATTTTTTATCGTGTTGGACAACAAACGTTAATTTAAAAAAATTCATAACACCCAAAAATGAAAAAATGAAATTTTAAAAAATCAAAGTTAGTTTTAAAGGTAGTCGTTCTGTGAATATATTAAAATATTTGAGGAACTTAATTTTGTTTACGATTTTGGTTTTATGTAGGTGTTCGGTAATTTAAAATATTAATTTTCAAAAATTCATAACTCAGGCAAAAATTGGCACATTCCAAAAATCGAAGTTTATTCTCAAGGCAGATGTTTTGTGAATATATTAAAATATTTGTGAAATTCTATCAAGTCAGTATTTTTTGTCGTGTTGGACAACAAACGTTAATTTAAAAGAATTCATAACACCCAAAAATGAACACATTTTCAAAAAGTTTTGAAGGTAGTTGTTCTGTGAATGTATTAAAATATTTGAGGAACTCAAATTTGTTTACGATTTTTGTTTGTGTGAGTGACAACTTAAATTATTAATTTTCAAAAATTCATCGCACGCAAAAATTTACTCGTTTTCAAAAATCAAAGTCAAATGTATTATGATTGCATTAGAGTTTTTAAGGAATTCAATAATATCAGTATCATTGTTTCCTATTTTTTCTTTGTTTAAATATTCAACAACTTAAAAAAATAATTTTCAAAAATTCATAACTCACGCAAAAGTTAACACATTTTCAAAAATAGTAGTTAATTCCATAGGCAGATGATTTGTGAATTTATTTCAATTTTTGAAAAATTCTATCATATCAGTATTTTTTCTTTAGATTTTTCGGCAATGAACACATTTTCACAAATCAAAGTTAGTTTTAAAGTTATTCGATCTGTGAGTGTATTAAAATATTTTGTTTACGATTTTGGTTTTGTGTAAGTGTTCGACAACTTAAAATATTAATTATTAGATTAGTGAAAGGTTGGTACTTCCTTACTAGTTTTTTATTTAATTTGCAAATTAAATAAAAAACTATTAAGGAAGTACCAACCTTTCACTAATATAATATAAACAACCTTAATACGACAATACAACATGAATTAAAATATTAATTTTCAGAAATTGACTCGTTTTCAAAAATAAAAGTTAATTGTTAATTTAATGTAATATGACTGCTTTAGGGTTTTTAAGAAATTAAATCAAATCAGTATACATTTTTTTTCTATTTTTTTGTTCGAATGTTCAACTTAAAAAAAAAAATATTTTTCAAAAATTCATAGCTCACGCAAAAGTCGACACATTTTCAAAAATCCTAGTTAATTCCAAAGGCAGATGTTTTATGAATTTACTTCAATTTTTGAGAATTTTTTTCATAGCAGTAATTTTTTTTAGATTTACTACTACTACTAACTTGAAACATTAATTTTCAAAAATTCATAACATCCAAAAATGAACACATTTAAAAAAAATCAAAATTAGTTTGAAAGGTAGTCGTTCTGTGAATGTATTAAAATATTTGAGGAACTCAATTTTGTTTACGATTTTTGTTTTGTTTAAGTGTTCGACGACTTAAAATATTAATTTACTCATTTTCAAAAATCAAAGTTAATTTTAGAGGTAAATGTATTATTATTGATTGCCTTAGAGATTTTAAGGAATTCAATCATATCAGCATACATTTTTTTTCTATTTTTTTTCTTTGTTCAAATATTACTAACTTAAAAAAATTATTTTCAAAAATTCATAACTCACGTAAAAATTAACACATTTTCAAAAATTGTATTTAATTCTTAAGGCAGATGTTTTGTGAATTTACTTAAATTTTTGAGAAATTCTATATCAGTATTTTCTTAGGTGTTCGGCAACTTAAAACGTTAATTTTCAAAAATGAACTCAATTTCAAAAATTTAAGTTAGTTTTAAAGGTAGTCGTTCTGTGAATGTATGTAAAATATTTGAGAAACTCAATTTTGTTAAGATTTTTATTTTGTGTAAGTGTTCGGTAACTTAAAAAAATCATTTTTAAAAATTTATAGCTCACGCAGAAATTGACACATTTTCAAAAATTAAAGTTAATGTTAAAGACCATATAAAAGGATTTTCTTTGTTCGACAACTTAAAACATTAACTTTTGAAAATTCATAACTTACGGAAAAATTGGCAGATTTTCAAAAATTGCAGTTTGGAATGGATATATGTTTTCTAAAGATATTCAAATTGTTGAGGAATTTATTTTTTCAAGAACTATAAATATTAATATTCAAAAATTCATAACTCAAGAATGAAATACATTTAAATTTTTAAGCAATTCAATTGTATCTGCATTTATTTTTCTTTCAATTTTTCATTGTTTTACCTAATAATATTCAGGCCTAATTCGTACACAAAACGTTAAATTTAATTGCTAAACGTTATGTTAAAATAAGAGATAGCTTATTGTATTTCCAATTAGTAAAACAAGTGTCACGAATTTTAACATGCAGCTAAATTATGAAATAGAGCTATTCTAAAAATAATTAAATGTTTTCAGTGGAAAATATTTTAAATACGATAGAAACCATGCATCTTTGGCAACAGTTTAATTTAACGACAACTTTAAAAATTATTTGATAAAAAATTAACTCCGTAACAGAATTAGTGTTAAAATCTTAAATAATTACAATTAGGGAATAGCAAAAACATTTGTTGTTCTAGGTAACAGATTCAATTTTAAATACTTTGAAAACTGTAATCGAAGCTCAGACCTGAAGCTTTGACTACATAAATGCCTGAAGATAATGAATAATGATAATTGAAGAATGTTTCTGAATTCTGTAATCATTTATTTTTTTTATTATTATTTATAACATTGTTGAGTTTTGTAACATCGATATTGTTGAATAGTTCGAAGGACCAGATGAACTTTGTCATCAAATAAAATTTAAGTTGTTTTAACTGTACAAGTATATTAATTTAAATAATACATTAATTTACATTTACAAATAAAAATGCGTGTTGCACGTTTCGGAGTTGAAGTTAGAATTTCCTTTTTTTCTTCGGCCTTCGCTCTTCGATTTCCCGAGGGTGGCTGCGTGGGGGTGGTGGAACCACGTGATTTTCCTTTTCTGGGGTCTGCCACTTTCGGCCGACAAACTGTATTTCACCCCCTCAAGTGTGCGGGGAATGATTTTTTCCCGAAGATGCGATAAGCTCCACCCACAACTTTTCGGAACTTCGTTTATCCATGCGGCCAGACTCGTTTTGAACCCTTCGGAGTTAACATCAGAAATAATCATGAGGAATTCGCCGTTAAACGAACCGTCGTCGAACTTACGGTGTTTTTACATGATGTATTTCAGAAAAATGTGCTTCATAATTTGATTACATGTGTAATAGTGTGCAATAGTGAATTTTCGTGTGTGATATTTCAAGCTAAATCTGACAAAAACCGCTATATTCGATAGCCAATTTTTATTCCACTTAAATTAATTAAACAATTCCAATATATTTAAAAAAAATCAATTGTGGCAAATAATATTTAATCTAATTCATAATTTATTTATTTCTTTTTTTTTTTGCGGTAAACACGTTTGTTTGATTTTCAAAATGTAATTTATTTAAACCACTACATACCGGGTGACCCGGCGATCTGTAAAAGCCCCATAACTTATTTGCTATTTGAGATATCGACTTCTAGTTTTCTTGAACTGGTACCCACACTTATTCTGCATATTTTAAAAATATGTATGTTTTTGTACAGAGTGTCCCAATGTACATAACAGACCAAAGTTATGTTTTTTTAAATGGAACACCCTATATTTTATACTTTATTTTCAACCCTCTTGAGAAGCTGATAAAAATAGTATAAGCTAGTATGGGTCTATTATGGACGGTTGGTTAGTTATGGGCAAATTTGTGGCAAAACAAAGACACATTGAAAAAGTTGCAGAAGCGCTCCTAGCAATGCTAGCGTGGTTTTTTATACACTAAAGAATTTTCCACATCATTTAGAATAATAAAAATCGGCTTTGGTTCTTTTTTGTTCATACTGCTATACAGGATGTCAACATACGCAAAATAATGGATAACTATTTTTTTTCAAATGGAACACCCTATATATCTTGCCACCAATGCATGGAATTTTTAATAAGCTTTTCAATGATGTACAATTTGTATAATGAAATATTAAGGATTCTTAAGATAGATCCATAAAAACATTTTTCTTTTGTCACCTCCTGCTCATTTTTGGATTTTCAGCCAAAACTATGCATTTTCTGAAAAAATAATATGAGACCAAAGTTGTAGAGCGGAAAATTTTCGATCGATACAGGTCTTTCGACTTTTCCAATAATGCGTGAATTGCCCGCCAGAGTACGCAAAATCACGACCGTATTCGCATTTTAGAGTTTTTCTCAAATTTTTTGTTAATTAATTGCACTATACCTTATTTTCCACGTCCTCTAGCAGAAAAACGGGTAATTATAGAATTATTTAAATGACCTACATCGATTGAAAATATTCCGCTCTACAACTCTTAAAAGAAACAATTTTTGCCCAAAAAGCATAGCTTTCTCTAAAAATTTAAAAAACCATTGAAAAACGCAAAAATTGATATATACATTTTCAATTTGCGTTTTTAGGGAAAACTATGCATTTTTGACAAAAATTGCTTCTATTAAGAGTTGTAGAGCGGAACATTTTCAATCGATATGGGCCCTATAATTTCCCGTTTTTCCGCTAGAGGGTGCGGAAAATAAAGTATAGTGCAATTTATTAATAAAAAATTTGAAAAGAAAACGCTAAAATGCATACACGGTCACGATTTTGCGCGCTCTGGCTGGCAATGCACGTATTATCTTATAAGTTAAAAGACCTATGTCGATCGGAAATTTTTCGCTCTACAACTTTGGCCTCTTATAATTTTTCCTCAAAATGCATAGTTTTGGCTGAAAATCCAAAAATGAGCAGAAGGTGGCAAAAGAAATATGTTTTTATTGATAAATCTCAAGAATCCTTAATATTTTGTTATACAAACTGTATATCATTAGAAAGCTTATTAAAAATGCCATAGATTGATGGCAACTTATATAGGGTGTTCCATTTGAAAAAAAATAGTTATCCATTGTTTTGCGTATGTTGACACCCTGTATAGCACTATGAATAAAGGAGAACCAAAACCGATGTGAATTATTCTTTATGATGTGGGAAATTTTCTAGTATATAAATAATGATGCTATCTTTGCAAGGAACGCTTCTGCAATGTTTTAAATGTGTACATGTTTTTGCCACAAATTTGCCCATAACTAACCAACCGTCCATAATAGACCCATACTATATTATACTATTTTTATCAGCTTCTCAAGAGGGATGAAAATAAAGTATAAAATATAGGGTGTTCCATTTAAAAAAACATAACTTTGGTCTGTTATGTATATTGGGACACCCTGTACAAAAACATACATATTTTTAAAATATGCAGAATAAGTGTGACTACCAGTTCAAGAAAACTAGAAGTCGATATCTCAAATAGCAAATAAGTTATGGGGCTTTTACAGATCGCTGGGTCACCCGGTATGTTTCGCCACACTGTGGCTTCTTCAGGTGAAGAAAATATACAAATAAAAAACACAGTACTTCTTAAATATTAAGTGATTGTAGTTGGCGAGGGAGAGAACATTTTTAAGAGGGGGGAGTTTGATAAATCTGTCTGTTCGTTGAGTAGATGGCCGGTTTGAAAATGTCTATTAATTTTCAAACCGGCCATCTACTCAACGAACAGACAGATTTATCAAACTCCCCCCTCTTAAAAATGTTCTCTCCCTCGCCAACTACAATCACTTAATATTTAAGAAGTACTGTGTTTTTTATTTGTATATTTTCTTCACCTGAAGAAGCCACAGTGTGGCGAAACATATGTAGTGGTTTAAATAAATTACATTTTGAAAATCAAACAAACGTGTTTACCGCAAAATTAAATATGGATTTTCAACTCCTGACTGCCTCAACAATCAATTATTTATTTCTAATAACAAATAATTAAAGTCTCAATCTATTTGACTTTGAAATTCGTAATATTCGTCTTGTTCGACTAATAGAAGCCGTATAAATAAAGTTATTCATCCAATTGAAAATTGCAACAATTAAATATATAATGGGAATTGCGGAAAAAAATCGTCCGTGAAAGTTTAGATCTGGTCATTTCACTTTAGAAAGAACAGTCAAATTAACAAACTTTGTTTAATTTGACGCAGAGTTCAGTAACAATATGCATTTAATTTCGTTACATTTTTTAACGAAAATAATCTCAAGAATTAAAAGGCTTTTGGTAAAAATTTGTACACCGGAAGTGGAAGACAACAAAAAAAAATAGACATCTTTTGATTATATAAATGTTTCTCAAAAACTTTTTTATATATAAAAAAAATAAAGATAAAACTGTTTTTGTCTATAATTATGAAATCAAAAACGTTACACCAAATTTACATTAACAATAATATTATAATAATAAAAAAGAGCACTTTTCATTTCAAAAAGGAAAAAGAAACTTATCTGATCGAATACTCTTCGTCCTTATTAATTGACAGTGTTATCTCGCAAATTGTAGTAGTAACAAATCGTATGTTTGGCAGAAAAATTCTCCAGCTTTGTTGTCGGATTCCTGCCCGGACATATGTGCCTTTTACGGCATCTTAAATAAATTTTGTTATTTCTAGCTCTGTCTGAAATGTAGATAAATCCCTCGTGGAGAGAATAACATTTCCCGTAAATGTCAGATATAACTTCCATTATTAATTAAAATTTCACAAGTTTAGAATATCACTGATAGACTGAATAAAAATATTTTTTTAACGCCTATTTGTACATTTTATTTTTTATGCTAATTTGAATATTTTGGTTAACTGATTCGAACATAAAAATAATCCTGTCATTTCTGGTCAACATCTGGTATGGTAATACACAAATTTTCATAGGTGAATGGCTTGTGTTTTGCAAAATGTTTGGACCATATTTATGAATGTGGAATCAATCATTATTGTTTGACGAAATCGGAGAGAGATAATTTGTACCATATTGGATGATTTGAATTAAAAGTTTTAGAAT
Organism: Ocypus olens; assembly: GCA_910593695.2. NCBI lineage: Eukaryota > Metazoa > Arthropoda > Insecta > Coleoptera > Staphylinidae > Ocypus > Ocypus olens. The sequence goes on from OU343056.1 coordinate 35,310,692, forward strand.
TGATGATATTCGATTTTATCATTTTAAAATTTAGAATCGGCTTTTATCACTGAAATATATTTTTGTATTATGAAAATATTATTACCAATTACAAATCATTTACTGTTTTTTCCGAGTATGATGATGATGTTTAAACTCAAATAGCATTACCTTACATTTGTTATGACGATATAATAGTTATCAGAACTGCCAATAATTTATAAAGGCCACATTACATTATTCTAAAATATAGAAAAGTCTTGATTTATTTAAACATACTTTAATTCATGAAGAGGATGGTTGTAATCGTTCATGCGTAATCATCATTAAACTGAATTGAAAAATTCAATACATTTTAACAACTGATTATTGTAAAAAAATATTATTAAGACAGTTATAAATCTAAACAAATATTACACGACTCCACTTTCGAAGTGTTACCGTCATTATCAAGAGAATTACAAAAAAAAAATATTGAATTTATACTAAATATTTTAGTGTGAGAGGAGTAACCTGTCGCTAGTTGTTTGTTGAGCCACATTAAAAAAGTCAACTACAATTCCTTTCTCATCAAATCACCCCTTATCACATAAATTAGTTGCTTACAGTTCCATGGTACATAGTATACACTAATTATGTTACATTTTTTATAACCTTTTTAAACAGCTTATAACCGATGAGATATTTACCTTGTTTTGCAAACACATTCTTGGTGTATTTTAAAACATAAATACCACAATTATAACTATTCTCATGTATTCTTCATAAAATTCAAAATATATTTTTTTAATTAACGAAGCAATCGAGTTCCGATAAGGTGTGTACAAACTTGTGATTTTTTTTCCAATAGTAACATAATGTTAGGAACTGTTAACGGTAGGGTATAGGCTCTATTCTGTTGTTGGGAAAACGTAATTTTTAGTCATTTGCTATTTAAATTTATTTACGTCGTAAATGTATGTTACTCTGAAATGTATGAACAATATATAAATGTTTAAAAAAAAATTTTTTGTCCATTAATAAAAAAGTTAGATTTATGTTAGTAATCAGAAAAAATATAGCAATTATAGAATTTTTTTTTTCAATAGTTAATTGTCATAGTATTTCATAGGTCGTTGTATATTTTCATGAATATTGAGTGAAAAATATAGGAGAAATACAGTGTTATGTGTTGTAATGTATGGAAATAAATGAGTCATCTCTCATTTTTGCTAATATCTCTACCAGAATATAAAAAAAAATGTTAGAGATACCTTGAAAATGTTAGCAGCTTTTTTCTGAGACCAAGTTCATGAAAATTGCATAATTAATAAGAGCAATAATAAACATACAAATTTTCGTTTTTTTTCGGAATTACTAGGACTGCAGTAGAGAAAGATAGACACAATTTACGCTTTCGCCCCGACATCGGCCGAATAATACATCTGGCAAAATACATCTGGAGACTATTTTCAGTGGGGATAGACGGAATTTAAACGAATAATCACCTAAAAACGCATCGGCACGGAAAACGAAAAAAATACATGACTGTGTTTACCGCAACACTCGGCCGGATAGGAATTTTAATGGGGTAGTTTTACAGCGGTCGGACCTTTTCGCCTGCTTTTTTATTAGTAATAATAATAATTTATTGGTGCTATTAACGGAGCGTCTTACACAGGTCATAAAAGGTATAAAAATTAACGATGATGGCACAACATATGAACTTAAAAATTAAAAATTAAAAATTAAAAATTAAAAATTAAAAATTAAAAATTAAAAATTAAAAATTAAAAATTAAAAATTAAAAATTAAAAATTAAAAATTAAAAATTAAAAATTAAAAATTAAAAATTAAAAATTAAAAATTAAAAATTAAAAATTAAAAATTAAAAATTAAAAATTAAAAATTAAAAATTAAAAATTAAAAATTAAAAATTAAAAATTAAAAATTAAAAATTAAAAATTAAAAATTAAAAATTAAAAATTAAAAATTAAAAATTAAAAATTAAAAATTAAAAATTAAAAATTAAAAATTAAAAATTAAAAATTAAAAATTAAAAATTAAAAATTAAAAATTAAAAATTAAAAATTAAAAATTAAAAATTAAAAATTAAAAATTAAAAATTAAAAATTAAAAATTAAAAATTAAAAATTAAAAATTAAAAATTAAAAATTACAAATTACAAATTAAAAATTAAAAATTAAAAATTAAAAATTAAAAATTAAAAATTAAAAATTAAAAATTAAAAATTAAAAATTAAGTACTATTTTTTAATTTTCATGGCAACCTTTATTTTCGCGAATATTATCATTTGTATTTTATTATTTATTTCGGGTTTTTACTCTAAAATGATCAGGGAAGATAATATTCCAATATAAAAAAATTAACAGTGAAAATCCTATGTTCTATTTTGTTCCACTACTGACTATACCCTGTATATATTTCTGATAATTCCTGACCCATTCAATTGGTAATAAATATTCAATTGGTTGCACATAGGAATCTTTTGGTATTTTTACTTTCTCCGTTACGAAGTACGAGAAAGTATTGTGATCGTGATTTTTTTTTCAAAAAATTTTTTTACGGAAATATCCGTTTTGGGGTCCCTAGATACCATTTCAACAATTTCTGGAAAAAAAAAATTGTGTCTGTGTGTGTGTGTGTCTGTGTGTGTGTGTGTGTGTGTGTGTGTCTGTCTGTGTGCGCTGTATCTCAAAAACTAATAGAGCAATTGATATGAAACTTTCAACATACGTCTTATTTGATAATCTGAAGAACTGAAAAGCTTTTGGTAAAATTTCGTACACCGGAAGTGGGTGTTTACCTTAACTGTTTTTTGTTTTTTGCCAATATTTTCTTAAATATGAAAAATATCACAAAAACATTTAAACAAACATTGAAGACAACAAAGAAATGAACATCTTTTGCTTGAAAATATTTTTCATAAAATCATTGCTATTCGAGAAAAAAATTTATTAATTTTTTTTAACTTTTGGTTTATAATTATGAAACGATGATAGTTACAGCAAATTTGTGTGAATAATAATTGTAGAGAATAGCAAAATGAACAACTTCTAAAGAATAAGTTTTTTTCGAAATCTCGTTAGTTTTTGAGTAAACCGAGTTTTTGAATTTGAAGTATATTTTTTCCGTTTCATAATTTTGACGTTTTAAACGTCAGTTTCATCCAAGTTTACGCAACGCTCGATGTACATTTAAAATATGATTTCAATTGAAAATGAACCATGAAAACGTAAATATAAATGATACCATCAAGTCGGAGAAAGTAACATGATGGCCACATCACCATTTTTTTGTAAAATATTGATATTGGAATAGATTTAAATCTACTGCAGATTTTGGAACACGGTTGGAAGAAAGAATACTTATACCAGCTGGATACATGACATCTATAACTTGATTTGCTGTCTTGAAAAATTATCCAAATGTTCTTGTTCCTCAATTTTTTTAGCAAATGTAATTTTACATTTATTATAGAACGATGATGATGAATGATGTCACAATCTGTAAATGCATGTAAAAACAGCACGTGCTCTCTTTACATTTAGGCATTTTATTGAGACAGGCTTACAAATAGACCATTTGTGGCATTTTACTTCTGGGTGATTTTAGAAAATAATTGTCTTGTTCTTCTGGTGTCAAAGCTATTAATAAAAACAACCCGCTTATATCTTTGACTGCAGTATTATAAAGAATATTAAATTATGCAACACTAAAAATACCGGGTATAAGCACTACGGCAAATTTTCACTTCTGTCAAAGCTAAGACTAGTTTATTTTAAACTGATAGTTTCAACTTTTTATTGCTAAGGTAACTCGCTTCTATTATTTTTTTTGTCAAAGTGTTGCGAGATTGTAATAATAACCGATTAGTTATAAAATTATTTGACGTTTCTTTTTGGTTATGTCATAGTTACACAGCTTACTTCTTCAAAATTGAATTTATAAATTTCATAAATATTACTTCCATTACATTCTTCTAAAATCGAGCGATATTCTTCCGAATATCCCACATGCATCAATTTTTGCGATTGCAATCGGTCGTCTTTGACTCGTGCCGACTGCGAATGCAAAAGCGCACTCATGTTAACAAGTTTAAGTTTAAATTAAAAAGTTTTTACTTCTAAAATTAACTCAAAATGGTGCATTTGACTGAACAAGAAATAATAGTTATGAATGATGATGGAATATGGCGATAGGCTAAGAACTTGTGAGGAATCATGCGATTTGTTCAATCAATAACACCACGAAAGAGTTAAAATTTCAAAATCCACAGTAAGAGCTCTGCAAAAGTTGCTCGTCAAACACTAGTAACGTCACAATATTTTTGAGCACGTCAAAAAGTGCGCAATAATGAACAAAAATCGACCTGCTAAGCTGTTATGAATTTTTTTCTGAACTTTTTCACCATTCTGTATATAAATATCCATATTTAAAATAAAATAGAGTGTTTACTAATAATTGCTAATTATTTAATCAAATAAGTATAGTCAGTATTGCGATTATTTAAACTATTACATATACACTCCTCAATGGTGTTGCAGGTAATCAAACCCAACCCTCGTTCATTGTAAATTTCCCTTTTTTTGGTATTCTCGAAATTCGATATGTGTGATTAACACCCTGGAGTTCTCTGGGGTGGGCCGCCGGAGGGCTTGGTGACAAATTCTTGCGGACCTGTCATTTTTAGCGGCTCTTCGGGCGTTTCCGCCGCGCAGTTGAAAAAGGAAAGAACAGTCGCGGTATGCACTATCGCCGCCTAGCGAGAATGAGTGGAACATTTTAACCAATACCCTACCCTTAATAGTATAATGTACAAGGAGCATATAATGATGGCTATTAATCACGAGAACGATGTTTGCGGAACGAGCCGTAGGCGAGTGGAGCAAATCGTTTGAGTGATTAATAGCCATTATATGCGAGTTGTACACTATACTTTGTTCACAAAAATTAAAATCAAAATTAAAATCAAAATCAAAATTTAAAAAAAAAAACAAAAAAAAATCAAAATTCAAGTTGTAATTACAATTACAATTGAAAAAAAATCAGTATTAAACAGGGTAAACAAAATATTATCATAAATCGCGTTCTGTGAATTAAAGCGCGAATTAGCGTGGTTAATAACCATATTAAACACGCAAATGTGTGTGCGTGTTTAATTAGCAAATGCGTGTTTAAGAAATTGAGTGTTAAATGTACCCCATTAATGCTGCCCATACAATTAAATAATGCGCACATTATAAAATTTTCGTGAACAACATGTTTTATAATTGCAAAATAATTTTTAGTTTGTAGTTTTTTTATTGAAATAGCTAAAGTATTCATTCATTTCGCCGTTTCGAGATGTAATAAGTTTATTAATATTTTAAGAAAACATGGTAAGCGGTAAATATAAGTATTATTATCATCATAATATGATGAATTTAGCGAATATGTTATACCTAACCAAACTTATGTCATGTAGAATCTGAAAGATACATTTTTAAAATCCGTTTTAATACGGACTGTCGAATTGTTGTGTTTCCTGTCTAAAGGCAAACTGTTCAAGCTCACAGTGTTAAAAAAAAATCGGACCTCCCCTTTCTGAAGGATCCTGTTCGGCAAACTTCGTAAAATGCAGTGGGGATGGACAGAATTTGAATTAATATAAATGTGTCGGCCGGAAGTTCGGCACCCCCTTTTCTGCCGGAGTGGTGAGGGTACTCAGATGATCCTCCCTTCAAAAGGCGACGTTGCTGGAATCCGGTGGTCCTGCCCGTTTGGTCTCCAGATGTGAACCGTAATTGCGAACCGAACAAATAACACTACCCAAGGACGCATTTTATGCACTCGTAAGTCGCCATGTCGTTCATTTGGGTGCGAGACGAATTTGTGATATATTTTGACGGAACTCTATTGTTCATTGTGCACAATAGAATTCCGTTTCAAAGAAATTACAAGTGTAGTAAATTGAAATCCGATATTAGCAGTGACATTATGGAATTTACTTGATGATTCATTTATCTTATTTAATAATGCAGCGGCTTATGGCCGCAACAGATATGTTTGTTTTATTTATTTCGTACTTTATTTATATTTTCTGGCGGAATTCTAGCGGAATTAGGTTTGCTATCTGGCGGAAATAGCATGTGACCAGTTGTCAACGCTGGTGCGAACAGTTGCTTAAGGGGGTAAGGGCCGCGTCAAAAATCGATGCAGTTTTGATGGTCAGCATATACATAATTCTGAAGTTAATATTAAATATTAAGAAATTATATTTTGCACATTTAGAGAGAAAGGGTTAAACTATTCGTCTATAGAATTTGATTTTTTTTAATCATCAGACAAACTGTATAATTTATCCTGAAAATTACCAATATTGGATGGATATCTGGAGCTCTTCTCTGCAAAGAACTAAAAATGTAATGCTACAGAAAAATAGTTTAACCCTTTGAAAACAATATATACGTAATAAAATTGTCATTAGTTATCGAATAAAGTCGCAAAAACGTAAGAGCTGCACCTCTACAAACCCGAATTTGCTTCATTTTCGCCGTTATAATGAACGCCACCTGCATAAAACATTTTGTATCACCCTGGAGCCGTGTACAAACCAATTTACGTACTCAGTAAAATTTCAGGTCCAAGATAGTGGCGATTATCATTTTCTATTAGACCATTCTGGTCTAACTCTGGCGCGAGGCACTTACCCCCTTAAAGCGTTCTTGCGTGTTCGGATGTGCTCGCTCCCCGGAGCGGTCAAAATGTTCTTGTGTTTGAGATCATCGATTCAACTATGAATTGGTCTCAAGAGAAATGCTTATTTATGATAGAAGCCTATCGAAGTTCCAGATGTCTGTGGGATCCGACGTTTGAACATTATAAAAATACAACTCGCAAACAAGATGCTTGGCAGGAAATTGCAAATATACTAGAACATAATGTTGAAGAAGTAAAAAAAAGATGGACTTGCTTCTTGCATCTTACCGCCGAGAAAGGCAAAAAACAATGAGTACGAAATCGGGCAGCGGTGCCGACTGCACCTATAATTCGAAATGGTTTGCATTTAAAAGTATGCACTTGTTGATGGATAAATATAAACCGAGGAGAACGTTCGATTTCGACACTAACTTAAATGAAAACATGGTGAGTAGATACTTATGTTTATTTATTATACCAAATGGTGAGTACATTTATAAAAATTTCAAAAAAGGTGTTCAAAGAAACTAGTTATGCAATTATGCAATATTGTTTTGCCATGGCAAAATATCAGTGAAATTAAAATGGTCTGAAAATTCTAGCGGTATATTTTCACATTGTAAAATATGTGTTCGTCCAGTGTTGGGTAATGGGAGAAATGAGGATAAACAATCCACATTTCTACACTGGCCTGGAATAACGACGCCATCTTCAATTCTGTCCATCATGCCCAGTGGATTATATAGCTTCCTAGAAGCTTTCCTTTTCATCAAATAATTATGGAGATTTACGCAGGCCATAATGATGATAGATGCTTTATCTGGTTGTAGTAACATAGGTTTTCGCAATACACAAAAACTGCTGAAAGTATGCCAAACGCATTTTCTACTATTCGTCTTGCTCTTGACAAACGATAGTTGTAAATGCGTTTTTCGGATCCCCCGGCATGAGTACCAAGATACGGCTTCATGATGTGTCTTTGTAATGGGAATGCGTCATCTGCTGCAAATACGAATGGCACATTTTTTTGTCTTCCTGGAAGGCTTTGGTCATTAGGCAAATTTCATTCATTATTTTGTAGTTTCTTATAGAAAGTTGTGTTTCTGAAAACTCCGCCATCTGATATTCTTCCATGACAACCAACATCGGCGAACGTAAAATTGTAGTTAGCGTCTACAACGGCCACTAATACCACACTGAATGTGGATTTATAATTAAAGAAGTCGCTTCCGCTCTTAACAAGTGCTTGTATGATGCAGTGCATCTATAGCACCGACCCAGTTTGGAAAATTCCACTTTTCATTAAATTCCTGAGCAATAGATAGCCATGCGTCTTCTGTTGACGGTGTCTCGAATGAATAAAAACTTAATTTAAGGTGTATATTAATTAAACTGTTCTTTTAGGCTGATAAGCAGGAGAATGAGCGAAATGAACATGAAGTAGCTGCGGTAGTAGGCCCTAATAGAGGTACACATTCAGACTCAACAACACATCTGCAACCTGTAACTTCGGTAGAATTAAGCAACACGACAACATAATCGAAACCTTCAACTTCCCTATGATCTAGCCACACGAAAATACCACCAAAAAAATCTAAACTTGAAGATCCTCGAGTAGACGAAGCCTACCGTATTTTAAAAGATACATATGAATCGAAGAAAATGGACAAGAGTCAAGCTTTTGGGAATCTTGTAGTTTCAAAAGATCGTGAATATTCAAAACGGTCGAAAGCATATGTTGAACATTATATAAATCAGTGACGGTTCGCGGATTTTTTTCTGGTACGGCCGAGGAACAAGAGGTGGTAATACAGATAGGTGCGGTCACGCAGCCAGCCGTCTCTGCAACTGACCCTACCTATCTGTATTACCACCTCTTGTTCCTCGGCCGTACCAAAAAAAACCCCGCGAACCGTCACTAATATAAATAATATACTGTTCGACGCTGATTTGGGGAAATTTGAGTTTGAGCCAAATTTAGCATCAACTCCGATGTCTTCATATTCGGACAGTTCTCAAAGTACCTTACTGCATTCTATAAACACAGATCAAACACCACCCAACCAGATAACAACAGTAATGGAAAACAGTTCACACACAGGCCAACAATTACACATTCCGGATAATACAGAAACTGGAGAAACTAGAGATTCTTTACTGTATTACGTTACCAATTTTAAGTAACTTTTTCTTGTGTTTTAAAAAATACTATTAAGTACCTTTTGTTTATTTTTCCAATACATGTCTCAAAAATAGTGAGTATAATAATATTGTTTACTTACCTTAGCGTAGTCATGTAATGCTTCATTTATCGCAGCACATACTTCAGATACAGCATTACATATTGTGGATTTAGATATTTTAGTAAAATACATCAGGCTTTTATAAAGGAACTGGAATCTCCAGTTGCCAAAAATCTTAAAGTCACTGCTAGTCTGTCATATGCAGGAATCGAGTCTCTAAAATTCGTACTTGCTTTCCGAATTTTGTCGCTGATCAGAGATAATAAATGGTCAAAATCCTCTGACGCCATTCTACAGAAATTTTGGAATTGACCACTTTCTTCTTCTTCTTACATATCCGTCATCGTTTCACCTACATTATCCAGTATCATTCGCTGCATTAAATTTGTCACCCACCGACGTCTCTTCCTTTGTTTTCTTTTTGAGTTTTTGACACAGAATAATAAATACAGCACTTGCAATTATAACATTGCTGTCAGAGTCGGCCATAAAGAAGCACTACCAACCACAGAATTGACACGAATGAGCAATGAGCATTCGTTCGGATGATCTAAATATCTACGTGCAAGAATTCTAGTTCTTTTTTTTCATTCTTGCTCGTTGATATTTTGGTGTAAACGCTAAGAACGATCTTTCGTTTACACTAAAAGATCGAGAAAGAATGCTCTTGTTCTAGCTCTAGATCTACGTTCGTTTGGTTTAAACGCGCCTTTAGGATATTTCTTTCAGGCGTCATAACAGGTCAGTTGTTTGCTCGTATCCAGGATTCATGACATTAAAATAGTTAAACAAGTAAATTAGTGTAGTTATATTGTCTTACTTCTTGGTGTCGGAACAGCATTGCAATTTAATTTTTTGCCGAAATGGTTAACAAAATGATCCTCACATGAATGATGCATTTAAAAACATTTAAACAATGAACGATTTTTTCAATATCACAAATGGTTTTCCATGTTTAAAGATATTTACACATTTATAGAAATGTTTATTATTGTAGTCGACATTAGTTATACGGTAAAGAAAGAATTTTGACATTCTGGACATTTACAAGAATATTTAATACGACCATTTGATGTTTCCATTATTAATAAATACAAGTGACGAGTTTATAAGACAGAATATACCGAGTGTTTGGGATAAGGGGCGAACATAGGGATTTAACATGTAAAATTAAATATGTGTAATTATTTGCTCCCCTATTCATTTTAGAGAAAAATCGTAAAGGAATATTTTTTAGAGAATTAAAAACTGTAAATGTATCATCCATTTAATTAACGTTTGTACCAGCATACACCTCAGAAATAATAAAAATAAGTTTAACAATTTACCATTTAATAAAAACCCTTGCCATGACTTTGACAAATGTCATGTTATGGTGAGAATAATTTTACTAGTCAAACATTAATTCGGGCGGCCCGTTGGTGTAGTGCAGCGGTCTTCAACGTTTTACAAATCAAGGGCCAAAAAATGTATTTTTTCTGCACAGCGGGCCGCACCATAGGTATTTTTATAAGGTTTTTTGTATTGGCAATGGCCAGGATGATTAAATAAGTAGATAAGTAGAAAACATTTATTTATTGAGCCAACATCAACAAAAGGGGCAAATAAAAATCAATACAATGCAATTGGTCAATAAGATGTCTGACACTGCTTATTTTTAACCAGTTTATCAATATCTGGTTTAATATTGCTGGTTGCAATCCTCAAACTGTTCTCAAGGTGAACATCGGTGATTCTGGTCCTCGTTTTGGATTTCACGTTTTTCATGCGTGAAAATAACTGCTCACATGTATATGTGGATCCAAAAAGTGATATTGTTTTCAATGCATGATCTCTGATTTTGGGGAAATCTGTAATGGAGACGTATTTCGAATAGAAATCAATCAAATCAACATCAAATTTATTTTTTAAGGTTGAATTGCACTGTAGCTCTATCAATTCCATCTGAAATTTTTCCGGAACTTCTTCAACCGAAACGCTGAATGGACGAGCAAATAAATTCAGGTACTTTTCGTCTCTCCGAAAATCAAGGAATCGCGAATGGAATTGTATTTTCAGATCCTGAAGTGCAGAAATATATTTGTCCATATTCGAAATCTGGAATAATGACAGATGAGGAAAATGCGTGGTAATGTTTCTTTGGAACTGGCTGATCCATAGTTCGAGTTTTAATTCCAAACGCTTTTAAAAAATCAAGTAATTCGTGAACTAAATAATCTTTTCCTTATAATTTCTGATTCAAGTCATTGAGTTGTGATGTGATATCGGTAAGAAAACCCAAATCGGCCAGCCATTCTTCATCGCTGAAATGCGGCGCAGCTTTATCTTTACTTTGCATAAAATCGGCAATTTCTTTTCGCAAGTCAAAAACTCGTTTTAACATTTTACCTCGGTTCAGCCAACGAACATCGCAGAAATAAGTTATGTCACTGTATTCAGCATTGAGAGTGCTGTTGGCGGGCCGCAGAAAACATATCGGCGGGCCGCAAGCGGCCCGCGGGCCGCGGGTTGAAGACCCTTGGTTTAAAGAATCGTTTGAATCAATGATTCATAATAATGGTGACCTTACTTCCTTGCAAAAGCACCGTTACTTAATTTCGGCCCTTGAAGGCGACGCCGCGAATTTATTACAGGGAGTTAACTTGTCCGAAAATAATTATGTGGAGGCATGGGACATCTTAAATGAAAGGTATAATAATATGCGTAAAATCGTTCAAAACCATGTTAAAGAGGTATTAGATATTCCAGCAATTAATAACGAATCATGCAGAGATCTTAGGAATGTGGTAGATACTATTTCGCGAAACATCCGTGCGTTACGTGCATTAAAACGACCCGTCGATACATGGGACGATATATTAGTTTCACTTACGTTAGACAAGGTAGATTCTAACACGGTTAGGGAATGGGATCGAACACTCAAACGCAATGAAATGCCCAGTTTTAGACAATTGTGCGATTTTATAAACCAAAAATGCGATTCCTTAGAAACATCCACTCTTAAAATAAAACAAAAGAAACTTTCAAGTCACATTAATCAAACAGAAAGAAAGTGCATACTGTGTAATGATAAATTTCATCCGTTATTTAAATGCGATACATTTTTAAAATTAAATGTAAATCAGCGTCTTTCAAAATTAAAAGAATTAAATGCATGCATTAACTGTTTACGTCCAGCTAATCATTCAATTCAATTGTTATTCTCGCCCCTGTTCAATTTGTCAAAAAAGACATAATGCATTAGTGCACATAAACAAATCAAAAATTAATGAAAATCGAAACGCCAACCAATGTAAAAATCAGGATTCATCTGAAACCACAATCGCGCATTGTAGCGGTCCGTTCGAAGTCTTGCTATCGACCGCAATTGTTAACGTCTATGACGATAATGAAAAAGAATACACTTGTAGAGTGTTGGTAGATAACGGTTCGCAATCTAATTTTATAACAAAAGAGTTGGCCGATAAATTAAAAATAAAACGTGAAAATGTTAATCTTAAAATAGGCGGGGTGAATCAATCCGTGTCAACAGTTAGAGAAATTACAAAATTAAAAATCAAATCTAAATTTAATGATTATTCTACAACACTGTTATGTTCAATTATTCCTAAAATAACCGGCCCTTTGCCACATACTTCATTTCGAAAAAACTCGCTTAAAATACCGCGAAATATTAAATTAGCTGATCCCAAATTCAATGTTTCCGGTCCGGTTGACATGCTGATAGGTTCCTTTTTATATTGGAAAATGGTATGTGTAGGACAGATAGATTTAGGCAAAAATAATCCTACACTACAAAAAACTCATTTAGGGTGGATTGTCGGAGGTGGTGACGCATCTATTTCAAATCAATCCTGTAATCTGTCATCAAATGTACCCTATTTTAATTTGGAAAGGTTTTGGGAAATAGAGCAAGTCGCGGAAAACGTAAAGTCATTAAATCCAGACGAACTTAAATGCGAGCGACATTTTAATGAGAATGTAAATCGTGACAAATCAGGGCGATTTATGGTAGCGTTGCCATTTATTGACAATCAATCTGAGTTAGGTGAATCCCGTAGTGTAGCATTAAAAAGATTTTTTTGTTTAGAATCTAAACTCTCAAAAAATCATAATTTGAAAGTTCAGTATTCACAATTTATGCAAGATTACTTAACACTAGGCCATATGACAGAATTAGACACAAAAGATAATGAGGTAGGTTATTATTTGCCGCATCATGCGGTTTTAAAGGAATCAAGTGCCACCACAAAATTAAGGGTTGTTTTTGACGGTTCCGCGAAAACATCAAATGGTCGGTTACTTAATGATGTATTAATGAAGGGGCCAATTATACAGGACGAATTATTCACAATATTAGTTCGATTTCGTACACACAAGTATGTACTTTCTGCGGATATAAGCAAAATGTACCGCCAAGTAAGGGTTGATGATAATTCGGCCAAGTATCAAAAAATATTCTGGCGTTTTGAGCCCAGCGATCATTTGCGCGAGTTTCAATTAAATACTGTTACGTATGGAACCACCCCCGCTTCTTTCTTGGCAATTCGGTGCCTCTACAAATTAGCAGAGGACGAGAAATTTAATCATCCGCGAGCCTGTGAAGTAATAACACGTGATTTTTATGTAGATGACCTCCTTACCGGTGCCGATTGTTCCGCTGAGTTAATTAATATTAGAGATGATATCATAACAGTTTTAAAAAATGGTGGTTTCGAGCTAAATAAATGGAACTCAAATCATAGCGAAATTTTAAATGATATTCCAGTCGATGAAAATAAGTCATTAATTCGGTTAGACAAGGATGAACGTTCAAAAATTTTGGGTCTTCAATGGGATTCAAAATCTGATTATTTTACTTTCTCTGTATGCGAACCGAACCATTCTTAAATAACTAAACGCACAATACTGTCAGAAACTGCTCAGTTATTTGACCCTTTAGGTTTGATCAATCCGGTAATCATGATCGCTAAATTAATCATTCAAGAATTGTGGAAAATTAATTTAAACTGGGATGAAAGTGTGCCTTTAAGTATAAATACCACGTGGAAATCATTTAGAGACAATTTAAAGGCAATAAACTTGTTAAAAATTCCTCGAAATATCAATTATAATTCGGGTTTTATTGAACTTCACGGATTTTGCGACGCTAGCGAATCTGCGTACGGAGCTTGCGTATATGCAAGGTTTAAGAATAATGACGATTCCTGGTGCGTTCGTCTAATTGCCGCAAAATCACGAGTTGCTCCTTTAAAAACTCAAACGCTGCCACGACTCGAATTATGTGGAGCGTTATTACTTGCTAGATTGTTAACGGCAATCGATAAATCTTTAACCGTAAAAGAATTAAAATACAAAAAAACCTTGTGGTGTGATTCAAGTATAGTTATATCTTGGATTAGGTCAGAAAGCGCCAAATTTAAAACGTTCGTATCGAATCGTGTTGCAGAAATTCGCGAATTAACCGATGCTAACAATTGGATGCATGTCGGAACAAAAGATAATCCCGCTGATATTTTATCAAGAGGATTAATGCCTGATAAAATAGTTAATTTAGACCTTTGGTGGAATGGTCCACCATGGCTTCTCTTAGAGAAACTTTTTTGGCCCAAATCTAAAATTACGCTGATTAAGGAACTTCCTGAAATTTGCACACCTGCAGTAACATTACTTGCTACATATGACGAGTTTAACATTTGGGACAAATTCTCAAGTTTAACTAAATTAATACGCGTCACTGCATATTGCATTCGTTTTATAAATAATTGTCAAAATAAGAAAAGTAACCGAACATTTGATAAACTTTCGATTAATGAAATTAATCATGCTAATTTAGTGTTAGTTCAAAACGTGCAAATGCAGTCATTCGCAGGCGACTTCAAAAAACTTGAAAATAACAACGCGGTAGATTCTAAAAGCAAATTAATTTCATTAAGTCCATTTTATGATGAGTTAAACAAAGTTATCAGAGTCGGGGGTAGGTTGAAAAAATCTAATATGGAATTTAACAAAAGGCATCCATTAGTACTTCCGGGTAGACATAAATTTACAGAATTAATTATTCGATTTGAACACTTGCGAAATTTACACTCCGGAGTAAACACTACTCTTGCAGCTGTTAGGTTGAAGTACTGGCCATTGTCAGCCAAAAATAAGATTAAAGCAGTCATTAGACAATGCGTAACTTGTTTTAGGGCAAAACCTATATTGAATAACCCTATAATGGGTGAATTACCTGAATCCCGTATCAATATTCAGAAACCATTTTATACGACCGGAATTGATTTTTGCGGGCCCTTTCTCATAAAGGAAGGTGTTAGAAAACAAAACATCAGAAAGGCTTACGGTTGTATATTTGTTTGTTTCGTTACTAAGGCGATTCATCTAGAAGTAGTGAGCGATTTGACTTCAGAGGCCTTTATCGCCGCCTTTCGTCGTTTCATTTCGCGTCGTGGTAAGGTTGGCCACATTTATTCGGACAACGCGACAAATTTTACCGGTGCTTGCAAGGAATTAAGAGAGTTGCATGAGTTTTTTAAATCCAGCTTAATAAGGTCCGAGTTAGGTGATGCATTCATAGCAGATGGAATTAGTTGGCATTTTATACCACCAAGATCACCCCATTTTGGGGGACTTTGGGAGTCAGGAGTTAAAAACGTTAAACATCATTTGCGTCGCGTTATGGGTGATTGTAAATTAGCATTTGAAGAATTATACACACTTTTGACGCAAATAGAAGCCATCCTAAACTCACGTCCATTAACCCCTATATCTAATGATCCTAATGACCCAACCTATCTCACCCCTGGCCATTTCCTTGTCGGAGACTCTCTCTTAGCCGTCGCGGATCCAGATTTAACCGATATCAAAATAAATAAATTATCAAGATGGCAACACATCCAGCTAATGCAACAACATTTTTGGAAGCGTTGGTCGCGGGAATATCTGCCTACATTACAACCACGATCCAAATGGACAACTCCAAGGCAACAACCGGCAATTGGAGACCTGGTCCTTGTGAAGGAAGAAAACTTAGCTCCACTGCAGTGGATTGTTGGTCGAGTTCAGGAACTGCATCCTGGAAAGGACGGAATCGCCAGAGTAGCAACCGTTAGGACCTCATCTACTGAAGTTAAACGGTCAATAACCAGATTAGCTGTTCTTCCAGCCAATTAGTTTGAAGAGGATGGATCCCTTCAAGAGGTGGCGGCATGTTCGGTTTTGGAGTGCATTTTAATCTGAAGAGAAATGCACGCCACTGTGCCGAAATCCGATTGAAGGATAGTACCTGCTCTGCTGAACCTACGAAATCCGTCCGAACGTGATTTCGCATAAATTATTTTTATAGCCCTTTGTCTCCTTCTGAGAAGGACGGCAGTGCGGAAGATGGACACCAACATTTGTTTACCAGCTGTTTTCGTTTGGGAAATTTCTGTGTTTTTGCAGTGGTGCCGAGTGTAAAATAGTGCGGATAGTGGACACACCCACATTGCGCCCCACTTCTTAAGGGCTGCATTGCGAACTTACCTTTTTTGTAAATAGTTTGTAAAATATTAGTATTAAGTCAGATTTGTACAAAGACAGTTCTTAAAATATACACCATTATTATTAATACACGTGAACTACTTATTCGTCTGGTCGCCTACAACCAAGTTCCCTTACAAGGAACACAGAAGCAGCAAACTTCTAAATTGCATTCTTCAAAATAAACCAACCGTAACCAGCGCTCAACGGGAAATTTTAGAGCAAGTACTCAAAAAGTTCTCCGTTCTGGTGTAAAAAACAATAACCCAATCGGTTATAAAATGCATGTCTAACATTAGCCAACTGCCTATCTGTAATCAATGTGCATTCCGCAAAAATTGCTTCCCGCAAAGATTCAATATTTGGATGGTGTTTTTTGTAAATTTTGTTTTTCAAGTGACCCCACAAAAAGAAATCACATGGTGCTAAATCAGGAGATCTTGGTGGCCAGTTGATAGTGCCACCGCGACCAATCCAGCAATTGGGAAAATTAGCATTTAAATATTCCCTTACATTTAAACCATAATGGGCTGGACATCCATCATGCTGATACCATATCTCCTGATTGTCACGTACAACTTCTTCTAACGCAGGGCCAACCTGGTTGATTAAAAGGTCTAAATAAGAATTCGAATTTAAATTTCCACATATTTCAAACGGCCCAATAATATTATTTTTAAAAATACCAGCCCAAATATTGATTTTTTGCGGGAACTGGGTTCTAGTTCTAAGGCATATCCGCGGATTTTCTTGGGTCCAGTATCGCGTGTTCTGAGTGTTGGGCTCGTTGTTAAGTGTGAACGTGCATTCATCCGTAAAACAGATAGACTGCAAAAAGTTTCTGTCTATGTTTGATCGATCCTGCATTATCTCGCAGAATACATGCCTGCTTTCTTCATCCACTAGCAATATCTCCTGATGGCATTGATGTTTGTAGGGATAATACCCGTGCTTATTCAGAATCTTATACACTGAGAATGTAGACACGCTGCACTCACGAGCAATGCATCGTATGCTAGTTGTTGGATCAGCATTTATCAACCCCAAAACTCTTTCTACCAATTCATCGTTGCTTCTTCTCTTCCGTTTGCCTGCAATGTTAATGTTTTTGAAATAATATTTGTTAAAATTGGACTATTGAAATACCTTTTGAATCATCTGCCGCTACACTTGCTGTATTTTCGAACTTTTTCACAAATTTGGAAATTGTTGATACAGACGGAATTGGTCGATTGTTAAATGTAACCGAAAATAAGTCACGAACTCTGCGTAAACTGACGCCACTGTAAAATGTTTTAATAATGAATACCCTCTCTTCATTGGAATAACTCAGATTATTGTTCATCGTAATAACTAGAATTGATATCTGACTTGCAATATTATTATTTTCACTATAACATGAAACATGACATTTGTCAAAGTCATGGCAAGGGTTTTTATTAAATGGTAAATTGTTAAACTTATTTTTATTATTTCTGAGGTGTATGCTGGTACAAACGTTAATTAAATGGATGATACATTTACAGTTTTTAATTCTCTAAAACATATTCCTTTACGATTTTTCTCTAAAATGAATAGGGGAGCAAATAATTACACATATTTAATTTTACATGTTAAATCCCTATGTTCGCCCCTTATCCCAAACACTCGGTATAATAACTTACCTTCAAACATGAATTACTAGCACTCACAGAACTGTTGAGGTTAGTTAATAAAAATGGTGAGACTTCATTAAGCGTTGCCGCATTTACATCGAAGTATAAAATATACAATGCATATGATTATATTTAATAAACAGTAATATTATACGTTCAAATATAAGCGATAATGAGTCTAATTATGTTTAAAACATAATTTTAATTGTCAAAATTATTACTTTGTAGTGAAATTTGAAGATTATTAAAAACGCTAATACCCTAGGCACACGGAGGGAGTTTATGATTATTAGCCCTAATGATCATTAAGAAATTGGTAATTTACAAATATAGGTGACACACCGAAGAAATCACGCCTGCGCAGTATACCTACCTAAATATAGGTGGTAATGTTTGGTTTCTTATAAAATATTCCATATTCATATAAAAGGTTGGATTTAATTGATGGGTTACATAAAACAGCGCTACCCAACACATGCTTATTTTTATATCAACCAATTGTACTTGCCCAAATGTATGTGATTTCACAATTCAAAAGTTATAAAGGAAGAAAAAGTGTAGGAAAACTACGTGGAACTCACATGTACAATATACAGAAATAGCAAAGAAAAAGTTTGCACGTGCGTATATTTCTAAAAGTAAAGTAATAATACCAGCTGATCGCTAGCTGCCATTCATAAAAGCGGTATTTTTCAAATGACTGGCGATGTTACACAATTACCGGCGATGACCTGTTTTAAACGTTGCCGCCGATTCCTATGATCATAAGTTTATATGACGTTATTAATGATCATTAGTATTATGTCGATGTGACACACGGTGAAGTTAATGACCATTAGTACTTAATGATCATTAAATAGCTCCGTGTGCCTAGGGTATAAGGTACCCAATCATTCAGCTTAATAAGCTTTAAAAATCATGTAATTAGACCGATCAAATGTCAAATAATTAGGGGAGCCAAAATTAACACATTTCAAAAATTTTACATGGCCCACTTTGCAATTCAACGCCCTGGGGTGCTATTATTGACTATATCCCGCCAAACGTAGCATGCCGAAATTCAAATGAATTAGAACCAATCAGATTCTATATAACTTCTATTTTCAGGAAACATATCATGTAGAGTTCGAATGCGGCTTTGTGATTAGTTCTCTACTCGCATTATGTTTCGGCACATGATTGGTTTCAAGAAAAACAATGTTCAATGTCAAACGTCAGTTTGCGGGTAGAACGCTATTAAAATTAGTGAAAACTCCGCATTGGAAGTGTTTCTCTTGAAGTAATTCAAGAAAAAGGGAAAGAGGCCCAACCAAAAAGTTTGGGCGGAGTCACTAACATGACCTGTACTCGGGAAGTCATTTCTACAATATTGGAAAACGGGGCACATAACGTGCGAAACACGAACGGTACGTACTGTAAAGAAAATGTAAACTCCATATGGAATACCAGTGCTAAGTTAGTGCAAGAGAAGTACGTTTCTGATTTTTAAATTTTGTTTGATCCATTTAAAAATGTAATATTCAAACCGGCACGACACGCCCGCGATGACAGTAAATGTCATTCTATTTTGTTGTAATATTTTTGTTGGGATATAGTCTGATAAATTGCTCTCGTGCATTGTAAATTATCGCAAGTTTGCACTCTTTCGACAAACTCAGTCGCATTGTTTTAGGCAACAGCCCCTCGCCCTTCCGGGCTCGGGACTGTTGCCAAACAATACGACTTCGTTTGTCAAAATCGCACAAACTTGTTACCGATAATTTCCAATGCACTTGTGCAATTACTGTTGACTATATCCCGCCAAACGTAGCATGCCGAAATTCAAATGAATTAGAACCAATCAGATTCTATATAACTTCTATTTTCAGGAAACATATCATGTAGAGTTCGAATGCGGCTTTGTGATTAGTTCTCTACTCGCATTATGTTTCGGCACATGATTGGTTTCAAGAAAAACAATGTTCAATGTCAAACGTCAGTTTGCGGGTAGAACGCTATTAAAATTAGTGAAAACTCCGCATTGGAAGTGTTTCTCTTGAAGTAATTCAAGAAAAAGGGAAAGAGGCCCAACCAAAAAGTTTGGGCGGAGTCACTAACATGACCTGTACTCGGGAAGTCATTTCTACAATATTGGAAAACGGGGCACATAACGTGCGAAACGCGAACGGTACGTACTGTAAAGAAAATGTAAACTTCATATGGAATACCAGTGCTAAGTTAGTGCAAGAGAAGTACGTTTCTGATTTTTAAATTTTGTTTGATCCATTTAAAAATGTAATATTCAAACCGGCACGACACGCCCGCGATGACAGTAAATGTCATTCTATTTTGTTGTAATATTTTTGTTGGGATATAGTCTGATAAATTGCTCTCGTGCATTGTAAATTATCGCAAGTTTGCACTCTTTCGACAAACTCAGTCGCATTGTTTTAGGCAACAGCCCCTCGCCCTTCCGGGCTCGGGACTGTTGCCAAACAATACGACTTCGTTTGTCGAAATCGCACAAACTTGTTACCGATAATTTCCAATGCACTTGTGCAATTACTGTTGAAAAGTAGTCGACATGTGGCGCATGCGAGAAGAGTCGATTACAAATGTCGTGCACGACACTAAAACGGTACTTTTGAACACCCATCGAGATTTACGCTTGAAGAGTCACGAGCATGTCGTGTGGGTCGTTTGGCAACATAGCAATTTCATTGATGCCAATATAAACTTTTATCATGTTGGGTACTTTGGAAAATGAAAATATATTATATAAAAATTAAATAATCAATAATTTTTGTATTTGTTCATAATTTATATCATTTCTGATATAAATTGGCTGTTCGCTTTTATTGTTAAACTGGGGAAATTGTGGGTAAAAAATGTACATTTCGATGCCAGACAGACGGCTCTTTTTGGGGACTTAAAAATGCGTCACCACTCCACTCCATTCGGTTGGCGAATTTGGAGCGTGTAAACATCAACTCTGCTTCTTTGTAAAATAAGATTCGAGTTGTGGGCAAACAATGGCGGAATCCAAGAAATATATATCTAGTGAACAGAGGACATGTTTAATTACCTTTATGGGAAGCCGGATTTGCGGAATGGAAAATTTTCCAATGAATTTACTTGTGAAAAGTGGTTGTTAGTGAACTCGGAATCCTAACAATTTCAAATACACAATTATATGTAAATAACAAGATATTGATGACATTATATAAATAGGTTTAAAATTAAAATTCACTTGGTTTGTTTCACGATTAAATTGATTTATTTTCAACAAGTTTCGGCTTAGTGCCATTTTCAAGAATGATGTACAAAAAAATATATTGTGGAATATATACAATAGGTGACAGCTTTCAGGTAATAAGGGCATTTAATATCGGGGAATTCCACATTATATAAACTTTTATTTGGTTAAATGGTTTAAGATTGTGATTTTAAAGTTTATTTTAAGGATAGATAGGACATTACAATATCAATCAGAGTTTATCAACTAATAATCAGTAACCGCTAATTAAGGAAAACATTTTTCTTCTCCCATAACAGTAATTTAGCAATAACATACTGTATTCATGAAAAGTATATTCGTCATTGCAAACAGTGATATACAATAAAATTCACGAGTGTTACGTAACTTACTGATAACTGACCATTAACAAAAATGAAAAATGGTTATATTATTGCATGTGTATAAATTGTATAATGCACTAATAAACTCTCCACTGTTTTAGGTTAGGATAATCATTCGACATAACCGTCTCGACTACTTTAGGGCAGTAGAGACGTGTCGATCGAAATATTTCGCATGCGACATGGTGTCACGTATTCAATAATACCGATTCATGAAGTGATCGAGATTTGCCGATATCTCGCATGCGACACCGTGTCGAACGATTCAAAAATAGCACCCCTGGGGTGCTATTATTGAAAAGTAGTCGACATGTGTCGCATGCGAGAAGAGTCGATTACAAATGTCGTGCGCGACACTAAAATGGTATTTTTGAACACCCATCGAGATTTACGCTTGAAGGTCACGAGCATGTCGTGTGGGTCGTTTGGCAACAAAGCAATTTCATTGATGCCAATATAAACTTTTATCATGTTGGGTACTTTAGAAAATGAAAATATATTAAATAAAAATTAAATATCAATAATTTTTGTATTTGTTCAGAATTTATATAATTTCTGATAGGGTGCGACTGCTCATTTGAAAAAGGCTTCCCATGCTGTTTTTATGGATATTGCATCTATAAAACTCAGGTTTACCAGGGTTTATTGGGCCCTTTTGACTGTTCGCTTTTATTGTTAAACTGGGGAAATTGTGGGCAAAAAATGTACATTTCGAAGCCAGACAGACGGCTCTCTTTGGGGACTTAAAATGCTTCACCATTCCACACCATTCGGTTGGCGAATTTGGAGCGTATAAACGGTAAACATCATCAACTCTGTTTCTTTGCAAAATAAGATTCGAGTTGTGGGTAAACAATGGCAGAATCCAAAAAATTATATATCTAGTAAACAGAGGACATGTTTAATATAGTAAAACCAAGATAATTTTGTGAAACTCTTGTAAAAGTGTCATCGTCGCTTGACAGCATATCATTAAAATCGTTCCCTCTTAGTTATTAAATACAGGGGTCACAGGCTGAAAAAAGATAGAAAACGACGAGATTTGCAGTTTATATTTTATATACAGTACGTTTTTTTTTTATCGTGGGCCATAGGATTTTACATGTTAAAAATTATACCTTGTGTTAATGTATATTTTAACATATAATTTTAAAGCAAATTTTAGTTAGTAATAAATCAATTACTTTTCCACATGCTTAATCAGATGAACTTAAACATGTTTTATTCCATTAAAAAATGAAATTAATTCACTAATCAATCTGACATTTCAGATATTCAAGGTACTTTGATTATGTTTGCTCAGTTATTTATTTTCAATAATTTCATTTTCTAATGGAATAAAACATGTTTAAGTTAATCTGATTAAGCACATCATGTGGAAAAGTAATTGATTTATTACTAACTAAAATTTCCTTCAAAATTTGATGATAAAATATATAATAACACAAGGTATAATTTTTAGCATGTAAAATCCTATGGCCCACGATAAAAAAATACCCTGTATACAATTGGGGGTTGGACGCTCAACCACTTTATGGTTTCCCGCTACTCTGGACTTTTATTACGTCGTCGGGGTCATTGATAATAATCGAAAGATTAAAATATATCACGAAGGTTTATCTAAATTGTTATTAAATAAGTCAAACAAAATACTGTGAAACAGGTTAAATAATAGTGTTAATGTGTATTACAGTTTGTTAGTAAAAATAAAACAATTGAATTTGGGTTTAACGAAAGGGGCATTTTATTTAAGTATGAAATTTTATTATGAAATAAGTGATATTATTTATTACAGTTCATCATCATTGATAACACCAGTTTTCGTAAACTTTCTCTGGCCCCATCATATAAACAGCGATCTTCCAAACGTTTCAATAATAAAGTAATGGTCACTGGTTCATTTAATTTGTGCATATTCTAAATTTCCTTTCGTATTTCATTTATTTGTTGAATTGGTATATCAATTTTTGGTTTTGTTCTTATCCTTTTACATACAGGGGATATTTTCGCCTCCTTTGTTTCAGAAATTATGTTTCGGATCATTGATTCGTGCAGTTTGAGAGCCATTGCGGCACGCTTAACATATGATGTTAAAGGGACAAGTGGTTGTAGCGATTCCTTCTCTTTCTTCATAAAATATATCACATTTTTAATTAACTCCCTGCATCTTTCATCGAACACCATTTTTAAAATAGTTTAACATTTCGCACAGGTAACACAAAGCAATATGTGATCCAGCACATCGGGGCAACATTTATATACTTATTTACTGTAGATTTAAATCTACCTGCATGTAATCTGTTATGTAATTAGAGCAGGTACCTAACTATTTAACAGATTTAAAAGGGAATTATGTAAATAACTTTCGGTATGGATTGAATGGTGGGTTCGCACAAATATTTACAACCAGCTACGGATCATAAATACTGAGAGATTTACATTACCCGCTGCAATAAATCTTTTTGACAATTTTACAAGAGTTTAACAAAATTATCTTGGTTTTACTTTACCTTTATGGAAGGGAAGCAGGATTTGAGGAAAGGAAAATTTTCCAATGAATGTACTTGTGAATAGTGGTTGTTGGTGAACTCAACAATTTCAAATACACAATTATATGTAAATAACAAGATATTGATGACATAATATAAACTTTTATTTGGTTAAATGGTTTAAGATTGTGATTTTAAAATTAATTTCAAGGATAGATAGAACATTACAATATCAAGCAGAGTTTATCAACTAATAATCAGTAACAGCTAATTAAGAAAAACGTTTTCCTTCTCCCATAACAATAATTTAGCAATAACACACTGCATTCATGAAAAGTATATTTGTTATTGCAAACAGTGATATACAATATAATGCACGAGTGTTACGTAACTTACTGATAACTAACCACTGACTATTAACAAAAATGAAAAATGGTTATATTATTGCATGTGTATAAATTTTATAATGCAGTAATAAACTGTCCACTGTCCTTGTTTTAGGTTAGGATAACCATTCGACATGACCGTGTCGACTACTTTAGGGCAGTAGAGAAGTGTCGATCGAAATATCTCGCATGCGATATGGTGTCACGCGTTCAATAATACCGATTTGTGAAAAGTGATCGACATTTGCCGATATCTCGCATGCGACACCGTGTCGAACGATTCAAAAATAGCACCCCTGGTCCGCAAGTTTAGTTAAAGACTGTCTCACGAGCGGCGCCAAACGCAGTCTCGGCCAGCATATGGAAGTGGGCCTTCTATAGATATATCTTTTCTATGGTCAAACCCGAAAGACAACATGGCGCCCACCTCTCGCGCAAGCAGAAGCAGATCAAACTTAATATTACTTACCGCTTTATTTCGTCTTGTTTTGCTTTCTGTACTAATTGGTTCTTGAAACCGCTACGCTGCCTTCGCTTCTTTCTCGGCATTTTCTAGGAGATAAAATTGACGCTGCTATAAAAATCACTAATCGGAGAAACGCTGATCGAACATGCGCGGCGCACTCCGTACGAATTAAATTGTTCGCATTGAAGCTATCGCCCCAGGGCCACAGGGTGGCACTGGTGTGACAAAAAAAATTGTTTATCTTTAGTTTGATATAGCTTAAAAATGGTAAACAAATATTCGAATATAAGATACTCAAAATAGTAGTTGCTATGAAAAGTCAGTGTTTGTGATCTTAATTTTTTGACACAAAAAAATAATTCAATTCAACACGAGTGTATACCGGGTGACCCAGGGATCTGTAAAAGCCCCATAACTTATTTGCTATTTGAGGTATTGCCTTCTAGTTTTCTTGAACTGGTACCCACACTTATTCTACATATTTTAAAAATATGTATGTTTTTGTGCAGGGTGTCCCAATATACATAACAGAACAAAGTTATGTTTTTTTAAATGGAACACCCTATATTTTATACTTTATTTTCAACCATCTTGAGAGGCTGATAAAAATAATATAAGATAGTATGGGTCTATTATGGACGGTTGGTTAGTTATGGGCAAATTTGTGGCAAAAACATGTACACATTGAAAACATTGCAGAAGCGTTCCTAGCAAAGATAGCATCATTATTTATATACTAGAAAATTTCCCACATCATAAAGAATAATACACATCGGTTTTGGTTCTCTTTAGTTCATAGTGCTATACAGGGTGTCAACATACGCAAAACAATGGGTAACTATTTTTTTTCAAATAGAACACCCTGTATGAATTGCCACCAATCTATGGCATTTTTAATAAGCTTTCCAATGATATACAGTTTGCATAACAAAATATTAAGTATTCTTGAAATTTATCAATAAAAACATATTTCTTTTGCCACCTTGTGCTAGTTTTTGGATTTTCAGCAAAAACTATGCATTTTCAGGAAAAATTATAAGAGACCAAAGTTGTAGAGCGAAAAATTTCCGATCGATACAAGTCTTTCATCTTTTAAGATAATGCTTGCATTGCCCGCCAGAGCGCGAAAAATCTTGACCGCACCCTCTAGCGGAAAAACGGTAAATTATAGGGAAATTAAAATGGCCCGTATCGATTGAAAATATTCCGCTCTACAACTCTTAATAGAAGCAATTTTTGCCAAAAATGCATAGTTTTCCCTAAAAATGCAAATTGAAAATGCATGTATCAATTTTTGCGTTTTCAATGGTTTTTTGCATTTTTAGCGAAAACTATGCATTTTGGGCAAAAATTGCTTCTTTTAAAAGTTGTAAAGCGGAATATTTTCAATCGATGTAGGTCATTTGAATAATTCTATAATTACCCGTTTTTCCGCTAGAGGACGTGGAAAATAAAGCATAGTGCAATTAATTAACAAAAAATTTGAGAAAAACGCTAAAATGCATATACGGTCACAATTTTGCGCACTCTGGCGGGCAATGCACGCATTATTGGAAACGTAGAAACAACTAAAATTTTCCACTCTACAACTTTGGTCTCTTATTATTTTTTCAGAAAATGCATAGTTTTGGCTGAAAATCCAAAAATGAGCAGTAGGTTACAAAAGAAAAATGTTTTTATGGATAAATCTCAAGAATCCTTAATATTTCATTATACAAATTGTACATCATTGGAAAGCTTATTAAACATTCCATGCATTGGTGGCAAGATATATAGGGTGTTCCATTAAAAAAAAAATAGTTATCCATTATTTTGCGTATGTTGACACCCTGTATAGCAGTATGAACAAAAAAGAACCAAAGCCGATTTGTATTATTCTTCACGATGTGGAAAATTCTTTAGTGTATAAAAAATTACGCTAGCTTTGCTAGGAGCGCTTCTGCAATTTTTTCAATGTGTACATGTTTTTGCCACAAATTTGCCCATAACTAACCAACCGTCCATAATAGACCCATACTATCTTATACTATTTTTATCAGCTTCTCAAGAGGGTTGAAAATAAGGTATAAAATATAGGGTGTTTCATTTAAAAAAACATAACTTTGTTCTGTTATGTATATTGGGACACCCTGTACAAAAACATACATATTTTTAAAATATGTAGAATAAGTGTGGGTAACCAGTTCAAGAAAACTAGAAGTCGATACCTCAAATAGCAAATAAGTTATGAGGCTTTTACAGATCCCTGGATCACCCGGTATGTATAAACAGTATGTTTTTACTTTCTCCGTTACGAAGTACGAGAAAGTATTGTGATCGTGATTTCTTTTTCAAAAATTTTTTTTACGGAAATATCCGTTTTGGGGTTCCTATATGCCATTTCAACAATTTTTGGAAAAAAAAAATTTGTGTCTGTGTGTGTGTGTGTCTGTGTGTGTGTGTGTGTGGTGTGTCTGTCTGTGTGCGCTGTATCTCAAAAACTAATAGAGCAATTGATATGAAACTTTGAACATCCGTCTTATTTGATAATCTGAAGAACTGAAAAGCTTTTGGTAAAGTTTCGTACACCGGAAGTGGGCGTTTACCTTAACTGTTTTTTGATTTTTGCCAATATTTTCTTAAATATGAAAAATATCACAAAAACATTCAAACAAACTTTGAAGACAACAAAGAAATGAACAGCTTTTGCTTGAAAACATTTTTCATAAAATCATTTTTATCCGAGAAAAAAATTTATTATCATTTTTTTAATTTTTGGTTTATAATTATAAAACGATAATAGTTACAGAAAAATTATGTGGATAATAATTGTACAAAATGCCAAAATGAACAACTTCTAAAGAATAAGTTTTTTTAGAAATCTCGTTAGTTCTTGAGTAAACCGAGTTTTTGAATTTGAAGTATAATTTTTACATCTTTCATGATTTTGACGTTTTAAACGTCAGTTTCATCCGAGTTTACGCAACGCTCGATGTACATTTAAAATATGATTTCAATTGAAAATAAACCCATGAAAACGTAAATATAAAGTCGGAGAAAGTAACATGATGGCCACATCACCATTTTTTTTATCGTGGGCCATAGGATTTTACATGCTAAAAATTATACCTCGTGTAAATGAATATTTTATCACATAATTTTGAAGCAAATTTTAGTTGATAATATAAATCAATTATTTTTCCACATGATGCGCTTAATTAGAATCATTTACACATGTTTTATTCCATTAAAAAGTACTGTTGCTCGGAACCGAACGATCGGGATACGCTGCAGAAAAGTTGTCAACTATTCCCCTAAAATAAAAATTCCCTGACTTCTTGTAGAAAAATAACACTATTTCCCTGCTGGGCAAACCTCTTATAAATGTCGTTACAAATTCCACCCGTTCTTTAATAGTATGAATGTATATTTTCAAGAATAATATCCGTTTGATTACTTGCCTCACTAATCAATCTGACATTTCGTAAATTCAAGGTACTGATTATTTTTGATCAGTTATTCATATTAAATAATTTAATTTTTTAATGGAATAAAACATGTTTAAGTTATACTAATGTATCATAATCATGTATAAAAATAATTGATTTTATTACTAATTAAAATTTCCTTCAAAACTGTATGATAAAATATACATTAACATAAGGTATAATTTTTAGCGTGTAAAATCCTATGGCCCGCGATAAAAAAAACATACTGTATATTCATCGTGTGCTATTTCCGACTTATTTAATTTACGTTTTCAAAACCGTCCAGTGATATGTGAATCAACAATTATTGGAATCGTTTAGAAATTTGAGTTGAATTGTTGTGTGAACGATGGATATGTCGTCAGGACTAAAAGGAATAAATCTGTAGAAACTTTAACAAATGTATTAGGAAGGATCACTGTAAATCCAAAATTAAGGGTAAGAAAAATGGCATTAAAATGTGATGACATCAAATCTGCTATCAATAGAATTTTAAGCTAAAGTTTTGTATACATTCTCTTGGGATATACAACGAACATAGTTACTAAGTAATAACTAACAAACTTTCATATCTGGTTTCTTTGTTGTACTTAATAAATATATTGTTTTAGTCTATAACTTATTATTCCAACATATTATTTTAATGAAGTATTGCAAATTTGAAAATTAATGCGGGACCCCATCTACCCCCTTATTGCAGCGCCACACCTTATCGGTGGCCACAGATTAGAACAGATCGTTAACTCCATAGGAAAATTAGTCGCATAGCACCCATCTAAATTGTCCCATTAGTTTTTGTATCTTCTATCTCATTTGTCTACGATCACAGAGGGCGCACCAGTAGGTGTTAGTTCGTTGATTTGTTAATAGATGGCTTTGTAGTGAAATGCCTAGTTTGTTTGGGTGCCGACGTCATTTTAAGTTTCACACTTGCACTGGGATTCTAAACCTCTCAAACGATACGTAGTGTATCGAGTCGGCCATTTTTTCCTTAGATTACGATTCTAAAAGTATTCGACTCGAAATCTTCAACTTGAATTCATCGATTTCAGACGGTACCTAACGAGGTGTCGAGTAGCATGTCTCTTTGTCAATCTATGTGATTATCTTTCTCTCCGACTACTCTCGCACAAAGAAATCTATTATTATTGGCAGCGTGATTATCTAGATGAAGTAAATAAATTCATAAATATACAAATGCTCTTTGGTAATAATAAATAAGAGATCGTTTTAGAAAGCTCAATTTTTCATGTTCAAATCTAATTATAATAATTCAATGGTTTACGGCCAGTTATATAATTTTCAATTAGCACTATTCCTGGGCCAAAACAATTATGTCAATGTTCCCATACATTTTAACTCTGGAATAGTGTTCTCCAGTGATTTTGGATTTGGGCGTTAATCAGGCGAATCATTTAAGATGTTCTTCCATATTTTAATCCTAAAAATATAAGATTTATTGCTAAATAATAATAATAAATACTGTTTATTGAAACTCATAAGAGCTACAAATGGCCATCGACCGAAGTCTTTCAGCCTTGCTAAATATTAATAATATCAAATATATAATAATTGTTTATAAAGACGGCTTCTAATTATAAACTCCTTACGAATCCCGCATGCGCACTCGACAAAATGGTAAAAAAATTATAACTTTTGCACTTTTTATGGGAATTTTATCAAGTATTGTCAGTTTCGACTGTCTGCCATTAATCTTTATTACTAACAAATAATTAATTAGTACTTTATTAAGAGTTGTTGTCTCCTAAATTATGGCAGACCGATTAACTTTACAAGACAGAGCAGAGTTGGTGTTAATATGTGGCGATAACTATAAAACCTGCAGAGAAACAGCTGAAATTTTTAACGGCGGGCACCCCGAAAAGAGAATCAGTTATTCACAAGTGTTAAGAATTTTAAAGCAATTTAAGAGGAACGGAAAATTTGAATTGCATTTTAAAAAAGTACGTACTAAACCAGTGAGAAATAATAATAATAATAATAATATCTGTTAGAAAATGCGCCGGAAGTTTAGGGTTGGGAAAGTCAACAGTACATAAGGTACTAGCGGCGAATAAGTTTAAAGCATTTAAACCAAGACATGTTCAAACCTTCCAAGAACATGATTACGACAAACGTTCTGATTTTTTTTTCATAGTTCTCTTCATTGGAAAATGAATTTGACATGCTACCTTTGGCTACAAGAAATTATCTTTGGTTTATGCAGGATGGGGCACCTGCACATAGTGCTCGTGTCGTAGTTGAATATTTAAACGAACAACTTAATGAGAAATTGATTGGAAGACTTTCAAGATTTTCATGGCCTGCTCGCTCACCCGTTCTAAATCCACTTGATTACTTTTTATGGGGGTGGTTAAAAAACAGAGTTCATTCTGAGAGGCCTTTTGGAAATTTAGAGGATTTGGAACATATAATTCGAAATGGTGAAAGATATTTAAATAATCATCCCAATATTCTTGAAAATGTAATCAGAGATTTTTACAGATAAACAAATTTATGTATTAAGAGGGAAGCTGATCACATCGAGTTATTGTTATTTGATTAATAATATCGTTAAGGTAGTTAATTAATATGCCATTTGTTTTGTCTTTTTTTGTATGTTTAAGATCAAGCACCAACTTTTATAAAGAATAAAATCTTCTGAGAAATTAAAATAAAAAATTGTGATGTGGCCATCATGTTACTTTCTCCGGCTTGATGGTATCATTTGTATTAACGCTTTGTAGACTCGGATGAAACTGACGTTTAATACATCAAAATTATGAAAGATGGACAAATTTTACTTCAAATTCAAAAACTCAGTTTACTCAAAAACAAAGAGATTTCGAAAAAAAACGATTCGAGATAAGTTGTTCTTTTTGGCATTCTCTACAATTATTGTTAACATAAATTTGCTGTAACTATTATCGTCTCATAATTATAAACCAAAAATGAAAAAAAAAATAATAATTTTTTTCTCGAATAACAATGATTTCATGAAAAATATTTTTAAACCAAAGATGTTTATTTCTTTATTGTCTTCAATATCTGTTCAAATGTTTTTGTGATATTTTTCATATTTAGGAAAATATTAGAAAAAAATAAAAAACAGTTAACCCACTTTCGGTGTACGAAATTTTACCAAAAGCTTTTCAGTTCTATGGATTATTAAATAAGACTTATGTTCAAAGTTTCGTATCAATTGCTTAATTAGTTTTGAGATACAGCGCGCACAGAAAGACACACAGACACAAAAAAAAATCCAGAAATTGTTGATATGGCATCTAGGATATTTCCGTAAAAAAATAATTTGAAATGTTACTTCGTAACGGAGAAAGTAATAAGTTTCCCATATGTTGCATACTTACGTGGACACGTTGTATATGGTCAATTTCACGAAAAATGATAAAAACCCTTAAAAAGTTGAAAAAATCGATTTTTCAAGATGCCGCGGCAGGATATAAATACATACTACCGTGGACAAAAAAAATGTCACCCCTAATTTGTCATGTGTCTATTATTTCTTATTTTTTAGTGTTGTGAATTTGACTTATGTAACCTTAATATTTGACAGTGACAGTAATAATTAGCTTAATAAGTTTGTGGAGATAGGATTCTTCGAATCATGCATTTCGTGGCCGATATACTTTCGTTCTTCCATTATAGGATGATTGAAACGTTTTTTTATCTGAAAATATCACTTTACTCCAAAAGTCTTCTTGCCTCGGAAGATATTCCAGTGCAAAAACAATTCTGCTGTCAAATTTGAGTCAATAGAGGTTTTCTGGCTGCGGCATGGCAAGATAACGCACTTAACTTTAGACGTCTGCAAGCTGTTCGGGAACTTCCAGGAAAATTTGTTATAAATGCGGCATTTGTAGCATTTTCAACCAGATTTTCTATTAAATAGTTTAAAACAGCATCATTTTCTTCATTATTTGAAACTTTTTGGCGGCCCAAACCTTTAATCTGCTCCAATCGCCTTTCATTCCTCCACATTTTTGAAATTTTTTGCACTGTACGTCTACTTACATTCAATTCAGCTGCTAAATCATTGATATATTTGCCACATTTGACCTGCATAGCAATATGTGCTTTCTGTGTGTTACTTAAGTATGGCATATTCAATTTATGTTCATATATCTATATGATTAACACATATCTGACAAGATTGACATTTGCCGGTTTGTCAAATTAAAAGTCACATTTACATTAATAAAATTAGGGGTGTCATTTTTTTTGTCCACGGTAGTATGTCTTCATACATATTTCAATCGATTTTTACGGGATAAAAATGATGCAAATGTCAAAAACTGGGTACAAGGGGGTCCTGTACGTTAAAAATCGATTGAAAAACTTTTGGATTTTTTTTAGGATCTAAATGACCTTGAATCGCTTTGGAAAAAATTGGTTAAATGGATATTTGTGTAGACTATTTTTATGATTTTTTTTTTAGAATTTTTCATCCACTCGTTCGTCGGAAACTGATTTTTGCACCCCAAAATACCGCGTATCGCGAAAATTCAAAAATCTAAGGATAAGGGCATTTTGGCCATGTTAATCGAAGGTACCCTTTAATTTTAAATGATGCTGCCAAACACATTTCCGAAGTGTCACAATTTTTTGACAATTTGGAAATTATACAGAGTGGGCAACGCACACGACGCGACGCGGTCATTTTATGGAAAATCATGTAACTTCGTGTTATTCTTTTCAAATGGATAGACGCAGGATCGTTGTATGTACAATTTAAAATTATTACCATATACAGGGTGTTTCAAAATTCATGCACCAAAAATTTTCTGCGTACTCCTCGTAGATAGAAAGAAAAAACCCTTATGACAAATCTCGATTTTCTACAAAATAAAATGGATTTAACCCATGATGTAATTATACATGGTGTGTACAGATCGACGCGTTTTCTTTCTAAAATCGTCCCTTTTTGTCAGATTTTCGTCCCGACGCTCCCAATGTTACCAACCCTGAAAAGAATTTCGGTTTTGTCTATAAAGTCGGTATAAATAATATGGGCATCTTTGTTGCACTCGCTCCTTATATTATGCCGAACTTTTTCAATGACAAATATCTTATAATTATTTAAGTACATTTTTACAGTAATAAAAGGTTCATAAGAGAGCTACTTTATTTATGAGTAAATGAATTCATGAGAAATAAATTATATAATTAACATATTTATTCCCACATATTTTTTGAAAAATAGTTTCGTATTATTAAAAATATCGTTTGGAAATAAATGAAGATACTTGTTAGAATTAAATAATACTAATAACAATAATGTATACAAAGTAATCTGAAAGTTTTATGAACAAAGGAAATATTTCAGGATACTTGAAAACACGAAATGTTACATAATTTTATGATCGATCATAAATAATTAAGTTTCAATGAAAATTCACAACAGTTACGCAGATATATTCATTTATTGTCATACTTACAGCAAAATGTATCAATACAAAAATATTTACAATACATAGTTCAAATGTGGATCACAATGTGACGGGTACTTTAATTTTTGCATTATTTCTTCTTCATTGAGCTATTACTCATCTCTTTCAGTAGTCAATAATGTTTCCATTTATAAATAAATACAGGGAAACTTTTTAATGTACCATATTCTGCAGTTTTTGTCTTATAGATCAAATAAGTTAATTAATAATAAGTACAACTCAAAAATATGGGTAGAATTTTCAACTGTACAATATATACATAGTAAATATAAAACTTCCGGGAATGTTCTTGTTAGTGTTCACATCCTCAATTAAAAAGTTCTGAAACAAACATTTTAAATATCACAAGTAATAACGCACATTGGCGTGATGTCAGTAAGGAAGTTTTATGTTTAGTTTTTATTATACAATTTTTTTGTAATCGGTTCCAATTGTTTATCAGATTCTTGTGAATAACTCATGATGAATGTGTTATTGGAATGTACTACACAAAATTTCTTTAAATAAATATTTCTCTTGATGTTTTAAATGAAAATATTCTATATATTACAGATATTTCTTTACATATCGTTGATTTACAACCAAAACCAGTACTTGCAAAACCATATATGTGTATCATAAATGGAAAACTCAAATACGCATATGTACAGAATAGACTAGAAGATTTTTGATGTAATGTTAAACTTCAATATCTTAAAACTGTAGAATTGTAACTTATCTGGTCTAGGGTTTAGGTTGTAAGCCAACGATATATGTGTATCAAAAATATAAACAATTACATACTTACTTTTCATCATTTCAAATAGTAGCAGTAAGACTTTGCAAGTGTGTAGACTTTGGATATATATTTTCAAAAATTGTTTTTAATGCACACAGACATTACTTACCGATATAGGGAAAACATCAAAACACCAAGTTTACAAATGTAATACACTAAATTCATGAACATAAATATTGTACACTTTAAATAACACATGTTGGTATACTGTAATTTGTATTTATTTATATACACTGTACATTTGTACGTAATAATAACGTATTGGTTCAAGTAAAATGGAAAACGGACGCAAAGGTTAGGCAAAATACAGAATAATAATAATATATTTTTCATATCTTATTAAATAAAATAAACGTTGTTGAATCGTTTTTGATTGAGAAAGTTGTCCATTACTCGGCCGAATCATTTTCTCCACAGGTGACGTCCAATAAAATGATAGCAGTTTCATTGCCCAACAGGTTTCATCCAACGAAATGACGACAATTTTACTTTCTCAACAGTTTGGTTGTTACTACGGTTACCATTTGTTTGTGTAAACATGTATACATAAACGTCACACTATCTCCAGCGGAGTGCCGCAGCCGCAATTTAATGAAATGAAAACAAGAGGACGATACAATTTAATATAAACAAAAAAATCTTTAGGTATTAATTTAATATGATGTGAAAAAGTATAGTATTAAGCTCGTGAGCAAGTTGGCCATTGCCACGAGGGTGAAGTTTGCAACACGAGCTGTAGGCAAGTATTGCAATTCACCCTCGTGGCAATGGTCAACTTTCTCACTCGTTTAATAATTTACTATTATTGGTCTATCTTATAATATGATTACTGTTACATTCACAAACAATTAAGGAACATTACTGCATTCTTACTTGTAACTGTTTATAACATTTTCTTTTTTGGAAACAGCTGCCATTTCAATACCTCTCTGGCAACTCTTGGTCGTTCAACTTGCTCTAAAAATATAATTTGTATTTCTCTACAGAAAAAGTAATGTCCCAATCATTAGCTTTTCAAATAATTCCGATCTCACAATCAAATGCACATAGCATAGAGCAGATCCATTGCATCAATGAGTGATTTAAAATTTAAGGCCCACTATGCACAACAGTTTTTGTGATTATAATTTGATGGGATCAGGTGTTCAGATTTTTTCAGCAGGTGTGGTTCGTTTTTCAAAATTATGGGCATAAACAATAAGATAATTGTTGAAAAACAGAAACAAAAAAACATCAAATACACTGTGGCTGCGCAATACCTTTGAGGGCGAGCGAAAATAAAACAATTATCATACAATTAATGATTACAACTATACAATAAAACCAATTTTGTCACACGGATCAGTTCCTAACTCGAGGCACTTGGGGATCTTCGACAGGGTCCTTACCGGCTGATTAAGTACCGGATGCACGGAGGGTGGTCCGGATGCTTCCGATGACCTCGCAGATAAGTAGCAATAGGTCAACACTTCCTGGTTCTCCGTCCTCATGTCGCCACAGATGTAAGGCGAGGGAGTTGCTCCGCTACCTCTCTACCCATCAGTCCTTTGTAACCTCTTCCCGGTCCAGCATGATTTACATGAAAAATATTGAGATGTTAAGTAATAAATGGCAATTTATTACTTCAAAATCATTACCAAGTGTAGCTTTTGGAGGTAACTGAATTTTTCCAATTCTGTGGAATCATCCCTCATGTGTTACCTCGCTAATGCAATTGTGACCATTGTTCTTGCGTGATTCCACAATACAGCGCACCATTTTGATATAAAATCTTATATCCACTGATAATAAAACAACTCTCACGTGTTTCACAGAAAAGAAAACAACACTTGAAACTGACCTACGATACGATGCGACCTTGCAGTCGCGTGCGTAGAAAAAGAACGTACTATGAATGCAATGAATCTGACAGAGAAGCTGTCATTCCAGTCGCACCACCTCCTTAACATTAATCTTTCATTTATTTACCGTTGGCGATGGAGGGATCGTCGGGCAGATTTTCTGAAAAAGTGGGCGGGACGCTCTCAATCTGTACACACCATGTATAATTACATCATGATTTAACCCCTGCGCAGAAATATTAAAGAGACGCCACAGTTCCCTATCAATGAATACTTTCGTTCGCTTGTATAAAAACAAACGGTGTCGATTTTAAGTGTTGACGCATGAATGGATGGTGACCTAATTTCGAGCGCGCAGTTGAAATAATTTTATCTAAACATAAAACAGACGCACAAATTTCAAGTTCACTTTATTTATTATGCTTTTTTTATTATTCCTGGCGGCTTGCTATACTTGTGCATTTTTATTGCTGTACAATTGTATCCCCTGCAGTCCTATTACTTAAAAGCACGGGGGTAGGTGCTGTAAAATGATATCCCTTTGTTATCCAAGGCCAAGACCTAATTTGGAATAACACATTTTTAGAAAGTCCGTAAATACATGTTTCCAGGAAGACACAAATCGATTTTTAAAAATTCCAATTCCATACTCGATGGTACATTGACCTAATTTGTGTGCTGCGTCAATGAAATCGGCACCATTTGTTTATCTAATACAAGCTCGAGACACCCCAGACCAGGCGAGCACAAACATGTACTGGTGTCCTCGTCTTTTCTACACGCGAACGAAAGTATTCATTGATAGGGAGCAGTGGCGTCTCTTTAATGTTTCTGCGAAGGGGTTTTGTAACGTACTCCACTCACTTTATTCATTATTATTATTCTTATATATATTTAATTATTCTACTATTAGTGTTCTATACATTTAATATGCATTTAATTATTCTATCATTATTATTATATGTTTTCATGTCTTTCTGTTTTAGATAAATCATTAATATTATTTACATAGTAATTGTAATCACCAATCTATTTTTAATATCTATGTTTAATTTAGGAAGTCATGCGGATGCCAATTATGTTACTCATGATTATATTTACTCTTACTACTGCTATGTAATAATCCGCATTATTTATTACCGTTATAAAGGTTCTAATAGTGTAAAATGTATTATCTATATGTACCCGAGACGGACGCACCGATCATGAAGACCATTCAATTATCAATCAATAAATAATACTTTGACCATCAATAAATAATACTTTGACCACAGCTAAACGAGTCTCTGATCACGTGCGCCCGCCTCGATTTTTGTACTTCGACCGAACACATTACATTAACAACACTTCTCTTCTAAGCTCCGGTCGAAGAACAACGATAGTTTTTCGGTTAAGTCTGTAAATTGTTATAAACGAGAAATAAAAACCAACGTAAAGAATCCGATTTAGTAATTTCGACTAACAATAACAGAAGAAGTAACCCCTCTCTGGCAGCATCGCGGAGTAACCCACGGTTCCCAGGCAATACTAAAGAACCCTATATAAAAACCATCACAAAATTGGCGCAGTCGACGGTAGGATTGTCTGGAAATTGAAATCTGTGTATGTACACCGCCGTCAGAGACGAGTTCGAGAGGACCAAGCCACCAGCTGGAATAGACCACCTGGAGGAGACGTGCAAATACTGAGGAGAGAACCGAGACCCCACATCGAAGTCGAGTCCGAGAGGAACGAGTCCACCAGCCGGAATAGACCACTTGGAGGAGACGTGCAGGTACTGAGGAGAGAACCGAGACGCCTCATCGAAGTCGAGTCCGAGAGGATCGAGTCCACCAGCCGAAACCGACAACTAGAGACGCATGATGTCACCATTATATATATTTTTTTTGTAAGTCGAATTTTCTTACTATTACGGAACCAACCATTTAATTACTTTCTATATATATATTTTTTTTTTTTTTTTTTTTTCTCTCACTTTTATTATTACTTTTTATCGTTACAATGGCAAACAATGATCTGACTATGTTAAATTTTGCATTTAATATCCTAATTGACACCAGGTTTGACAACTCTAAATTATCACCTCATAATAATTTAGAAGATTTTATAAATCAATGTAGTGACGCAATCCAGTTAGTTCCCGACGCTCAAAAACCACAGTTATTAATTGCTATAAAAAATAAAATAATTGGCGACGCTGGCCGCTGTACTAGGAGTAGACAAATTGACACGTGGGATGATTTAAAAACATTTTTACGTGATAATTTTTCAATAAAACGAAGTTACAGTGCCGTTTTAGCAGATTTAAATTTATGTATTCAAAAACCTAGCGAAATCGTTTCTGATTTCGGATTACGTGTTGAAAAATGTCGTCAAAATTTAATACTCACTCTACCCAGAACTTTAACTCAAGAGGCGCGTGAAGCGCAACTTCAAATGGTTAATGCACAAGTTCTTAGTGTTTTTCTTACTGGTCTAAAAGGTCAGTTAAATTTCTTGGTAAGAGCGATGAAACCCACCACTTTAGAAGAAGCAATTAGCTATGCAACTAATGAGGAATATATTAACACAAAACTTACACCTGATCTTATTAATTCAACAAAATTTTGTCACATTTGTAACAAAAACTCCCATGTCACATCAAATTGCAGATTCAATTCTTTAAATCATGTACCAAATCAAAATTACCCTGAAACCCACAAGTCACGACCTATTAATTTTAATATACAGTGTCATTATTGCAAAAAGGGAGGACACTCTATAAACGAATGTCGAAAAAAACAATATCAAGATTCGCTACAAAATTATTCTAATAGAAATTCCCAATTCCCAAACAATGTGACTAACCAACATAATTCTAATCGTAATTTTTCAAATTCGAATATTCCGAGGTTTACTCAAAACCGCCCAGATTTCCACGACCAAAACACACGAAATTACAACTCACCTTCTCAAAACAACAGAAATAACTTCCAAACTTATCATAATAAACCGCAA
Organism: Ocypus olens; assembly: GCA_910593695.2. NCBI lineage: Eukaryota > Metazoa > Arthropoda > Insecta > Coleoptera > Staphylinidae > Ocypus > Ocypus olens. The sequence goes on from OU343056.1 coordinate 35,350,284, forward strand.
AATTCACGCTATGTTAATTCTCCAGATCAATTTAATCGATCAAACACCCCAAACACTTCTTATCAAATGTCCAAACAACAAGCTTCTTTAAACTCGTTATCGACCGAGGCGGAGGCAACACCCCGGTCGTCGACAACAGTACAAGCCGAATTTATACGTTGAATTTATTAGCTGCATCAACCTATACTATATTAACTATTCCCGAATTAATTAATGACCCTTCATTTTTATTAGACACAGGTTCAGAAGTTTCGTTAATAAAATTATCGAAGTTGAAACGTCACGTACCTTGTCACCTTGACAATCTTATTACCTTACGAGGTATAAATAATTCCAATGAACCATATAAAACAAAATGTTATTGTACATTTAATGTTATCATTAACGATCAGGTTATCTCTCACATTTTTCATGTAGTTCCCGATTCATTCCCTATAAAACAAGATGGTATTCTTGGTAACGATTTCTTACTCAAGGTAAATAGCAAAATCTGTTATCAAGAGAAAAAACTTTTTATTGGGAACAATTACCTACCTCTGTATGTTATCCAGAGATCCTTAACTTCATTAAATGACTCGGATCATTCGAGTAATGATAGTTCTGTTCCTGATTTTGATCTAAATAATGGCAATAATCATCTTAAAATTCCTATTTGTAATAAAAATTCTGAATTTCTAAATTCTCCTAACAAAACTAGCAAAATCGCTCAAAACTGTAGCAATAATAACGAAATCAATGATAATATACATAAGGTTTTAAGTCAATCATCAGGTAATTCGGATCATTCGAAGGACGATAAAACTAACATTGATTATAACACAAGTCCAAATAATAATCATATTAAAATTCCTATCCCTTGTCAACGAGATCACAACATTAAGATCAATAAAAATAAAACTAACATTTCACCACAAACAATTGTGCGGACAAATAGAAAAAATATTGTAAGTAAATTTCTGAATTCATCTCGCCTTTCGGGTGATGATCTTTTTATTTCTAATTTCAATGCAAAAGATAACAATAAAACTAGTGAACTCGTAAGTTCAGAACGAATTGTAGAAATTAAAACTATCCCAAAGTATAGAATAAAATTTTCTGATAATTACGCAAATAACGAAATTGATCTTAATCACCTCAATACACATCCACCTATTAATGATAATCCTACATATTCTTCCGATACAACTAATATTAATAATAATAACAAAATGGATCCCATGCCTAATAGAGAATTTAACAATTCCTCTAACAATAATAATGAAATCGTTTATAATCCTAATGATAATAAAAATTATTTACCTATTAATAGTAATTCCCGTCAACATAATGAACGTAAAATTTCTTCTAATCAACAGGATGATTTTCCAATTAATGAAACTAACAAAACTAACAAAACTAACAAAAATCATCAAGTACTTATAAAAAATAATTTTACTAATTTCCAGAACAAAATTAACTCTAACAATAATTTTAAAATAAATCCTAACCATCATGATAAACTCAATAATTTCCCAAATCAAATTAACGAAATTGATTTTAATCCTGCTCACAGAAACAACAAAACACTTATTAACAATAATCCCACTAATCCTCATGATTTAATTAACTCAAACTATAATAATAACATAACTAACCCTGACCCTTTAACGAATGCCAACCTAACCTTACCTAATCCTGATAGTAATACTATTTTTAAACACGAAGCCATTAATAATATTGAAAACATTTCCCAACCCTGCCTTCCTTGCAATGATCAACATTTCGCTAACTCAAACCAATTAAAAAATAAAATAACTCTAAAAGCTCGATCCGAAACGGTCGTGTCAGTAACAATCAATAACCCTGAAATAAATGAAGGAATTATAAATAATATGGAAATCTGTCAAGACGTAATTTTTTGTCGTAGTCTAGTGGTAGTCAAAGACAACAAGGCGATCACTACTGTTTTAAATATGTCCCCTGAGGATGTAATAATCGATCATTTTTATGCAACAATCGAACCTGTAAATGTAAGAAGGACAGAAGTTTTCAATCCTACTCTAATTCCCGATACTGATTTCCCTAATATAAATAAAAATCGGCTGACAACTCTAGTGGATACTTTACAATGCGACCACCTTAACTCAGAAGAAAAAACCGCTTTGACAGAACTATGTCTTGAATATAATCACATATTTTACCTGGAAGGAGATGTTTTAACATCGACCGACCTAGGTCATCACGAAATTCACACTAAAACGGATATGCCCATAAATACAAAAACATATAGGTACCCTCCGGCTTTAAAACCCGTCGTCGACGAACAAGTGGAGTCGATGCTTCGTCAGAATATTATTAAACCTTCGCAAAGCCCCTGGAATTCACCTGTATGGATTGTTCCCAAGAAAAGCGACTCCGAGGGTAACAAACGATGGCGGTTGGTCATCGACTATCGTAAGTTAAACGAAATAACCATCGGCGACGCCTATCCTTTACCAAACATCGAAGAAATTCTAGATGAACTAGGAAGTGCTAAATACTTTACCACTCTCGACCTTACCTCAGGTTTTCATCAAATCAAGATGCACCCACGCGATGCACCAAAGACAGCATTCAGTGTTCCGCAGGGACACTTCGAGTTCAATAGGATGCCTTTCGGATTGAAAAATTCACCTGCTACCTTTCAGAGATTGATGAATTTAGCCTTATCAGGTTTACAAAATAATCATCGATGTTTTGTGTATCTAGATGATATAGTCATCTTCTCCGACAACTTACAAAATCACATAAAGAAAATTCGAGAAGTTTTTGATAGACTCGATCGACATAACTTAAGAGTCGAACCAAAGAAATGTCAATTCTTAAGACATGAGGTAGTTTACCTAGGACATTTAATTACGGAAAATGGAGTCCGGCCAGACCCAAAGAAGACCTCCTGTGTTGAAAATTTTCCCGTGCCAAGAAACCCTAAGGACATTAAATCTTTTTTAGGACTCGCAGGTTATTACCGACGTTTTGTTCCTAATTTCAGTAGGCTCGCACAACCATTGACGAAACTGCTGAAGAAAAATTCTAAATTCATGTGGACTAGTCTACAACAGGATGCCTTTGAGACGTTAAAAGAACTACTTTGTACACAACCTGTGCTACAATTCCCGAATTTCGAACAAGAATTTACCTTGACAACGGACGCGTCCAATTATGCAGTAGGAGCTGTACTTTCGCAAGGACCAAAAGATAGGAATCTACCAGTTGCTTATTACAGTAGGACTCTTAATAGGGCTGAACAAAACTATGATGTGTCATCAAAGGAGCTTCTCGCAATCGTTTCAGCCGTCAAACATTTCCGACCCTACCTCTTCGGACGGAAATTCAAGGTGATTTCCGACCATATCGCACTGAAGTATTTGGACAATGTCAAGGACCCCAGTTCCCGATTGCTAAGATGGAGACTGACGCTAGAGGAATATGAATACTACGTGGAATATAAACCTGGAAAAGCTAATAAGAACGCGGATTCATTAAGCAGGATTTTACCAGAGGATGACTGGTGCACTTTCGAAAAAAACAGGAAAGGAAATAATATTATTAATAACAATGTTGTAGAAATTTATGGTAATTTATTCGATGCTGAAGATGACTTCTCTTTATGTCATTGTGTCAGCCAAGATCTAAAGTTAGGAGCTGGATTGGCCTTAGAATTTCGTAAGAGATTCTCAAAATTGACTGACCTTAGAGCACAGAACGCACAGTTGCATTCGTTTGCTTATTTGAAATTTCACCTAAGATATGTATTCTATTTAGTAACTAAACAATATTTTTTCGATAAACCCACTTATTATGACCTTTTTAGATCTTTGATGAACCTAAAACTATTTTGCGAAGACAATAAAATTTATAAACTTGCTATGCCGCGACTAGGCTGCGGTTTAGATCTTTTAGATTACAGTATTGTACTACCAATGATCAAGTATATTTTTCAAGGTAATTTTAGAATAAAAATATTTATCTTTGTCACAGAACCCTCAAATAACTTGTCGTTAAAAGACTCTGATAATCCAGGTGACAATCTGACATCTGTGGTTCCTGATACTAAAATTTCGTTAAACAAATCAGAAAACTTAAACTCGGAATGTCCTATCGTAATAAACCGAGCCCAACCGAAACAAAATGTTTTAAAAATATTTTCCACTTTACCCAATTCAGGTAACTACCGTTTTTCTTCCTTTTGTATCGAACCTCATTTAACAATGGTCACCGTACCGGTACCACCCGATGGTAATTGTTTCTACCATTCTCTCATTAAACTACTACCCCATCTTGATAGCATAGAAAACCTAAAAACGCTGCTCCTTACTTCTAAATACCTAGAGACATGTCTGTCTCCAAATGAAGCAAAAGCCGACCTCGCTACTCCGAATGCATGGGCAACAGATGATATAATTAAAGTCGCAGCCTCTACCCTCAATATCTCCATTTGTGTACATATAAAAATCAACGAATTCTTTGTTTTTGGAGATAGTGATAACAAAATTCACCTACGACACCTTCTCGATCATTTCGAACCTTTAGTAGAAACCAATTCCTTAAATATTTCTGGTAACGACCCAACCGTTAATCATCAGGAACAAGAATCCTATCAAAATTTCCTAAGGAAACTCGAAACCACAGTCATTGCCGCGAATAACATAATTGAACACCAAAGTAATATCTCAACGTCACGCTATGGTAAAGCTATCTTAATTTCTGCCGACTTAGAAGAAGTAGAGAATTATCCTAAGGACTTTTATCACTTTGACAAATTAAAACTGAAGGAGTTATTAATACCTGCCATTCATACCTTTGAACATAACAAAAACCTGATAGCTTACCTTGTTTATAAGGACCATTTCTGGGAACAACCTACATACGAAGATATTTACAACGTTTTTATCCTCTTAAGAAACCTTTTATTAGAAAATAATATAGAAAATTTTAGTATACCCAAAATTCAAAATTCATTTGACAAATTGGAATGGCATAAAATTCGTTCTATCCTGCGTTACATTTTTAAATCATCCAATATAACAGTCCACGTCCACCTAAATACTATCATAACACCTTCCCCGCATGAAATACCAACAATTCTAAAAGAGAATCATGATGTACCCAGCTCAGGACACACAGGATTTCATAAAACTTATAAAAAGATAAAACAGCATTTCCTGTGGAAAACTATGAAAAAGGATATTGATAATTATATCAAACAGTGCCAATCGTGTCAAACAAAAAAATTAGTACGGCGAAAAAACCGTGCACCAATGGAAATCACGACTACATCCTGTAAACCTTTAGAAAAACTATTCCTCGATATTGTAGGTCCCTTACCTATAACAGAAGATGGCAACCGTTTCATCCTAACACTTCAGGATGACCTGAGCAAGTTCTCGCTAGCTTTTGCAATCCCCAATCACGAAGCCCTTACCATTGCTAAGATTTTTGTTAACAATGTCATTTGCAAATTCGGCATCCCAAAGTACATTTTAACAGATAACGGCCCCGAGTTCGTTTCCACTCTTATGAAACAAATTTCGAAATTATTTCAAATAAAAAACATTACTACAACAGCTTATCACCCCCAAACCAACGGCGCCCTAGAAAGGAGCCACCTTACCCTGGCCGATTACCTAAAACATTACGTACATGATCAAACCGATTGGGATAACTTTCTAGATTTTGCAATGTTCGCATACAACACAAGCGTACACACAACCACAAAATTCACACCTTTCGAATTAATGTTCGGTTATAAACCTGACCTACCCTCAAGCCTAACCAGAACCCCAGAATTTAAATATACCTATGACGACTATTTAGATGAATTGAAAATTCGGTTCCAACGATCTCATGATATTGCTAGAAAACATATTTTAAATTCAAAAATTACCAATAAAACTTATTACGATAAAAAAGCGAATCATTCTCGTTTTCAAATTGGCGATTTAGTTTATTTGGAAGACAACCTCAACAAACCAAACACTTCAAAGAAACTGGCACCCCGATATTCCGGTCCCTACGAAATTGTAGAAATTAATTCAAATGTTAATTATACGTTGAAAATAAAGAATAAAGAGCATTTAGTACATTATAATAGACTAAAAAGAGCAATTGTTTCAGGCTAATCAACCCAGTTGTGAATCAAACATATTATTAAACTCAAAAATCTCCAAAAGTTGTGATACAAGAATCATCAAATTTATTTCTGCTTATTGGAAAGGTCTTGAACAAAGAAATTCATGGCTTTTTATCCTTCCCAAAGAATTACTAGTTACCCTTACCTGTAAAAACACCGTTAGTACCGACATTCTATTGAGTAATGCTGGAATTTTAACCCTAGCTCCAAACTGCAAAGCGTACACAGGTACAAGCACTTTAACCTCGTCCTCCAGTTACTTTGAGAGTGAATTAACATTTACCTTGCCTTCGTATAACATTTTAGTCGACAATTGTTGCGACAAAATTCCGAAACTAAATATCAGCCATCTGATTCCAATTCCATTAACTCAGGTCGATGAGAATAATTTGATCACTGCTAGTCACAAACTTGATGATATTGTAAAACTATCGGACAATATCTCGAAAGACTCTCAACTTTCTATGACTTCACCTTCCTATTTAGCTTACCTATTATCCTTGCTGATTCTCATTTTCTTTTTATTCAAATGCTACAAAAAACTATCTACGTTTTACAAACAAAAAATTTCGCGCAATGTAACCCCTGCTGCTATACCATTGAACCAACTTGCCGATCAAATCCAAATTGCAAACAATGAACCTAATGCTTTTAATGGCGAAGCCGCTCCAGAACTTAGACGTAGTCAAAGAATTATAGCCAGATTTCGTAATGATTAATAACATTTTTAATGGTTCCTTTATAGTAAGATTTTTCATTTATTTTTGAAAAAAAAAGTTATATAAAATAATTTTTTTTCTCTCTAAGGGGGGGAGTGTAACGTACTCCACTCACTTTATTCATTATTATTATTCTTATATATATTTAATTATTCTACTATTAGTGTTCTATACATTTAATATGCATTTAATTATTCTATCATTATTATTATATGTTTTCATGTCTTTCTGTTTTAGATAAATCATTAATATTATTTACATAGTAATTGTAATCACCAATCTATTTTTAATATCTATGTTTAATTTAGGAAGTCATGCGGATGCCAATTATGTTACTCATGATTATATTTACTCTTACTACTGCTATGTAATAATCCGCATTATTTATTACCGTTATAAAGGTTCTAATAGTGTAAAATGTATTATCTATATGTACCCGAGACGGACGCACCGATCATGAAGACCATTCAATTATCAATCAATAAATAATACTTTGACCATCAATAAATAATACTTTGACCACAGCTAAACGAGTCTCTGATCACGTGCGCCCGCCTCGATTTTTGTACTTCGACCGAACACATTACATTAACAACACTTCTCTTCTAAGCTCCGGTCGAAGAACAACGATAGTTTTTCGGTTAAGTCTGTAAATTGTTATAAACGAGAAATAAAAACCAACGTAAAGAATCCGATTTAGTAATTTCGACTAACAATAACAGAAGAAGTAACCCCTCTCTGGCAGCATCGCGGAGTAACCCACGGTTCCCAGGCAATACTAAAGAACCCTATATAAAAACCATCACAGTTTAATCCATGTTATTTTGTGGAAAATCAAGATTTGTCATAAGGGTTTTTTTTTTCTTTTTATCTACGAGTACGCAGAAAATTTTTGGTGCATGCATTTTGAAACACCCTGTATACAGTGTCCCGTAAAGAAGATCCACATCAAAGTTACGTTTTTTTTAAATGGAACACCCTGCATTTTTTCATTTTTGAATTCTAGGGAACAAATAAAGGTGAGTTACTTTTATATTCTCTATACCTATCGTTTACCATTTTAGAAATATTTACAGATTTATTGAAATGGACGGTATAGATGAAATTTTATATTAGCCCTAGTGATTGACGTTGAACCATTACAATAATTTATATTGTTTGGTTGAAGATTCGAACTGCAGCGCCAGCCATGATTTCATATAAAAAAATATACATAGGGTGCAAAATCCTGACTTATAAAGTTGAATACCTTCGTTTTTTTCAAATGTATTTAGTGATGTATTCTCACGTAGACACCAATTATATTTCAGATTGTATTAGCGTTCCCTATACCTGAATAGTTTTCTTGTATTCGGCGATTTATTGCTGTTAAGATATATTGATTTCTCAAACTAAAAAAAGATTTCAGAGCTTCTGTGATCTAATGTATTTCAAATTTTAAAACCGGATAAACTACATTCCTTTTCAAATATAGTTATAAAAATGAGAGTATCAAAACTGACTATTAAATACCACAATGACTTTAAAGGTAATGATATCTACGAGTAATTAATTACTTTAAAAAACCGCATGAAATCAGAAAATGAATACAGAACTCTTACGCCCGGTTTCATAATAAACAGCTTAAAGTGATTTTGCCCAAAGTAAATTTTAAGTTAAAGTAGATTTTAAAATCGATATAAAGTAGATGCGTTTCATAAACTGTTCTTGCTCTGTCTTTACTTAAATGTGATTTTTATTAATATTTATCAGGTTGGCAAGGCTTGGAGTTGGTAACTTTCACCACTGAATGTTGTATGCTTGGCGTTTGAGACGATTGTAGTGAGTAAAGTGTACGTTAATCATTTTCTTGTTCTGCAGCTACTTGCATTTCTATATTATTTTTGTGCATGTGTATGTATTGTTCAGATAGGGAACAAATTGCTAAAGTAATACTTTTTATAAGTCTACATGCCGATGACTTTGATACACCTATGAAATCACCTACAGAAATAAGCACATTTCCTGTGGCATAGTATCGTAATGTTAAAAGCAATTGATGCATTGGCTAAATACGTCCACCTCTATAAAAAATATTCATAATGATTGTAGCCTTAGATTAAATTATCCCTACCTGTTCGTACGAAGCGATATGTTGCCTTCAATTAAATGTAACAATGACACCACGCTGGGTTTTGTTAAGCGAAACCTGAAAAAACTCCAATTCGTTGTATTTATTAAAGCAGTCTTCTCTCTTTCTATATACTTTTTTTCTTCTAACAACAATATCTAACTCATCATTTGATGAAGAACTCGAACTGGTATTGAAAATTAGATCCATTTTAGATAAAAGCACGATTTTTTAGGTTAGATAACCGTCGACTTTATCTTTAAAGTAGCAAAGTTCGGACTTTAAATTTAAAATTGACTTTTATCCTAAAATGACATTATGGGACACTTTTCAAAGTTGAAGATTACTTTAAGGGTTTAAAGACACTTTAATTTAATTAAGAAACCGGGCGTTATTAATAAATATCAATGGTCTCGCCTCCTGTTTTCTGCAGGTTATAACAGGATGCTTATTATTTTTGGCCCTTCCAGTTACAACAGCAACAGGAGAAAGCTTTTCCAAACTAAAACGAATAAAAAAACTATCTTAGATCATCTATAGGCCAAGAAAGGCTATCGGACGAAACTGTATTATCTATAGAAAAAGAACAACTTATACGAAACTAAAATCTTGGGCCAGAAAAGTACCAATGTAACTACTGCAACATATTTTCAATTTTTTTTAGTTCTTTTTAAATAGATATTGTTGGTTTTACTTTTAAATATACTTTTTTATCCAAAATCGGGTCTAATAAGCGAATTACTGCGGCCATTTGAGGGCTGTAATGTTGTTCATTACTCCCTAGTGAGAGAATAACTCAGACTCACGGAATACATAGATCCTTTATAGGATTTTTGAAATATTTCAAATTGACACCACGTACGTCAAAATTGTATAAACATTATTTCAATATTTAATGCAACTATAGACAATTTTGGATAAAATGTTAAATTATACTCATGTGGAATTACTTATTAGTTATTGCGGGACTAATTACGTACATTCCGCATTCGTATAATAAATAACTATTATGCGTTTTAGTGTCTTTTTTATATTCCGAAAAAGGCCCCCTTCAGAAAGTTTGATACAGGGCCCCACAGAGCTAGCTACGCCACTGCTCTTTACTACATTTTCTTTGCAGTACGTAACGTACCGTCTCTCTTTCGAACGTTATATGCCAGTTTTATCTATGCAAAACCATACAACGTTTTCCAAATATATTTTTTTGGGCGATATAGTATTTTTTCACCTTTCCTCGATTTACTTGAAGAAAATCACCTCCAAAGCGCGAGTCTTCACTCATTTTAATGGCGTGCTAGCCGTAAAGTGACATTTGACTTTTGTTTTTATTTGACAGTAGTTTGACGCAAAGCCCACTTTCTAAATTGAAAAATTGTTAACCAATCACGTGCCGAAACATAGTAGAAATAGAGAACCAATCCCAAAACCGAAATTGAACTCTTGATGGATCTGTTATCGTGGCAACGAAAGTTATTTAGAAGCTGCTTGGTTCCGATTTATTCATGTTTCGGCACGCTACGTTTGGCGGCATATAGTTGTAGTAAGGCGAAGCTAAGCGGATGTAATTATTTGCTTAGAACATATCTTTAGGTGGCTAGGAAAAACATCGAGAGGCATAATACTTTTTTAAAACCCTTAATTAGAAATATAAAAAGCTATTATACATATTTCATATACATATTTTCTACAGTCGTAGAAAGTTTTTGTATGAAACTCGAGAGTAAAGCAACTTTTTTCACTTGTTGGAATTGCCGCACTCATCTTCGGCTCGCGCGGCAATCTTTCCTATTCGTGAAAAAAGTATTACTTTACTCACTTGTTGCTAAATAAATAAATAAATAAATATAAAATAAATAAATAAAAAATAAAAATATAAATAAATAAATATAAATAAATAACTATTAATTCTGCAATCAATTAAATAATTAACTACTGTGAGTCAAACATAGTTCATTAATGTATTCTGAGATAAAAATCGAGAAACTTGCTCAATATGATCTAGTTTCTTCCATAAAACTGCACAACAGTGACGGCTCGTCAGGGGCGGCAGGGTCGGCCGGGCCGTACCGTTAAATTCAATTAAAACAAATATTATAAATGTTTATTTTCTGAGAAAATAAATATTGCGAATTTTTTATAATAAATACATAATATGCTTATAGCCAGTAATATTAATAAGCACTCAGTATAAGGCCGATAAATGCGGGAGTTTATTTTCATTTAATATGTCTACTACGCAAGTTCGTATCCGCAAAATCGGCCAGCCGTTGATTTTCAGAGTATTAAGATTAATGCAAGCGCTACGTCCGCACGAGTGTCAGTGCAGATTCTGTCGTCTCATTTCGCCTGCAGCGTGAACGTACGTTCACAAATGGTTTACTCCAGTACGGCAAATTCGCCGGGGCCGTACTCCGTACGCAATACTCCGATGCCCATGACTCGATACACTCTTTAATTCGCTTGCGTTACAGGTCACAGATTTTTAATTTAGAACTTGTAAATTTATTTATTAACATATTTCTGATTATTTTCATATTGTTCAATTTAAAAGTAATATATGTACTTACTCTAATACAAATTGGTCATTAAGGCCAACAATTGACCGGTATTAGAAAACACATTATTCCTTAAAAAAATATTTCAGAAATCAGAATATATTTCGCGTTTTTAAAGAGAAGGCAAATCTTAATATAAGTAAATATCATTAAACAATAGATGTAATTTAAAATGCAAACAATAATTAAATGGTTACCTAATTGTAATTTACAAAATAATTACCATTCTAGGTAAATTTAAGGTAGTTTATGTGAAATATATCAGTGTATAATTAACCATATTATGTATATAACATGTTTAAAGATGTTATTGTTACTCCGACAACATTCTCTCACTGTTAAAAGTCGGGCGAAATTATTTAATGTGTATCGTTCTAACGGAGCAGTATGGGTACGGCTGGCCGTTTATCCACACTATCCACAGTGCGCGTGTGCCAGCATAAAAATGATCAGATGAGAGAATTTTCCTTGGTCCCGTCCGCATGGTGCTCGTGTATGCCATTATTAATTATTGTATTATTTGTTGAAACTACGATGGCTAGTGTAAGGGATATTGGAAGTACTAACGCTGATTTGGTTCATTATTTTTTACACAATAAATTTAACCGATTGTCGTACGATGATAAATGACAAATTTTTCATTAAAAATGTGCCAGTTCCACACCCGTTGTTGACTAATCTCGTTCAAAGAAAACAAGATCACAATCGCACTTTTTCTGCAACACTCTACACAAAGTTTATTTGGCTAACTGGTAGTGAGATTTGTAATAAATTATTTTGTTGGTATTGTTTGTTGTTTTGTGAAAAGAAAAACCCTTTTAATTCATGCGGTTACGACAATTTAAAAGAAGTTTATCGCGCTTAAGCGAAACATGAACTTTCAAAAGATCATACGTATTCTGCCTTAAAATATAAATTATTCGCGAAATATAATATTGTAAATGCACTTGATACCGCTAGACGAGAACTTATAAATAAACATGATGAAAACGTTCGGGAAAATCGAAAAATGGTCAAACATTTAATAAACATGGTCATTTATTTATCAACTCAAGAACTTGCATTCCGAGGTAACGACGAAACAGCAAATTCAGACAATCAAGGGAATTTCAAAGAATTAGCTCATTTTGCATCCAGTTTGGATGAAAATTTTAATAAATTCATTGATCCATCCATATCTTCAGTGTTTACCGGACTGTCAAAATTGATTCAAAACGATTTAATTGATTCCATAACTACGGTTTTAAAGCAGAATATTTACGACGAAATTAATAGAGCTTCTTGTTTTTAATGGGAAATAGACGAGAGTACAGATATACGCTGTTTTTCTCAGATGTCAGTGATTTTTCGTTACGTTTGTGAGGGGAAAGTAATAGAACGATTTTTGGGTTTCTTCAACCTTAGTGAAGGTCGAACTGCAAACGATATTTTTAATGTACTCCAACAAAACTTCAATCATTTCAATATCTAGCACAAATTAATCGGCCAAACGTATGATGGTGCTGCTGTAATGGCGGGAGAACTAAATGGATTGCAGCAAAAAGTTAAGGCAATTGCTCCTCAAGCACTTTTTACGCACTGTTAAGCGCATAAAATAAATTTAGTTTTACAAGATTCATGTAAAAAAATTAAAGAATGTTGGATAGTTTTCTCAAATCTCTCGGGCTTTTCATCTTTTTTCACAAAATCTACTAAACGCACTAATCTTCTGGATACAACTTGTCAGAAGAGAGTTCCGAGTAACTCAGGAACCCGCTGGAACTTTAAATCGCGCATTGTGAACACTATACATATATAATAATAGAATTAATTTGATTGAAGTTTTCGATCATATCATCGCAGATTTGGATCAATGGGATGATATTTCAATACGAGAATCGACCGGGTTAAAAAAAATATTAACCGATTTTGATTTCCTGTTTCTTTTATATACTTTTCAGTTAATTTTTACACATCCTACTGATCCTATTTTTTCTATAATTCAACATAAATTATCTGACATCACATATTGTAACGAAAGAATTATATCACTTTTATCCACATTAAAAAATTCCGAAATGACAATTATTTTCTTAAAATATATTCTGATGTTAATCAAATTTTAGATGTTCAGCCTCCATGCGCTAAACGACGTAAAACGCACAGTAATAATGATGATTCGATATCTACGAAACGAATCTTTTTTGAAATTTTAGATATGCTTATAAATCAAATTGAAATACGTTTTAAAGATATTTTCTTACTTAACTTTCTGGAATTAACCAATCAAAATATATTCGACATATTTAATAAAAAATTTCCGGAAAAACAATTTCAATCTTTGATTAATAACTACAAAACATTTTTTAATAATGAAACATTAAAAAGAGAATTGCAAGTTTTGTATGCTGACAAATTTATTTTCGGTAATTCCCCAACAGTGGGTGACATGACAGAATTTATTTATAATAATGATATTATTACAGACGTTCCGGAATTATATAATTTTTTTGTTTAATATTGTCTCTCCCACCAACATCTGCATTGGTAGAAAGAAGCTTTTCAGCATTGAAAAGAATAAAATCGTACAGTAGGAGGAATACAATATCCCAATCGCGATTAAGTAATGTATCTATTTTAGCAATAGAAAGAGGGTTGGTTAAAAGTTTAGTTAAGAATGATAGTTTTTATAATAAAATTATTGACGATTTCGCTACAAAAAAATCCCGGCGAATCGATTTAATATTTAAAAATGATTGAAATAATTCAAATATATATATTTAATTTTTTCACTGCACAAACAACCATATTGTTACATATAGCAAATGATTGGTTAATGTTTACCATTGTAAATAATACGCTTCCACGAAAATACAGTATATAAATGATACTTAATAACTACCAAAAAATTAAGTTGACTAACTGCAGCTTGCCTACATTCGGCCGACCCACTTCCGTAGGTCACGAGCCGTCACTGCTGCACAAGCTAACACATTTGAAGCAAACTAGTTCTAGCATCTTACATGTATGAAATATAAGTTCGTATTTCTTTTCTATTTAAATCAAATATAAATGATATTTAATCCCAGGTCAATTACAAGAATATTTGTAGTATTTAATTGTACCTACAATTTTAACATTTTGGGTGCTTGCATCAGAAAAAAACCGTTTGTGATTCGCTTGCGATTAGTTTAAGCTGAAAGTTGGTATCTGGTGAACATATCATTTTATACAAGACTGATCATATCTTTTTGAAACACACTCGTTACATCTGATCATGTTTTATATTTATTTATGGATTATCATGTAATACTAGAGACCATTTTTTTTTTTACTTAATAAAATATAAATAATGAAGACAAAGGTGAATAAAATCCAAATTTTTCCTACATCTTTAATTATACAATTAACTAATCGTGCCCATTCTTATCCACCTGTAGCATGCAAACATCAAACATATAAACGTGCATATATAATGAAGATGAATCCAAATCCGGTTTGTAAAATATATACAAGAAAAAAACCAGAGTGGTCACTGCCACAAATATGTACAACTGAAGTCACATTTTTATTAATATCATAAACCTAACACGTGTATAAAATTAAATTACATTCGACGAATGTACATCACATTTCTTATGTACAGTACAGACTTGCTAAGATGAGGAACGTACAATGATCAAAAAATTATATAAGAAATCAGTCGATAGGATAAAAATGCCTTACTAGCTTAACCTTAAGTAAAATACTGACTTCTTAGTTAACTCTTCTAGCGTACAAAAATAAATTATATTTTAATAACAGTCGTTAAACGATCAAAAAAGAGGTTACAAAATCTATATTACACTCGAGTAAAACATGTATTTACAACGATACGGTCGATTAAAAATTTACGTATCTTCGATGCCCGGTAGCCAGAAAGCCATGTTTGTGCAGGCACTGGCGAGCATCATGTACTTGGGGTTAAACTGTACGCACTGCACGGGGCCCGGGTGGTCGGCATTTAGCACGCACACTTTGTAGCCTGTGTCGGCGTTCCAGACGTGCACTCTTCCGTCTGTCGAACCGCTGAAAATGAATTGCGAGTCTGGAGAGAATGACGCTTCGATGGGGATGCCCTTGTTGTTCAGGTGTCCGGTGAAGGTCTGCAGGGGTGTGCCGTGGAAGGCGTCGATTAGCCGTATTATGGAGCCGTTTGTGCTAATCAGTATTGTTTTGCCGTCCCTCGAGAATTTCAGACCGGTCCAGTCACACTCTTTTTCTTGTGTTAGTTTGAATGTTACGAATGGTCCCTGTAATTGCAAAAATTTAAATTAACTTGAGACAACCTCACTTATTGCAGATTTATTAAATTAAAAACAAATAATAAAGACGAAAAATAACCTGAATATATGAATATTCAACCTGTTCGTGACTTTGCAACATTAAGTCTTACTAAGACTACAAACTTTGCAAATTTGCAAATTTCTTTTGTATTAGTAGTTGTTTCAATAAGTTATTTGTTTGTAGTCTTAGTAAGACTTAATGTTGCAGAGTCACGAACAGGTTGAATATTCATATATTCAGGCTATTTGAAAAAATTTACTTATTAGAATAGAAGGATGAGAATAAAAAGTGTGCTATTTAAATTAGAAATGGAACATCAGAAGAGCATTTTAGGTAAAAAGTGCATGTAATTAGAGAAGAATTTGTTAATAAACATTGTGATGGAGTAAAAATCAATAAAAAAAATGTGTAATGTAATCGCAGAATCTAACCTTAAATTATGTATTCTGTTACAGCCGAAATAATACCAGTGTTATGTCCACTATTAAAGTTATAAAAAATTGTAAAAATGCTGGAGATTTAAAAACAATTGCAACGATTTTTTCTGTAATTTAGAATGCCAAGCTTAGATTTTGAAATAATTCCAACCCAAAGGGGACTAAGCTTCTGTGGTTTATAAAAATTAAGTCAACTTAAGGGGTAACACCACTCTAGCGGCCGAAAAATAAGCCCAACTTTGACAATTTATTTTGGTAGTACGGAAAAAGGAATGGGATTTCTTTTTAGAGGCTCTATTTAACACTTATTGAGGTATGAAAATAGTATACTGTACAACGAGCATATAATGATAGCTATTAATCATGAGAACGAGGGTAGCGGAACGAGCCGTAGGCAAGTCGTTCATTATATGCGAGTTGAACACTATACTTTGTTCATGCCAACAGGGCTTTTATTTTAACTCTGAACATATAATTGTTAATGCCCATGTTCAATCGGGAAATAATCGACACTAATTGCACAAGTGCATTGGAAATTATCGGTAAGAAGTATGTGCGATTTCGACAAAGGAAGTTGTATTGCAATGCAACTGAGTTTGTCGAAAGAGTGCAAACTTGCGATAATTTACAATGCACGAGAGCAATTTATCAGACTATATGCCAACAAAAATATTACAACAAAATAGAATGACATTTATTGGCATCGTGGGCGTGCAGTGCCGGTTTGAATATTGCATTTTTAAAAGGATCAAACAAAATTTGAATATCAGAAACGTACTTCTCTTGCACTAACTGAGCACTGGTATTCTGTATGGATTTTACTACATTTTCTTTACAGTATGTGCCGTTCCTGTTTTGCCCGTTATGTGGCCTGGTTTCCAATATTGTAGAAATGACTTCCCGAGTGCAGGTCATGTTAGTGACTCCGCTCAAACTTTTTGGTTGGGCCTCTCACACTCATTACTTCAAGAGAAACACTTCCAATGCGGAATTTTCTGAAAACTTGAAACATAATGCGGGTAGAGAACCAATCACAAAGCTAAATTCGAACCTCTACATGATATGTTTCCCGAAAACATAATTTATATAGAATCTGATTGGTTTTAATTCATTCGCATTTCGGTATGCTACGTTTGGCGGGATATAGTCACCTCAATGCAGGCAATCATACTTACTCAGTTTTATATAATTGTCAAAATTGTGCTATTACAAAAAAAAATGTATTACACCACCGACAAATAATTAATTGGTATAAGAGCAGGAACAGCACTCGAGGTGTTGGAAATTTGTTTTCGGTTGCATACCTGAGCAGAAAACTTCCCCGCAAGTGCGTGTTTAATTAAATTGAGTGTTAGATGTACCCCATTTATGCTGCCCATAAAATTAAATAATGCGCATATTAAAAGATTTTTGTGAACAAAAACATTTATATTATCATTTAAATACAAAATGGCGGCGACAGAACCAATCTTTGAAATCGTCGTTTTTTAAAACTTCTAAAAGGGAGAACGGATTTCTCGTGAAGTATAAGATCTGGCACAATAAACATTTTTTTTATAATTCAGTTACCATTGGCTATGGTAGGGCAGTGGTTCCCAAAATGTGCGCCGTGGTGAGTAAACAGGGGCGCCGCGAAGGGTTCCTGTTCCCGTAAGGCAGAGTTTGAGTTACGTTTGGCAACGCCGCATCAGCTGCTAATCGAGCGCGAGAGGGCAGAGTATGTTTCTAGAATTTTCAGAAGCTCGCAGTCGACCGCCGCGTAGCACAGTGCGGCCGGCCGCCAATGGACAAAAGTCGAAATACCAAATATTTTTCCGTCGATTTTAAACCTAATATACATAATCAGATATAGATGTTATAAATCAAATAAACAAATAAACGGCGCAATATATCCTGTGCATGCAATTTTTTATTATTATTCGCACTTTGAAGATTGGAAATTTTAATATTCCTTCTGCAAATATCTGCAATCTTAGCCTGTATGATTTTTTTAAATTTAGATCAACGTCGAAAAATCAAACATTCAGATTTGCTATTAACATGGATCTCAAGCAGTAAAGACGAAAAATTGACTGAAGTTCGTGATAAAATTAAATCTTTTGTGAATATTCCTCAGTGCTGTGATTTAATAAATGAAAAACTGAACTTAGTTTGTGAAACATATTGTTTGGCATTGAATAGGAAGTGGAAGGACTGCTCACGCTCTCGTAAGCTGCTTTTTATACGTCATCAACAATGGCTTGATTCCATTGCATTTCCAACTTACATGATGTTTCAACACATTGCTGCTCAAAGT
The DNA here is from genome assembly GCA_910593695.2 of Ocypus olens. Classification (NCBI taxonomy): domain Eukaryota; kingdom Metazoa; phylum Arthropoda; class Insecta; order Coleoptera; family Staphylinidae; genus Ocypus; species Ocypus olens. The sequence goes on from OU343056.1 coordinate 35,368,857, forward strand.
CCACCGATAGAGCAGAAACGGAAGTTGGTTTCGGAAGGCCACAGGTGCTTTTGCCGAAGTATCCCTTAAAACTAAAAAACGTCGTGTTGCTGATTTACTTTCTTCGAGGCTTCCAGAAGAGTTAAGTTTTGCCGCTGCGTAATCGCAAAGGTCATCACGCGCAATCAACCCTCAGCACCCTAACTGTACACCGCACGAAGTGATTGCGTTATGTTTAGATTTAGATCTCTCCGAACGAAAATACAATATTCTTCGATCATTTGTGAATGATCTACAAGACAAATATTTACCGAGTGTGAAGGATCTTAGAGAAATGAAAAGATCATTTTTACCCAAGGGCATATTTGTGACAGAGGTACCCGCGCAAGTAGGTGTACAAACTTTATTGGATAAAACTGTGCAGAGTATATTAAAAATGGTACTGAAAATATTACTGATTCAATAAATTTAAAACTTATTTGCAAGTGGGGGCTTGACTGTAGTAGTGGGCATGGTACATACAAACAGATATTGGTCCAAAGTCCATCTCAGACAGATGAATTTTTGTTTGTAGTGGCTTTGGTTCCTTTAAAGTTGGTAGATGTAAGTGATAAGAAAGAGCTTTGGTAAATCCTCGTCCCTCGTCCACTTTTTTTTGTTGACCTATTAAATTCATTTTTCTTAAGGAAAATGCAAGTTTGGTTAGGGAACAAGAAACTATTTTAAATACCGAAATTAAAAATCTTAACCCTTATGTATTTAATTTAGGACATGTCAATGCAAGTATTGACTATCAAATCCATTTTACTATGCTAGATGGTAGTGTAAGCAATATCCTAACACTAACTCATCGTCAAAATGTTATATTTGTGGTGCCATGCCAGTTGACATGAATTTAGAAAAAGTTACTGAAAAACTTCCAAATGTTGATCACTATCATTTCGGATTGTCCACATTGCATTGTTGGATCAGGTTTTTTGAATGCCTCCTCCACATTGCCTACCAACTTCCAATTAAAAAGTGGCGGGTAACAGGGGAGGAAAATAAATCAATAATGTTGGAAAATAAAAAACGAATTCAGGAAGAATTTAAATCCAGTCTAGGACTTATTGTTGACAAGCCAAAACCAGGATATGGTTCTACGAATGATGGCAATACTGCCAGGAGGTTTTTCAGTAACTCTGAAATAAGTTCTCAGATAACTGGAGTAACTACAATTTTGATAGATAACATACTTACATTAATATGCATTTACATATTTAAAATAGCAACATTAGCTGCGAATTAATAAACTAACTAAAAACTAAACTAAGCTTAACTTTTTGCAGTCTGTCTGTTTTACCGAAGAATGCTAGTTCACACTTTATAACGAACCAAACGTTATTGTTCATAGTAATTACAATGCGTGAATTTTACATGTTAAATCCCTATGTTCGCCCCTTATCCCAGACACTCGGTATATCTGAATATTCTTGGTACTATATGGCAATGACTGTCCACAAAATTTTAATACACGGGGCTGAGGTAATCGATTTTTTTGATTTACCCACTGGTATTTGATCCGAAGAGGCTTTAGAGGCCACTCATAAATATATCAGAAAACAGCGACTTACTCATACCCGTCAGACTACACGAATACTGATCTAAAGAATGCCCTTTTACTTCATTCAGACCCCCTAATATCAAGCAATCGAAAAAGTACCACTAAAAAAACAAATAAGGATTTTTCTAATATTCCTTCCCTATCTTGTGGTAACAAAGTCGCAAGAAATATTTGAAGAAAATTATAACTTTGAATTTTCCTCTGAATCGGATTAAGATTAATAATGATATTATTGTGGCGATCCGCGCCCGGGCGCGCGAAAGACGCTCGCCACTAGAGTGACTTACCACCAGCGGCACTCGCTACGCAAGATCCCCCACCAAAGCAAAAGGGCCGCCCGCAACCTGAACACAGGGCGCGCCCTACGCTTGCACGACGGTTGTGGCCGCACGACCCACTTAAATAGGGTATGTGCCCCCTCATCTAATCACTTCGATCAGCGCACTGCAATCGAACAGTCAGTACAGTAGGTAAGATAGTCTGATAAGCGAGCTCACCAAGGCACGCAACACGAGCTCACCAAGGCACGTATCTAAACACACGAGCTCACCAAGGCACGTGAATCAAAGCAAGCTCACCAAGGCACGCTACGACAAGCTCCCCACGGCATCCGATGCTACGCCTTCCGGTCCGGCAGCATCAGACCCGGAGCACATCACGCCGGAGTCGACGCCACGTCAGTAGAAGAGTACGACGCTACTGCGTGGACCACCCGAGGCTATAATCACCAATCCCATCGACACCACGGAGGCGAGGCCCAGAGCGAACCCGAGGACCAGCAAGGACGCACGCCATCCCGAGGCCCGTGTCACCGCTGCCACCATCGCCGGCGAGGACCCCCACGTATAGGACACCACGACGACTGAACCTGACCGAGGTCCTGTACACTGGAGTGAACCCGACAACAGTGCACCCATAGGACCCGAGCCGATTTTCAGTCCGCGTCGCGATACCGACACCGCGCTAACCTTACTTATCTGTACCTGTATATATTCGTATTCTGTAAATAAACTGTTACAACCACATCGAATTCTCTTGGATCCAACGAACTACGCAACGCAACCCCCACAGGTACCTAGATTTTAAAACTAATAATAAAAACATGCAAATTACCTACGAATTTTGAAATATTTGAGTAAGCATCGACTTCAGATATATGAAGAAACCTTATATGAAACGAAAGTTTACTTAATAAACTTTTAAATTATGAAATAATATATAGGGTGTTCCATTTGAAACAAAATGGAAATTGTGCAGTTTGCGAATGGCTAGCACCCTGTATAATACGCTGAGTTATGTTTTCGTTGATAGAGTAATTTTGAAGAGTAAAGTTCAACTAAACTTTACCCCTAAATTAGAATGAATTATCTTTATTAGTTTCAGGGGAGCACTTTAACAATTTTGTTCAAATTTTTGTATACAGTATGTTTTTTTTATCATGGGCCATAGGATTTTACATGCAAAAAATTATACCTTGTTTTAATTTTAATATTTTATCATTTAATTTTGAAGCAAATTTTAGTTAGTAAAATAAATCAATTTTTTTCTAAAAATAATTGATTTATTACTAACTAAAATTTCCTTCAAAATTTTCTGATAAAATATACATTAAAACAAGGTATAATTTTTAGCATGTAAAATCCAATGGCCCACGATAAAAAAAATATCCTGTATACAACTGAATAACACGAAAACGGCCCGGTTTCAATCGCCGAAACCTATGTCATTTTAATCTACAGGTAACAAGGAATCAAAAAATGCTAAAATATACAGGGTGTTCCATTTAAAAAAAAAACATAAGTTTGGTCCGTAACTTTGTTTTGAGACATCCTGTATAAATTTAAATATTTTTATGGCATGCAGCTCACAATTCTGCACAACTTTTGTATAAAACATTTTTCGAAATTTTGAAAAATAACCCAGTGATTGACCGTTCCCAGAGCTCTGAAACACCCTGTATATAAAAACTTCAAATTGACATCAATCGTACACTCAGTTTCTCCAACGAATTTACTCTGAAGTGAATTTTTCAATTTAGTTTAAATAATTATGGATTACCACGTAATAACGGTCTCAACCACCCTCTTCATTAAGTACGTCTTATTTATAAGTAGATATTAATGATTTGTGCTCTTACACAAAGCGATTTTATATATATCTTAGGTTGGCAACATAAATTTGACAACCCATCTAATGTCAAAACCCTAACCTCATAATAAATACGCCTTCACAACAACCTGGGAACAGTAACGAGGATGGGAACGGTGACAAAAATATACCAAGCTTCTCGTTCAAGTCATTGTTCGACCGCGTGTCTCGTTGCAAAGTTTAGTTTTGTTATTGTTACATTCGATTAAGAATGCCGAAACTTTTATCGCTCGACGCAAAGATACAGGTGGGAAAACTTATTGGACTACTTTCAGAGGGAACAAGAAACAATGGGGCCCTTTTGCCGGTGTCTCAGATACGCCAGAGCAGTGATGGGGAAACTACGGCCCGCGGGCCAAGTCCGGCCCGCGGAAAGGTTTAATCCGGCCCATTTAAGAGTGCCGTCGTGAGAATGTTTGAACACGTTCTTACTTCGTAATGTGACGACCCGCATAAAAACTACCTGCGGCGATATTCAAAACACAATAGTATTCTGGACAAATCCATCCGACCTAAACAGATGACTCATCTTCGCTCGAAACTTCCAGACACTCTCGCAGGTAGGTATAAATACAAGCGAGGCCGCCCGAAGATCAGTTAGTTAGCGACTTAGTCAGTCATGTGCAACGACCCGCTGTGACTCGAGTAATTGTTTGTGTAATCCCCCAAACTCCCAGTGCCTCAACAAACTCCCGCGTAAGAGCATTAGTTAGCAGTAAGCTTTCGTCAATTGTGTTTCTGTGTGTTGTTCTCCGTAGTAGGTAATGTCTAAAATGGATGTTAAAAAAAGAAAAGTGGATTCAGAATGTCGAGTTTTTAAAGAAGAATGGACGTGGAAATATTTCTTTACTTTATTTAAAGAAAAACCTGTGTGCTTACTTTGCAATACAACTGTTGCAGTTTTAAAAGAATATAACATTCTACGCCATTTCAAGAGCAAACATGAAAACCACTCCTACTCACCGTTAAGTGAAGAGGTGAAAAAAATTAAATCGAATGATTTAATAAAAAATTTATCAAGTCAACAACAATTATTTCAGAGAGCTAATCATTCTCAAAGATGCGCTACGAAAGCCAGTTATGAGTTATGTCATTAGGCTTATAATATTGCTAAATCTTATAAAGCATTTTCAGATGGTGAATTTATAAAGCAGTGCATGATAGATGTGTGCGATATTATGTGCCCTGGCAAGAAAAAGGATTTTCAGTCACTGTCTCTCTCAAGAAGAACAATCACCGAGAGGATTGAAAATATTGATAAAAATCTAATTTCACAACTGACTACAAAAACTCAAAAATTTATTTTTTATTCAATTACCATGGATGAAAGTACAGATATCAGCGATACTGCGCAGTTACTCATATTTGTAAGAGGAATCAACGCCCACTTTGAAATTACAGAAGAACTTGCAGGGCTGCAGTAAATGAAAGGAACAACGACTGGTGCCGATATATTTTGTGAATTTGAAAATTGCATCGATAAACTTCGTTTACCTATTAACAAGCTATGTAATGTAACTACAGATGGTGCTCCTAATATGGTTGGAATCAATTAAGGATTTGTTGGGAAATTTAATTCTAAGTATCCGGAAAATGATGTTGTTTTTTTGCCTTATACATCAGGATGCTCTCTGTAAATCGGCTTTAGATATTAACCATATACTTAATATTGTTGTAAAACTAGTAAATATGATTCGTTCCAGAGGATTATTACATCGCCAGTTTCAACAGTTTTTGGAGTCCGTACATGCTGAGCATTCCCTTATCCTGTATTATTCAAAAGTTCGTTGGTTAAGTGCTGGAAAAGTATTTGAAAGAATTTGGGATTTAAAAGACGATATTGTGAATTTTCTTCTTGATAAAGACATTTATAATCAATTTGACATCTTAGAAAAGGAAACGTGGCTTTCTGATTTCGCTTTTTTCACAGACCTCCTCGTACACATGAATAAACTTAATCTCAAATTGCAAGGAAAAAATCAGTTTCTTCGCGATATTTGGCAATACCTGAAAAGTTTCAAATTAGTTATTATTATTTGCTAATCAGATCTCTAAATCTGATTTTTCTCATTTTCCAAGAATACAATCTTTAAAATTCACTATATCAAACAATAAGATTAAAAAATACGAAATTAATTTGAGAAAACTATCTACAGAATTTGAAAGGAGATTTCAGGACTTTAGAAAAATGGAACCAGAGTTTAGTATTTTTGCGACCCCATTCAATGTTAATTACGAAGAAGTTGATGCAAAATTTCAACTTGAGTTAATAGAACTGAACTGTAATACTCTCCTGAAACAAACTTTTCATACAGTACTATTACTAGAATTTTATAAAAATTGAAGTCCAGATAATTTCCCAAATCTAATTACTCATACAATGAAGATAATGACAATGTTCGGCTCATCTTATATATGCGAACAAATCTTTTCAACAATGAAGCTTAGGAAAACTTCTTTAAGAAACAGAATTACAGATGAGCACCTTTCATCAGTTTTAAGAATTTCTGCTTCGCAAATGGAACCGGACTATGATGAAATTTTGATGAAACAGTCTCAATTTCATTTTTCTCATGCACCATCAACCAGTAACGACACCAGAAAATAAAGTGATAATACTTCACATCAAGAACTACACTAAATTCATTTTATATTTTGTGCTTATAATTTTGTTACCTTTTGCTTTTTTACTATTAAAATAATAAGTGTATGTAATAAAATATGCATATGTTTATAGAACACATAAATTAGTTAACCATTAAGCATTATTCTTTGGCCCGCTACGATTGTCTAGTTATTACAAATGGCCCGTCTTAAAAAAAGTTTCCCCACCACTGCGCCAGAGGGTTGCTGATGCACTCGCGTTAAATAGCAGCACTGTGAGTAGAGTAATGAGTGCTCACAAAAGTGATGAAGGCCCACAAGAGACATAAGCAGGTGGACCACGAAGTAGAAGTATCTATTTCCAAAAAACAGCAATACGTAATGTAATTTACGACATGCATCAACAACGTAAGTATTCCACAAAGAATTTTTGAATTAAGCTTATAACAATTTTCTTTACATTTTATTAAACATTTTTTGAATACAAATTGTTTCAGGCAAACATATTTCACTCACACGCTACTTGTAAATGTAAAGGAGAGACATATTTTTGAAGGTGGACAAACTTCACTAGCAATTATTTTGAAAGAGATAGGTTTTAAATTTTGTGAAGATAATCCCAAGAGGGGATTAATGGAAACGCCTCACATAGCATCCACACTGGTAAAATTTTTAAGAAAATACACAGAAAATCAAAGCAGCGATGAATGGAAGTTCGTCTATTTAGACAAGACGTGGATTTTTCAAAATGGAACAATAGGACGATCCTGGCAGGATAAAAACGTTAAGAGCGTTAGACGAATCAAAGCAGATGGCAAACGGTTAGTGAAAATGTATATTTAATAATTATAAATTAGTACTTTTTTACTTTTTAGTTATATCATTGTCCATGCCGGAAACAAACATGGATTTATCAAAAACGCGGATTTAATTTTTCCATCCAAAACTGCGGATCAAGATTACCACGGGGAAATGAATTCCAATTCATTTATGGTGTGGCTTGAGGAACAACTCCCCAAGAGTTTGGAAAATCCATCTCTGATAATAATGGACAACGCAAGATACCACAGCACGATAATAAATAAATCGCCGACAACAGCCTGGAAAAAGGATGACATTAAAAAATGGCTGCACGACAATAATTTGCTGTTCGAAGAACATTATTTAAAACATGAACTGTTAGAAATTGTTAATTTGTAAGTAGCAAATGCCTCATTTGTTTTCCTTTCTTTTATAATTTCTTATTTATTTTAGAAACAAACCGTATATCTGGCCAATACATTGGCAGAGAAATATGGCCATGTTGTCTTAAGGCTGCTCCCATATCATTGCATATTTAATCCAATTGAAATGATATGGGAGATGTGCAAGACATATTATAATAGAAATTTAGGTCAGGATGGTTTCGGCATTGAAAATTGCCTTGCCACGTGGAAGGAGGTATTAGCAACGGTGACAGCTGAAACATGGGCGAGGACCATTCGAAATACGGAGGATGTAATATCGAGCTGGTGGGAAAGAGAGCAAATCCTGGACGTAGACGACATCCAACCGCTCATAACAAATCCAGGGAAGGACTCCGAGGACGAATAATATTAAACTTATAAAATTTTGGGGATGATATTTTCGTTTTCTATCAGCTGTTGAACACGACCGAAGCGCCCCCACCGGTAAGTTTCGGTACCAAGTATGTTTACATGTACTCTTGGCAACAATGCGGGGACTTTAAGCCCTTTAACATATTGCCTGGATTCGCAAACAGAGAAAGATAAAATTTAAAAAACAGTGTTTTTTAAGTTCCCCCTCAAAAACAAAATTGACGTATTTTTTCTTAAAACCGTAACTACTTCAGATCCAAAGTTATTCAGGGTGGCTCCTTTTGAAATGAAGACCCTGTATATTGCAAACCTTGTTGCTTCACGCCTCAGTTTGCAATCTATGCCCTCGGCTGTAATCTTTTTCCCAACTCAGTATATTGTAGTCTTTGTGAAACTTAAATTATAAAAGACAAAAGAATCGTCTTCTATTCATCCACAATCAAGTGAAGGAATTGTACTTTATTTTAGGACTATAGAAAATAAACTACAAATAGGACCTGAATTACTACAAGATTGATGTTCAAAATTACATTATATCATCAAAACAAAAATAGTGAACATAAGAAATGTTGGCAAAAATATAAAAATTTTGTCAATGGTTTTTACAGATAAATGATGATATTTGAAACTTCGGGTGAATTGCACTTTACGGTCAGAACTCAAAAAAACGTTTGAAACAGTTTTTTGGATAGGGTAAGCATTGTAGAAGCTGAAATTTGAAAACATTTCCGCAGAAAAGTTTTTTGAGCTAAAAAATCCAATTATACTTCAAATTCTAAAAACCTTTATTGCCATTTGACTCAAAAACTAATGAGAGTTCGTAAAAAACCTATTCTTTATAAATTGTTTATTTCGTTATTATCTACAACTATTATTTATATAAATTTGATGCAACTATTATCATTTTATAATTAGAGAATAAAAATTACAAAATGAATTAAATTTAATTTTTCTCAAAAAAAAAATTTTTTATCGTACACAATGCCAAAGTTCAATTTTACCAGCTGCATTAGGACACGAAAGTAAGCATTTGCACGGCGATCCTGGAAAAATTAAAAAAATGGCTAGCCCGGAAAACCAAGTTCACAAGGGCTGGCACCAGAGGGCACATTTGTATATCTGTCATTGCGACTGCCCTACTTCAAATTTCAGTCTCATAATAAAAATAAGCATGGACAAGAGTAGTAAACCTGGTTTATTACGAAGCGAAAAAAGTGACAAATCTGACTACAGTTTTACTACCTTCCAAGAAATTAGTAGACAGGTCAAACAGGTAAATTTATTACCTGAGCTGATATATTAACCCTTAAAAGACATGGTAGCTGGAAGTCCAACTGTATAGTAAAAGGCTACATAGAAGATTATTTGGAGAATAAAATTACAGCAGCTAAACAAATTATGGGGCCCAAAGACTGCTATCACACGGTCAGAAAATAACATGATTTCAAACCGTCACCCATCGACATCAGGTACTACCAACTCCACTGAAAGACCTCCGAATAATTCAAATGATAATGTTAATATGGAAATGTAAACAATTGACATAGTTTCTTCAGAACAATGTAAATTATCAAACATATCGAAACACGGGATTTCTTTTGTAAATTGCAGTATTAATAATCCTATTTTTAATATTATAAACAATTCATTTTTGTGATACGTTATCTTACATTATTAAATAAAGTTCACATTTTTTTCTCCTCTTTGGTTAACTTATATGTGTTATTATTTGATGTGTAGGATAAAAACTGTTGTGTGCTCCAGGCCGCAAAAATGGTTTCCCGGGCCCGGCAAACCTTCATTTTTGCGGCTAGGAACAAAAATAACTACACACACCGGCAAAATTAAAGGAACGCAGATAAATTCAATTTATTTTTCTCCGTGCAACTTTTCCGTGGCAATTTCAGCGGCATCTCATACAACCAAGTTAAACTAACTAATTGCAGTTCCTTTTTCAAAGCTATGAGCAATTGTAAAGCCTCTTAAAAAAATAAAACAAAAAGTAGCGTTTTTGCAATAGAAAAATTATACACTTTGACTTGTTTTAAACATGTAATAAATAAGAAAAATTGATGATAGTAAATAAAAAAAAAACAAATTCGAACGATAACTTATTAAAATATACGAACTTTTATCCAGAGAAAATACGCGTTTCAAATGTAAGGCAACACTTAACACATTGCAATACAACTTAAAGAGGTGTCAAATGTTTTTTGATAAATGTTTCAAAAAATGACATATGGTAGTAGGAAATGCGACGCCGTCTCGACCGAGCCAGTAAAAAAAAATGCATGAATAAAATTAAATATTGTATCCGTTCCTTTAACTTTGCCGGTGTGTGTATTTTATGAAAAATATTTTTAAACAAAAGCATTTCATTTGATTGTTATCTTCAATATTTGTGTTGAACTTTTTGTAATATCCTTCATATTTAATAAAAACAAAAAACGGCTAAGGTAAACACCCACTTCCAGTGTACAAAATTTTACTAAAAGCTTCTCAGTTCCTCAAATCATAAAATAAGGTTTGTGTTCAAAGTTTCATGTAAATTCCTTTATTAGTTTTTGAGATATAATGCGTACAAACACGAAGGTATGAGGCAAACACTCACAGATTAACAATTTTTTGAAACTGTTTTTCTGTATTCTCTTTTGGTAAATTAACAACCGTTATTGACTTATAATGATTTAAACTTACTATTTGAGCGGTAGAAAGCCTAAGGGGAGGTCCCTTTATAATTCTGCCAAACGTACAGTCTGCGCCTTATAGCATGGCGAGCGGCTTGGATGCGTAGTGGTATTTTACACCCGCTAAATTAAAAAAAATTCCAGCGGCTGCGAATAATATGTGATAGAACAGCAGCAGTATTGGGCATCTATTTTTAATACAATTTACAATTGTAAATACGTAATTGTAATGTAGTAAGGTTATTTGGGACAAATTAGGTAAAGTAAACGCCAAAAGGAAGATAATCCAATACTAATTACACTCAACAGACCCACATTACGGCCGCTTTACCGAAATCCGTCAATTGAGGGTAAGCAACCATTACGAATAAGCAACCAATTTTTATAACACAATGGACCGTAAAGTGTAATCACTCCGAAACTTGCTTTCTAATATAGATCAAATTATAGTTGTGTATACTTACTTTATCAAAAGATCGCAGATCATATAATTTAATACACTCAGAATTAACACCAGCGGCAAAGATAAGTCCCTCAGGATCGTAAGCGGCAACCGGCCTGCCAGCCAGATGCATCAACCCCTGACAATTGGGCGATCTCAAATCCCACAGCCTTAAAGTTTTGTCCATCGAACCAGATAGGAAAGTATCCTCGACGGGACTCAAACACAACGACACTACCTTCTTCGTGTGCCCATGGAAATACCTTATGTATTTATTATCGTGCAGGGACAGATATCTGATGGTGTCATCAACCTTCGTCGAACTGTGGATAGCTGTGTTTTTCGCGTGCGTGAAGTGTATCAGGTCGACGCCGTACTTCTTGCTGTTCACGGTGCGCACCTGGGTGCCCTTTTCACAGTCGTAGATCACTATCTGGTCATCCTCGCTGCACGAGATAAGCGTCTCGCCGCTCGGCGAGAAGTCGATGCTGTTTATCTTGTCGGTGTTCTCCCGGAAGACCTTCGCCACTCGGAAGCTCCTCACCACCTGGTCCACTAGTTTCATCTTCATTCGGACGGCCTTTTGTTTACTTTCCTCGCCGGAAAATTCGCTAATTGGCGCACTGCACTCGCGACGGGTAACACAAACAAAGAAAATGGCCGACGACGTGTTAGGCAGTGCTGCCAACATATTTACCCCACAGATATGTAAATGGTAGATGAGATACTGTTATCCTTCTGTTATATCCTAGATAACTAATATAGATAGGCCACTCAATGTACAAAACATTAACAGCATTAGAACTTGAACTCAATGCTGACCGCCAGGGCAGGGAGCGGGGCCATACCTTGAATACCTTCAATATAATTCGAATAAAAATAAATAGTGATATAATAGAATTCCACAAAAAATTTATAATTTTTGCAGAACATCTACTTTTAAAACTAACTTTTTCAAAATTTGTCAATTTCTCTCTTAATTTTTGAAAATTACTGTTTTAAGTTGTCGAACAATTGAATATATCTAAAGAAAATAAATTCTTATTTGATGGAAAATTTTTCAAAATTTTTAGTATATTCACAAGATATCTATCTACCTTTAACTTAAATTTTGATTTTTGAAAATGCGTCAATTTCTGCGTGAGTTATAAATTTTTAAAAATGAATTTTTAAGTGGTCGTATATATGAACAAGGAAAAAGTCATATCGATATGATTTAATTCTTTGACTATATACTATTGGACTGCTAGCGCTGCTTCATCTGTGTCTCCAAGCAACGGTGGCGCGGCGGGACCCTAAATGGTTGCGGTATGTTACTAAATTGGTAGTTATTTTGTGTCTATGACATATGACTCTATGAGCTCGCATTGCATATTGTGATACCCTGCAATTTATTCACACCTTTGAATATATAAACATTTATATTGTCAAATATTCACACTATATCAAAATATTGCTATGCGAAAGGCTGCAATATGTCCACGTATATATGCCAACGCGGTTATAATACTCGTCAGCTGATGTACACGTCAGTTGACTTTTGACTTATAACCTCAAATTCTGTATTAGATTTCCATCAAATCCGGAACTTCGCAAATTATGAGTTGATGATTTGCTTGTAGAGAACAGGCAGAAAAGTGGACCCGAGTTGCCGAAATATGCTCGCATTTGCATTCTCCACGTTGCTGATGAATACATTGAGAAATATTTGTTTTGCTTTCCGGTTTTTAAATTACGCTCCGTTTTCGGCTCCGGGGCGGGACTTACATCGGGCTCCAGCTCGTGGACAACTGATCATATGGGAAATGGAGGGGGAATAGCAGTCCATTAGTATATAGTCAAAGATTTAATTCCTTTAAAATTAACCTCGATTTTTGAAACTGTGTCAATTTTTGCGTGAGTTATGAATTTTTGAAAGTTATTTTCAGTTGTTGAAGACTTGAACAAAAAAAATCTAAAAAAAAAATAAATAGCAATAGAACTTCATATTTTTTTTTAAATTTTTACTACATCTACTACATCTTACTACATCTTAAATTTTTACATCTGCTTTTAAAACTAACTTAAAATTTTGAAAATTTGCCAATTTCTCCCCGAGCTATGAATTTTTGAAAATTAATGTTTTAATTTAATAATTTAACCTTTAACATAAACTTTGATTTTTGAAAATGTATCAATTTCTACGTGAGTTGTAAATTTTTAAATATGTTTTTTTTAAGTGGTCGATTATTTGAACAAAAAAATAGAAAAAAAAATAATATCGAGATGATTGAATTTTTTAAAAACTCTGATGCCATCATAATGCATTTATTTACCTTAAAAAATAACTTTGATTTTTGAAAATGTGTCTATTTCTGCGTGAGTTACGAATTTTTGAAAATTAAACATTTTAACAAAACAACAATCGAAAGCAAAATTGAGTTGATTAAATATTTCAATAAATCGACAGAACGACTGACTACCTTTAAAACTAACTTTTATTTTTGAAAATGTGTTTATTTTTGGGTTTTAAGTTGTCGAACAAAAAAATACTGATATGATGGAATTAATAAAAAAAAAATAGTTTATTCACAAAACATTTGCCTTTACAATTATCTTTGATTTCTGAAAAGGTGTTTTTTTTGCATGATGATTTTTTTTAAGTTAAGGTTGAACAAAGAAAAAATAGGAAAAAAAATTATACTGATATGATTAAATTTCTTAAAAACTCGAATGCAATCATAATACATTTACCATTCAAATCAACTTTGAGATTTGTTTATTTTTGCGTGAGTTATGAATTTTTGTAGATTAATATTTTAAGTTGTCGAACACTTAAACAAAACATATGAATTTTTGAAAATTAATATTTAAAGTTGAACACTACCAAAAAATCTATTTTTACTTTCTGTGTTACGAAATACAAGAAAGTATTGTGATCGTGAAAATTTTTTCAAAATTTTTTTTACTGAAATATCCGTTTTGGGGTCCCTAGATACCATTTCAACAATTTCTGGAAAAAAAATGTGTCTGTGTGTGTGTGTGTCTGTGCGCGCTGTATCTCAAAAACTAATAGAGCAATTGATATAAAATTTTGAATTGAACAAACTCTTATTTGATAATCGTACACCGGAAGTGGGTGTTTACCTTAACTGTTTTTTTTTGTTTTTTTTCCAATATTTTTTTAAAAATTAAAAATATCACAAAATATATTTATACAAATATTGAAGACATCAAAGAAATGAACATCTTTTGCTTGAAAATATTTTTCATAAAATCATTGTTTTTTATTTTATTTTTGGTTTATAATTATGAAACTATAATAGTTACAGCAAATTTATGTGAATGATATTTGTAGAGAATGCCAAAATGAATAACTTATAAGGAATAAGTTTTTTTTTAATCTCTTTAGATTTTGAGTAAACTTAGTTTTTAAAATGTATAATTTTTCCATCTTTCATAATTTTGACGTTTTAAACGTCAGTTTCATCCGAGTCTACTAAATGATGCCATCAAGTCGGAGAAAGTAACATGATGGCTACATCATATGTTCACAAAGCATTCACCTTTAAAACCAACTTTAATTTTCGAAAATGTATCACTTGTTGTTGAAAATGTTTTAAGTTGTTGAACACTTATAGAAAACTAAAATCGAAAAGAAAATAAGTATAAGAGTTCTTCAAATATTTTAGCGTATTCACATCTACCTTTGAAACCAGGTTTAATTTTTGAAAATGTGTTAATTTTTCCGTGAGTTATGATTTTTTTTTAAGTTTCTGCGTTTTCTCTTGTAAAATAGATGTTTTAAAAATAAAGTTTAAATTTAATTTGAATTACGATAGTTTTCTCAATAATCCAACATAATTCAAAACGAAAATAATTCCGCAATTCGGATTCAAAATGCGTCAGATCTAGCGGATTTTCCGCTTACTTGGCAACACTGCGAATGTATAGTGGAATACCGAAAGGAGACGAGTTTTCGAATAATTACGATTTTGTTTATTTACATAAAGTCCGCTCTGGGATTCCCCTTATCGTATTACCTCTTCATGTTGATTGATTTGCAGTAGATTTTTGAATTATATTTCCAGGTTGCGCCATCTAGCGCCTGTAATGTCATTAGTCTGTTTGATTTATTCAATTTAATAAGAAGCTTACGCCATCCAGCGGGCCAGCGCTAAAGTTTTAAAGCGAACAATTTAATTCGTATGGAGTGCGCAGGGCAAACTAATATAGATAGGCCACTCTCTGTACAAAACATTTACAGCATTATAACTTGAACTCTGCAACGCCAGAGGCGCTGCAATCGGTGAAAAAACGGGGCGGGTGGGGTGAGAGGGGTTTCAATGCTGCTCGGTAGGGCGGGGGCAATTGTGGAGCCTTTAAATCTTTGAATATAATTCGAATAAAAATAGTTAACTTTCTTAGTATCGCCCTTAAGTTTTACAAAAATTAAAATAAAGAGCGATCCAAGTAAATTAACTGTTTTTATTCGAATTTATTCAAAGACTTAAAGGCTCCACAATTACTCATTTTTATGTAATTTCTGATTTGCAGCAACTTTGATTTAACCAAATTAGAATAATAAAATTGTAAATATAATGATGTACATTCTAATAAAAATAATTATGTAGAAAACAAAATAAGAACATGGGTATGGAGCAACATTATACACAAAGAATAAATAGTTTTATGTTAAATAGTAATAATTTATTTATAATAAAGCGAATATCTTATTAATTGGAAATAGTAATTAAAGATATAATTACAATTGTAGACATACAATAGAAAATAATACTGTGTTTATAAACACTTATTATAATAACAGAGAAAACTTACAATGAAATAAGTACGTAAAGAAACATATAATATCATTTTTCAAAACTAACATTTTTTTTTAATTTTATTACAATCACATGGTGAACTGATGAACTTCGTTGTCGATTGCCATTAGGAGGTGCATCCCTCTCACATATTACTACTGCCAGAGGTGGAAATAAACCATGAAAATATAATTATAAATAATTATTACACTATCAAAATTGGCATGGCCACAAAACATTTATTTTGGAAATGGTTCCATCAAATAAAAGGCGTCAAAGGTATTAAACAATTATTATAAGTAGTAGATATGTAATTGCATTTTTTCTTACCGGTTCCCTGTGTGTGAAACTATGCAAATAAGCATGTCTGCTGGATATTTTTCACGATTTCACTGAACAATAATGCGCCATTTTGTCACGTTAACGTTTATAACAGATTGGGAAACGAATGTATAATGGAATACTGAAAGGAGACGAGTTTTCGAATACTTACGATTTTGTTTATTTACATAAAGTCCGCTCTAGGATTCCCCTTTATCGTATTACCTCTTCCTGTTGATTGATTTACAGTAGATTTTTTAATTATATTTCCAGGTTGCGCCATCTAGCGTTTGTAATGTCATTAATTTGTTTGATTTATTCAATTTAATAAGAAGCTTACGCCATCCAGCGGGGCAGCGCGTAAGTTTCAAAGCGAACAATTTAATTCGTATGGAGTGCGCAGGGCATGGTGACGCGTACGAGGCACGACCTTCACTCATAAAAACGTGTTTATAGAGTATAAAAACATCATAATGCACATTTTTTGTTTAGATTTCATTTCAAAAAGACTATGATCCGACTTGGAAGAAGTTTATGATACATTTTTGTTAAGATTCAATGATGAATTTTGATAAGAAAATTGACGAGCCATGTGCACATATCGTTATCATTGGCGTCGATAAGGGGTGTTTTTATGGGTTTTGTCTCGCCAAATATGCTGCAGATGAGAGGCCTACATGGGCCGGGCCGTATTTTTCAAACTCCGGGCCGGGCTTTCTGATGGATAATTTAGACAGGGCCGGTGCGGGCTTGGTTAAATTTAATTTTATTATACTTTGGAAAGTAACAACTAAGTTATTTGAACAAAAATTGGGTTCTTTTTATGAACAATGTAATTTAGGAATTTTAAGGAGTACGTGGCAGAGCCCTGCAGAAGAGGGTTATTGATAGTCCGACCCAGCCCTGCCCGACGGTAAAAATTTAAAATCCGGCCCGATATTTTAGAAACAATGATTCTGTAGTCACAGTGCAACGTCTTTTCCGTCAATATTTTAGAGTTGGACGTCGAGGTGCAGTGCCTGATCGAAATACCGTACTCCGATGGGTTGCAGCGTTTAGAAGTACTGGTTCTGTGATGAAAAAGAAACCACCTGGTCTTCCCCGTTCAGTTCGTACTCCGGAAAATGTAGACCGAGTGAGAACGGCAGTTGTTACTAGTCCTAGACGACATGCTGTAGCGCTGGGTATGTCACGTCGTTCGCTTCACCGCATCTTACATGATGACCTCAAGTTCCATCCGTACAAAATAATGATCGTCCAGCAGCTTAATAAAGGGATTTTTGTACAGCGCAGAGAGTTTTGTCGCATAATGGATGAAATGTTTACGGAAGATCCCGATGCTACAGTCTTCATGAGTGATGAAGCACATTTTCATCTTGACGGTTACGTCAATGTTCAAAACTGTCGGTATTGGGCATCGGAGAACCCACAAGAATTACACCAAAGACCTCTGCACAGTTTAAAGGTAACAGTGTGGTGCTGCATTTCAAACTTGGGGATTGTTGGACCCTATTTTTTTGAAGAAGAAGGAATTGCAGTTACTGTTACATCAGCTCGCTACGTTGAAATGCTAAACAACTTCCTTCGCCCAGAACTTGAAAGGCGTCAAGTGAAAATGAGAGACATTTGGTTTCAGCAGGATGGTGCCACAGCTCACACGGCGAGAGTATCCATGGAAGTGGTTCGACAAATGTTCCCAGGACATGTGATTTCGAGATTTGGTGATGTTCACTGGCCCCCTCGCTCACCCGACCTGTCGATATGTGACTTCTTTTTGTGGGGATATTTGAAATCAAAAGTGTACATAAACAAGCCTCGCACACTCGATGACCTTAAGAATTCCATTCGTCAGGAAATTGAAGCCGTGCCGAATGAAATGTTGGAGAGAGCCGTCTGTAATTTTCAGAAGAGGATCCAAATTTGTATCCAGCAAGAAGGACGTCATCTCAAAGACATTATTTTCCGAACCTAAATATGGTATGTAATTTCAAAAACTGCATTAAAATACCTATCATTTAATACTTGTTTTTATTATTTTCAACCCATTGTGTCCCAGTAATTCAATATTGAAAAACATGCGTTTCCTCTGCACCACCCTGTATTTAAAGCCCAGCCCAGCCTGGCCCGGCGCGGGTTTTGTTAAATGGCAAAATCAATTATTTAACATTCATAATATCGCATTTGAAAATATCAATTGTATATAATATTGACAAGCATGAAAGTATGTATCTCTGAAAAATGTATTTGATGAGCTGGAGTGTAAATAATTAATGTTATGCAGATTTTAAGCAATGAAATAATTTACACTAAAGTCTTCACATCTTCGAAAAAATATAATACCGATTTTTTGACATCATTTTTTCCATACTCTCTAAGTAATCCTCAACAACGCACCATTGAGTTAATCCGCCATTTTTACAGCGCCTTGTAAATTTTCCTTTTGAGTTTTGTAAAAGTTTCAATAACCCCATTTGAATCGAACTGAGGTAATTTTTGAAGTTGTTTGTTTGCCACTTGGTTAATTTAAATTTAAAACAATTGTTACCAATTCCAAATTTTCAAAAAATGCTATAAGTGTGTAAAAATGTGAACGTTTTCATGTTTACATTTTGATATATTCCTATTTAAACCGAAATGATTTTTTTTTTCAATTTACGCATCATCAAGTTTACCTACAAAATCCAAAATAATTACACCGGTTCAAGAATGTTTGAAAGTATATTTTCCATCTGAATTTTCTAAAACCCTTATAAATTCTATTTCTTGATTTTGATATAACCTATTTAAATTATTTTTTAAAGTTGCTTGGTTGGCTAAACAAAATAAAAAACAATTTCTGCCAATTTCAAATTTTCAAAAATTGTATTCTTCAATATTGCAAAAAACACATATTTTATAGTTTTTCATACAATCTGTTCAAACCTGCTGGTTTGCAAGAACTTATGAAAGATGGAAATGACAAATTTTTCTTGAAATTCTAATACCCTAGGCACACGGAGGTAGTTTATGATCATTAGCCTTAATGATCATTAAGAAAATTGGCAATTTACAAATGTAGGCGACACACGGGATAAAGCACGCCTGCGCAGTATACGTACCTAAATACAGGTGTTTATGTTTGGTTTTATATAAAAAAAATTCATAATCATTTAAAAGGTTGGATTTAATTGATGGGTTACATTAAACAACGCCTCCCAACACGTGCTGATTTTTATATCAACCAATTGTATTCGCCCAAATGTATGTGATTTCACAACAAAGAGTTATAAGGAAAGACAAAGTGGAGGAAAACTACGAGGAACTTACGGGTACATTATACAGCAAAGAAAAAGTTTCCACGTTCACATATTTCTAAAAGTAAAGTAATATCAGCTGATCGCGAACTGTCATTCATGACAGCGATATTCTTCAAATGACTGGCGATGTTACACGATTACCGGCGATGACCTGTTTTAAACGTCGTCGCCGATTTTATGATCATAAGTTTATATGACGTTATTAATGATCATTAGTATTATGTTGATGTGACACACGGCGAAGTTAATGGTCATTAGGACTTAATGATCATTAAATAGCTCCGTGTGCCTAGGGTATTAGTCAGTTTACTAAAAAAAGAGATTTCGAAAAAAACTTATTTTCTATAATTTTTATTAATAAATTTGATGGAACTATTATCGTTTCATAATTATAAACCAAAAATGAAAAAAAACATTCAATATTTGTTTTTTTCGAAAAATATTGATTTTGTTTTTAATATTTTCGAACAAAAGATGTTAACTTCGTTGTTGTCTTCAATATTTGGTTAAAGAATTTTGTAATGTTGTTCATATTTAAAAAAAATATTGGAAATTATTATTTAAATCATTAATAATTTATTTCATATTTCCAATATGATTGCTCGTCGCCCAGTTTTCTGTCCGAAAAAGATTGTCGTGCGGTGTTTATTTATTTTTCTCGCTGTTTGTTTACATAACAGTCACGCGGTTGTATTACTCGACCGAGTCTACCTTCCGTAGGCTGAATGGATGAATAGAGACCTCACAATTATTTTTTCTCAACCACTCCCAACGCTCAAATATCAAGTCGCGTAGCATTACAAAAATGATCCACCGGAGCAGCACTTTACTGTGGATGTCGCGCTAGGCGGGGAGTGGAGGGGTCATTTTCAACACGACTCGCCGAAATACATGCCGGTGAGCGATCTATACAATACTTCAATCAACGGTATAATCAGGGTCGGTCCACTCATACGGAGTTGTTTATAATATAAAAAAAGTGTGTGAAACTCTCTTTAGATGGCGCCGCTACTTTTCACTTCAAGTTTCATAAATCCCGCCATTTTCCCGCTTAATCCCGCACAATCCAGCATGGTTCACAGTCTTTGTTGTGATAGATTGTACTTGCATTTTGTACGCTAGAATCTGTTATAAAGACTGCGATACTTTTCTTTTGCGATCATTAGCATGATATTCGTTTGAGAGTATTTTTAAACGTTTATTGTGTGCCTTCATTGCAATTTCCAGGATATTTGCTTTGGCGTAAGTCAATAAAGGTTAGTAATTTTAGTTATTACATTCATCTTGGTTTATAGTATTATTACATTATTAATACATAGTTGTTAGTCATTAACGTCGCTATTCATTGTCTTTTTTGTTATATTACATTGTAATAGCATAAGTTGTGTGGTTTTGTGTTACTTTTATCGTTATAGTGTATAGTGTAATTGTTTTATAGGTAATGCAAGGATCATCACATATTACATATGATAATCTGCTATTTTATTAATAAATGTATAAAACTGAATTTCATTGTTACTATTTTTTTTTTTACTATTCATCCATTTTTCCTATTGTTTTTTCTTATGGTGATATCCTGGGGTAATACGGTAAGTTCATTATTGTTATATCTATTTAGTTCAATTTTTATACATATGAATCTATTTTACTGTTGGAAAAAATATTGTTTTTTTTTATATTGACTATTTGTATATAATTTGTCTTTTTTATTGCGACTGTATTTATTATTCAATTACTATTTTCAAATTATTTACTTGAAAATAAATATTGGATAATTTAAAATATTGTCGTAATAAAGAAACATGAAATGTTAAAAAATGCACAGTTTATTTGAATTATTTGTAATTCCCGCCAGGCACGCGCTCCCAAGATTAGGTGGTGAAACTCTCTTCAGAGGCGCTGAACGCAGTCTCGACCAGTATATGGGAGTGGACCTTCTATAGATATATCTTTTCTATGGGTATAATCAATTATGAGCTCAAAAGGCGCTTCTGTGGGAGAATATGGCGTATGTGGATGTGTTAGCTTATTGGCGATGCTTTCGACAATACGGCGCTCAATATGTGGACGTGATGACATGATTCTTCAGAAACGGTGCGTGTTCGTTTCGTTGCAGCAAATCAGTAAAAATTCGGACTCGTTCGGCTTTATTATTTTTGGAGAGTTCGTGAGGGACCCATATCCATACCTTTCTGAGATTTTCAGACGACGAACTATGGCTGAATGAAGTCATCTGCCAGCATTCGAGTTGTCAAACTTTCGTCCCCTTCCACGGCTTCCAAAAGTGCCTGGTTGTCGAAATTTGATGGTCGACCTCTTCCTGGCTTATCTTCCAAGCTAGTGTCGCCAGATTTTAAACGGGCAAACCATTCCCTGTGTCGACTTTCACTTATTGTTCCTTCGCCAAAAAGTTCGTTGAGATCGCGAAATGACTGCGCTGCTTTCCATCCTTTTTCGAAGTGGTAAAGCATAATATGACAAATATGACTATGATTATTGACACGCATTTTTATAACTTGAAAATAAAATAATAGTTAAATATAAAAAAGTAAACAATACAGCCATCGTTATTAAAAAAAAAAACCGCCTACAAAAACGCCTGATAATTATGCACCAACCTAATAGTTACATTAAATTTATATAAATAATAATTGTAGAGAATGCCAAAACAAACAACTTATAAAGTATGATTTTTTTTCGAAATCTCTGATTATTAGAAGTATAATTTGTCATTTTTATCTTTCATAATTTTGACGTTTTAAACGTCTCAGTTTCATCCGATTCTACAAAACTCTCGATGTACATTTAAAATATGATTTAAATTGAAAATAAACCATGAAAGTGTAAATATAAATAACTATGATACTATCAAATCGAGGAAAGTAACATGATAGCCACATCACCATGTTTTAACTTGCATAATATCACAATATAAAAAAAAAACTGAAAACAAGGTAGTCGTATATTAACTTGAGATTTTAGAGCCCAGATTATGGTTTGTAGGACCTAAATTACGCAAGTGGATACAGCCTGACGGGCAAATACAAACCGGCTTTTAAAAAAGTATCCTTGAGATATGCATCGCAAGATTTACCCAAGCTACCCGTACCAGATCTCAAGAAAACTATGGACAAATATTTACTGACAGTCAGACCCCACCTCGATGATGACGAATTTGCTAAAACCACCAAAATTGCTAAGAAATTCGCCGAACAAGAGGGACAAAAGCTCCAAGAATGTCTTCTCAAAAGAGCGGGCGTAACTACGAACTGGTTAAGCGACTGGTGGCTCAATATGGCTTACCTGGGCTTCAGGAGCCCTGTTGTGGTGTTTTCCAGTCCGGGCCTTGTTTTTCCTATGGCGGAATTTAATAACAGCGATGATCAGTTGATGTTCGCAGCGAAAATGATTTTGGGTGCCATCGAGTACAAGAGATTAATCGACAAGTAAGTATTTAAAGTGATCAATCAATATCATCAACGTACACATGGCCAAAATTTTATATTCATCACACTTTTTGTCCCCCATGTTTGTCAATTTTGCCCATTTACTAAAAAATAAATTGCGGATTAATTAGAATAAATAATAATTGAACGAATAAGACGTGTTAAGGAAACGCCGGTAACAGTTGCAACGAGTACTGTAAAATGTAGTTTCTGGAGTGGATAGTGGATAACACCGATATGTATACTTCTCCCATTACAGCGATTGCATTCCAACAGAAATGATGGGAAAATTTCCATTGGACATGAGTCAATACAAAAATGTTTTCGGCGCTTGTCGCATCCCTGGAGTTAAGGTCGACACCTTGGACTTTTATCCCGAATCAAAACACATAATTGTGATGAACAGAAACAATGTAAGATTATCTTGTAATTTTAAAACATTTCACCGATACATTATTGACAGCTTTAAATAATTATTTAGTGTCTTTGTGCAATAATAATGTATTCAAACCTTGTGTTATGTTGATACATTTGATATGTTTAACATACAAATGATCTATTGTGCCATTCAATATTCGTCATGATATTAGCTATCAATAGATAATATTAGTTTATTGTAGACTATTAGATTGAAGAAGACGAAAATCATCGTATTTCATCTCATTTTAATATTATTTAACACATTTCTTTTGCAGTTTTATAAAGTAGAAGTATACGGCGATAATGGCAGTCCTATTAGCTTGAAACAATTGCTATGTGTTTTGAAGGAAATTTATTGCGATAAAGAAAGCGAAGAACCCATTGGTATTTTAACCAGCGAGCATAGGGACCTCTGGGGAAAAGCATACGAAGCTCTGATGACAGGTCAGTAAAGTAAAGCAACAAAATCCAGTCTCGCCCTTCTGACTTTAAAATTCAAGATGCGGGCAATCAGTGCACGGTACCAATAATTCAATCCTCACTCTTTCTGATGTGCTTGGATCGCCCCATGCCTAAATCTAGTGCTTGCAATCTACAAACTATCGCCGCCGAACAACTGATCCACGGTGGGGGATTTTCTGCAAATTCTGCCAATCGTTGGTTCGATAAAACCTTACAGGTACTCATTATGACTTAATTGCATTCTGAATTAAAAATTGCTTCCAGAATTCATGTTACAGCTTTAGCGTTAAATTTTATTAATGTCTAGCTATCTAATAAATTAAGTTTCTTCTTCAATGGTTCATGTACGTCCAGTCGAAACAAATTTAATTTAACTGCACTGCATTTTCATTAAAAAATACATTATATTTATATTAATAATAATAATAATAATCTTTATTCTATGAACTATAGCAAAATAAGTTACAGTGTTGGACACGTCATCATAGAAAAAATTTTAACACAAAATGAAAATTACAATATCTCATTAAGATTATAAAATAAATTAGCAAGTAAATACTGTTTTAACGTTTTCTTAAAGATAAAGTGATGTGATCCTTTTCAGGTCCTCGGAAAAATTATTATACAGTATTTTTTTTATCGTGGGCCATAGGATTTTACATGCTAAAAAGTATACCTTATGTAAATGTATACTTTATCATAAAATTTTGAAGAAAATTTTAATTAGTAATAAATTCAATTATTTTTCTACATGATTAACATTAGAATAACTTAAACATGTTTTATTTCAGTAAAAAATGAAATTATTTAATATAAATAACTGAGCAAAAATAATCAAAGTACCTTTTACGAAATGTCAGATTGATTAGTGAGGCAAGTAATCAAACGAATTTATACTAGAAAATGTCTGTTTATACTTTTGAAGAACGGGTCGAATTTGTAACGGCAATTATAAGAGGTTTGTCCTGCAGGGAAATAGTTGTATTTTTCTACAAAAAGTCAGGGATTTTTTATTTCAGGGAAATAGTTGACAACTTTTCTACAGCGTATCCCGATCGTTCGGTTCCGAGCAAAAGCACTTTTAATGAAACAACACATGTTTAAATTATTCTAATAAAGCGCATCATGTAGAAAAATAATTGATTTATATTACTAACTAAAATTTGCTTCAAAATTATATAATAAAATATACAAATAAAAGGTATAATTTTTAGCATGTAAAATCCTATGGCCCACGGTAAAAAAAAACATACTGTATAATTTCCGTCCTAAGATGTCTGGTCAGGGCCGGCTTTATGCTTAGGCAACGTAGGCTCCGGCTAAGGGCGCCACAACTCGAAGGGCAATAAAAATTTAAAAAAATCGTACAAAATTAAAATTCGCCCGTCGGTATTCGCCGGCGAATATTGTTTTTTTCTGCGCATGAGGCCTAGTGATGGGAGCGTGCAAATAAAACGCGAAATCGTTTAGAACGGAAAACGCGAAAACAAATGCGTCACACATTTGTACTTCCCCGTTTGCAAGTAATGTCACGAACTCTGAGTAAACTGACGCCACTGCAAAATGTTTTGATAATGAATACGCCCTCTTTATTGCAATACCTCGTATTATTGTTCATAGTAATTACAATGCGTGAATTGATATTTGACTAGCAAAATTATTATTAAACCTGGCAAGGGTTTTTATTAAATGATAAATGGTTAAACTTATTTTTATTATTTCTGAGGTGAATTCTAGTACAAACGTAAATTAAATGGATGATACATTTACAATTTTTAATTCTCTAAAAAATATTCCTTTACGATTTTTCTCTAAAATGAATAGGGGAGCTAATAATTACACATATTTAATTTTACATGTTAAATCCCTATGTTCGCCCCTTATCCCAGACACTCGGTATAATGATTCTGTATCAACCACAAATAAATAAAATAAAATACGAACCATTAAGACTACGCTCTAGTGCTAAAAATATTAAAATCGATGAAAAATCACAAATAAAAAATTGAAAATAAAAAATAAAAAATAAAAAATTGAAAATTGAAAATTAAAAATTGAAAATTAAAAAATAAAAATTCAAATTCAAATAAAAAATTAAAAATTAAAAATAGGAAGGAAATACCGCTATTCAAATACACAAAGCAAACTACTCGTAGTTGTTCTACGTCCTCTACAGGATAGACAGCGATTCTAGATTTTCTAGTGATGCTTCAGGTGCATTATGAACAATTTCAGACTAGCTGAAGCATATGCCATAGGAGTTTTTGGAGAAACCAAAAACTTCGTTAGAGGTCATCTTAAGCTCATTTCTTTATTTCGGTTTTAACTCCATTATTTGTCTTTTGGTTTGTTTTTATTTCTGATCTAAGGGGTAAGGTTATTTTCTTATTTACCGCAAGATTCTTGATAAGATTGTAAATTATGCCAATAAATTTTATTAAAAATCGTAAATGTATCTTAATAATTTGTCAAATCGTCAAATGCAATTTTCGTTTTATGAATTGAAGTATGAAGTGTTGCTGTTTTTTTTTATCTAGGATATGGCAATTGTTTTAACAGAAAATCATAAATGCATTTGTTTGTGGACCTTGAGCTTCCGAAGAAAATTCCTCAGTTTGATTCATTTTTCATATATTTTCAGTTCAAGCTTTAAACATTTCTGTTTTGTTCCCACATAGGATATGGCAATTGTTTTTGTAGAAAGTCGGAAATGAATTATTTATTTATGGATCTTAAACTTATGGAGCAATTTCCTTGATTATTTAATTTTTTACAATTTTTCAAATTGTTGAATGCATTTTTCGATTTTCCAGTTCAATTTTGAAGCGTTGCCGTTTTGTTTCTATTGGAACATGCCAATTATTTTGATTGAAAATGATAAATGCATCGTTTATTTATAAATCTTAAGCTTTCGAATCAAATTTCTCTTTTTCATAAATTTTTAAATCGTTAAATGCACTTTTTGTTTTGCCAATTCAAGTTTGGAGCGTTTGTGTTTTGTTTCCACCAAGGATATGGCAATTGTTTTAACAGAAAATAATAAATATATTATTTTTTATTAATCTTGAGCTTTTAAAGCATTTTCTTTGGTAATTTCATATTTTATAATTTCGAATCGTTTAAAGGGTTTCCCAAGATGAGTTTGGAGCATTGCCATTTTGGTTTCATGTAGTATATGGCAATTGCTTTTATGGAAAACCAAAAATGCATTCTTTGCTTATGAATCTCGAGATCCTGAAGGAATTTCATTGATTATTTTGTTTATTACATTTTTTTTAATCGTTGAATACAATTTTCGTTTTTTCAGTTCAAGTTTGAAGCGTTTCCGTTTTATTTTCACCTAGGATATGGCAACTGTTTTTATAGTGAATTAGAAATTGATTATTTGTTTATGGCTCTTGAGCTTCTGGAGAAAATTACCCAGCTTCATTAATTTCTTACAATTTTTCAAACCGTGGAATACATTTTTCGTTTTCCCAGTTCAAGTTTTGAGCGTTTTCGTTTTGTTCCCATCTAGGATTTGATAATTATTTTCACATAAAATCAGAAATTATTTATTTATTAAGGGATCTTGAGCTTGTGGAGCAATTTCCTTGATTGATGAATCTTTTACTATTTTTCAAATCGTTGAATGCATTTTTCGATTTCTCAATTCAAGTTTGAAATGTTGCCATTTTGTTTCCGCCTAGAACATGCCAATCGTTTGAATTGAAAATCATAAATGCATCGTTATTTTATTAATCTTAAGCTTTTGAAACAAATTTCTCGTTTTATTAGTTATTTACAATTTTTTAAATCGTTAATTGCAATTTTCGTTTTGCCTTAAAATTTGAAGCGTTGCTGTTTTGTTTCCACCTACGATATGATAATTATTTTAATATAAAAAGCATTGTTTCTTTGAAGATATTAAGCTTTTGAAACGAATTCTTTGGTTAATTAATATTTTACAATATTTCGAATCGTTAAATGCAATTTCCGTTTCCCAAGTCGAGCTTGGAGCGTTGCCGTTTTGTTTTCAAGTGAGATACAGTGTTGCCAGGACTAATTTTTAATTTTCCCCAAATATTTCATAAAGGGCCCTCAATTTACTCCCAATGGGGAAAAACTCCAATCTGGCAACACTGGTAGGATATTTTTTTTATGGAAAACTAAACACGCATTGATTGTTTATGGATCTCCAGCTCTTGAAACAATTTTGTTAATTAATGTTTTTTAATCGTTGAATGAATTTTCGTTTTTCAAATTCAAGTTTAGAGTTGCCGTTTTGTTTCTCCACTTAAAGCATGGCAATTACTTTTATGGTTGTTCGGTTATTAAGTTTTTGAAGCAAAAGTCGCATTTCTTGGCGCTTAAAGAAGTTTCTGCTACGTCTCCCGCTTCTGCTCCAGGAGGGTGCTTACCCGAAAAAGGAGCGCTCATTCTCATATAATCATTTTTCAAGATAGCATATACCAGGTGTTGACTTGGCGGACGCAACATAGGAAATCGCATATTAATTTTGAAGTGTTCAAATATTGGCTCCCCTATTTATTTTAGAAACAAAATGTATTTAATTTTTTTGTAGAGGGAAAAATTATGATTTTATTAATGTTTTCACTTAACACTTTACGCTTTTCTAAGTTGAAATAATTAAGAAACATTATTGTAATTTCATAAAAATAATGGCATGCCATGGAATTGAGACAATTGGGGATATCAAAATGGCACAACATATTGCCATTGTATATACATATCTAGTAGTGCAACGCTTATGGGAGAAAAAGAGGCAAGTTTTGGAAGCCTGTGGACCCCTACTTTGGAAGCCTCCGTATGAGGCGCTACCGCTGCGATATAAAATAGCAATTAAATTGATTTTACTATGCCCTCATAGATGGCCATGAAAATAATATGCCTACCGAGTTGCCTGAATTGAATATAAAATTATTTGTTTTTGTGGAGAATGACTAATAACTCGCGTCCTAATTTACGTTTTCGGTCGCACAGCGTTGAGAGATTTACTGTTGATAAATGCTCTGGGTTTGTTTATTTTTTTTATACCTACTCGGTGTGTTTTACGATGCTTTTTTATAATGTTTCGTGTTCCACTACACCCGCTGATCTTGATTATATTTTCAGATGCATGAATTCTTTCTAAATAAAATTAAATGGACTATTTTTATTTAATATAAATGTTTAATCATGCCATAAATAAATGCACACTTTTTGGGGGTACATCAGGGATTTTAGCGAATTTTACATGTATTATAAAGGCTATTAAGACATGGCTTTGGGTCCTTACTAGAGGCTCAGAAAATTATTGTGTCAAAAATTATAACAATATAAACTTTCAGTACACTTATTTTGGACTCAAAAATATCGTAAACCGTTAGGGATACGAAAAAGTTATTCTATACTTTTTTATGATTGAATGTTTAAAGTTTAAAAAAAATTCCAAAACAAAAAAAAATATTTAGATAGTTAGTATTTAATGAATAAAATATATCTCAAAGAATAATCAATTACTCATATTTTAATTTTCTTAAAAATAATATATGTTTTGCCCTGAATTTTTCTTTTTTCAAAAGATTTTTGAGATATGATTTTTTATAAAATATTTCAAAACAGAATAATTCATTTGTTTTATTATAAATAATTTTAAATAATAGCAAAAAAAAAATAAAGAACGATTCCGGGCCGGGCCGGACCGGGCCAGGCCGAGCTTTGAATATCCACTAGCGGGCCGGGCCGACAAAACATTTTATTTCTTCGGGCCGGGCCAGGCCTTTGAATATTCACTGTCGGGCCGGGTCTTTAAATGACGGCCTGTGCAGGGCTTTAGCCCATGCACTTTGAGAGCTATTCAAAAGCTGGTAGCAAAATTTGAAGAAAGTGGTTCTGTTATTGATAAAAAGAAATCAGGAAGACCCCCTGTTACAACAGATGTTGTAGTTGCTGAAGTTTTATAAGAAACGCAAAATTTAGCAAATGAAAACAAATATGGAACATCCAGTGTCAATAAAATAGCAGGCCATTTGGAGATTAGTAACAACAATTCTTCAAAGGCCACTTAAAATGTATCCATAACTCTATTTCTTTCTTCACATATAGGCATTTTTAATTTTCAAATTTCTAAATGATTGATACAAATATCAGTATTTCAATACACGACTTACTTTTGAAAAACCCTATATAAAACGGAATTTAGCGAGTTGTAGGCTTATCGTTTTTAGAAAGGTACTCCGGCGATTCCGGTTATCATTGAAACTTGGTTAAATAGGGTAAATGTATGTATTATAACGCGGAATAATAATCAGTTGAAAATTTCTCAAAAGAAAGGAAATTTTCAATTTTTGTCATTATTTTCTCTGTACGAGGTACGGAAAGTTATTGTGATCGTGAAAATGTTTTCTTTTTTTACATCTCCGTTTTGAGCTACGTTGAATGGTTGAATTTTTACATTATATTGCATTATTACATATTGAGTCAATTACGACAGATGGAAACTGTTTAATTTATTAATTACAAAGTGAGAGTAGGTAAAATTTATGTACAATAAATGTTTATATACAGTTTCAAAAGTTATAAACCATTTTTAGTCTAACTTTCAACGAAAATGTGCATTTTCGAGACCATTTTCCACACATTTCTGTTTGTTAGTCTGCCGGTATGTTGGTCCGGATACTTCTAACAAAAATGGTTCAAATTTTATTTAATTTTGGAAAAAAATGAAATAATTACAAATATTTGTAATATTTTGTTCATAATCATGAAACTACGAGAGTTGCATGAAATTAGAATTATCACTATCTATAGATAATGTCAAAAATAATAATTTATAAAACTTGTTATTTTTTAACTTGTCACTAGTTTTTAAGAAAAAACGATAAATAAGAAAAATATCATAAAAAGCGTTTATATTATCAAAACTTCCAAATGTGGAAGTTGTAATCTTTAAAATTTTGAAATAATTGCTTATAAAGTTACTCATGTTTAAATGATAATCTTAACTTTACATAGAACGGCAGTTAAAAACTTTTGATTATTGTATAAAGGGTATTTCAAATTCGAGCCTCACCATGGGCATATCGCTTATTATAGAACAGAAGGGGTAAATAAAATATAATGATAGTAGGGTTTATGGTGATATTTTCCCCATTAATTTTTTTCAAAAACTCGTAAGATTTCGAAATAATCTTATTCGAAATTGTTAATTTTGGTATTATCTATATCTAACTAAATTTGATGTAACATTTTATTTCACCGGAAGTATATAGGTATATACAGGGTGTTTCAAAATTCATGCACCAAAAATTTTCTGCGTACTCATCGTAGATAAAAAGAAAAAAAACCCTTATGACAAATCTCGATTTTCCACAAAATAACATGGATTAAACCCCCTCGCAGAAATATTTAAGAGACGCCACTGTTCATCCATCAATGAATACTTTCGTTCGCTTGTATAAAAACACACGGTGCCGATTTTAAGTGTGGACGCATGAATGAATGGTGACCTAATTTCGAGCGGGCTGTTGAAATTTGATCTTAACATAAACAGTACGGTGAGACTTAATAAAACCGACGCACAAATTTCAAGTTCATCTTATTTATTATGCATTTTTTTTATTCTTCCTGGCGGCTTCCTACACTTGTGCATTTTTATTGCTGTACAATTGTATCCCTTGCAGTCCTATTACTTAAAATCACGGGGAGTAGGTGCTGTAAAATGATATTCCTTTGTTACCCAAGGCCAAGACCTAATTTGGAATAACACATTTTTAGAAAGTCCGTAAAAACATGTGTGTTTCCTCGAAGATACAAATCGGTTTTAAAAATTCCAAGGCCGACGATGGGGCTGTACAGTTTGACCAATCAATGCCCTCTACAAATTCACCCCCATCAATTGAAGACGGTGAAAAACCGAAAAAGAATTCAGTTAGTTTCTGCTTGTACACTGAGTTGGTAATTATGGCGTTAATACCGTTTGATAATCACGAAAATTTGTACTGACTGACACGACATTTACTTCTAAATAACTCGATGGTACATTGACCTAATTTGTGTGCTGCATAAACACTAAAATCCACACCGTTTGTTTATCTAATGCCGGCAGTACAAGCTCGAGAGACGAAGACCCGAGACCAGGCGAGCGCGAACGTGTACGGCGGTGTTCTCGCCTTTCTACGCGCGAACGAAACTATTCATTAATGGGGAGCATTGCCGTCTCTTTAATATTTCTGCAAGGGGATTTAATCCATGTTATTTTGTGGAAAATCGAGTTTTGTCATAAGGGTTTTTTTTCTTTTTATCTACAAGGAGTACGCAGAAAATTTTTGGTGCATGAATTTTGAAACACCCTGTATGTATATATGTATTTTTTTTTCTGATATTTTTTTATATTCAGGTTGTAGAATTGGTTCACGCACCATAGGGATTTCCATGTTAAATTCTCAATGTTCAAATATTGGCTCCCCAAATGATTTTGGAACAAAAATCCGTTGAACGTTTCGAAATTTGCGGACCATTCTGTTAATAGTAGTGTGGTTTACTGCACATGCACTATTAGCAGAATAGTTCGATATTACCATTAGGATCTTTTCATTCAACAAATCCATAATATTTATTATGGATTTGTTGTTAATAATTATTAAAATACGCCTAAATTTCTGATTAAAACATTAACGTGACCGCTAACGTTCAACGGTTTATTGTTTCAGAAATTCAAG
The DNA here is from genome assembly GCA_910593695.2 of Ocypus olens. Classification (NCBI taxonomy): domain Eukaryota; kingdom Metazoa; phylum Arthropoda; class Insecta; order Coleoptera; family Staphylinidae; genus Ocypus; species Ocypus olens. The sequence continues at coordinate 35,401,367 of OU343056.1, forward strand.
GGCAGCACCTATTTTTGCTAAAATAGTAGTTTTAATTTCCTCGATTTCCCCTTTCTATAGAAAGTAAAAAAACTAGTAAGAAAACGGTTGTATAGAGTATTTTTTTCTCTACCTGAAACATATTTACGCTTTTTCTCTAAAATCATTTGGGGAGCCAATATTTGAACATAAAGAATTTAACATGGAAATGCCTACGGTGCGTAAACCAATTCTACACCCTGAATATAAAAAAAATATCAGAAAAAAAAATATATACATATATATGTACCTATATACTTCCGGTGAAATAAAATTTACCAAAATATATTCAGTTCAGCACCCAAACAATTTTTCTACGGATAACAAAGAGGAAATTTTTTACTGCTTTTTTAAATATTTTCACGATCACAATACTTTTGCGTACTTTACACGGAGAAAGTAAATATTGTTTTTTCTTTCCTCTAATTATTTCTATCTACATACATTTCAATATTGTATTTTATCTGAGTGAAGAATATTTTCAATATTACTGCCGCAATCGTCTTTATGTTAAAATATATTATACGGTGCGGTGTTTATTTATGTTTCTCGATTTTTGTTTACGTTACAGTTCGCGTCACGGAAGAGTTTCGGTGGCCTTGTATTTCCTCTACGGATCGAATAATTAAAAAAATCATTCTAAACGAGTAATAATTTTCAAGTATGCAACACATATCACACGCTACTCAAGTTTTTCAATGTGTGAATGCTTACGCGCTCTCTTGGTGTATTTGGAAACCCAATTTTTAGCATCAAAAATTTACATTGCGTTGGCATACTAGATATATAAATACAATGATATTGCTGTCATTTGAGTAAAGTAAACATTGTCGAAATGATTTACAATACACAAGAAACAATCCTCCCGATTAATTGTGTTTTGCAGACCACCGTTATCAGAATCTCTGCGATATGCTTTCTATCCAGTTTTCAGACAGACCGATACCTGATGAATCCACCGTTCAACGATTGGTAAGCAAGTTTGTTGTTGGTTTATACAAGGTGTCTAAAAAAGACACCACCAAAATGATATGGTGTATTCCTGAGACAAAAAAAGAGCAAATTAACTAAATTTATCTATATGAAAAATTACATACCTTCCAAGATACAGCAAGTCAAAGTTTAAGATTTTTAAAATATTTTTCCGTTGCTCGTTGGTTAACGGCTAACTTTAATGTACCCAAATGTATCAAAAATCGTTCATTAATGACCCATATTAATGAACGATTTTTCATTAATAAACGATTTTTCATTAATGAACTATTTCTAGGGCCGCGGTGGTCTAGTGGGTAGAGGTCCGGCCTCCGACCCCGCTGGTGCGGGTTCGAGTCCCGTCCGGGCGGTCACTTTTTTTTTACTTTTTTAATACGAAAAATAGCCATGCGGGTCCCGGGATATATTTAGTCTTTGTCCTCATTTCACTTAAATGAATTATTAAATACTATACATCGATGGTGGCTGAATGCCCTAGCTGGCTAAGCCAATTTGCTATCATCCTCGATTCTCTAACTCGAATTCCTATCAATCATATTTCCTAAAAAAAAGAACGATTTCTAGTTAAGCATTAAATAGCTAATTCATGAGTGGCTAATTACTCATAATTACTGGAAATGTAACTGATAATAGCGAGAAAACGATCTATAATTTGTTTCACATGAAAATGCAAAAGTATATCAATTCTCTGCGTTAGAAACAAATTAGAGGCGAACCGCCTTCGATTTTGTTATACAATAATGTCAAAGTGTGAAACGTCAAATTTATAAAACGCGTGTATCGAGGGAATGTCTGCTACTATGGATAGTGTCGAGTTTAAATTAACACCGCCAAAAGTACTAGCCATTGAAAATAATGCAACATTAAATTTGATTCCGGAAAAGAGTACACATTTTTACGAAAAAACTTACGTAGAATTTATTTCCTGGTGCGAGGAGTAACAGGTAAAACGTCATTCGGTATCTGCGCTATTCCCATGTTTGCCGATATTGCTGCAAAGGGCTTAATAGCAAGTTTATTTGTTTGTTTTGTTTGGATTTTCTCTAATCTAATTTCTAATGTTGATCTAAGTTACGATCAACGGAAAAATCTTGTAACCAATTCGTGTGTTAATTGGCGATTAATGATCGAGACATTTTCGTTAATTGTTGAGATCATTAACACACAGTTTAGTTTTTTTTTTTTTGTTAAAAATAAGGCGTAAACAAAAAAAACTTTAAGAGTTATAAATTCCTTAAAAGTGACGAGTTGCATTGAAAAAAATATTGAATCGTAAAAAATGTGAAGAACAAAAAAGTTCTATGTAATAATGTAAACAGCATGTCCTCTGGAGCACCTTTGTGCTTGAAGAAATTTCTTGAAATTTTTAAACAATGTAGTACACCTAATGTAGTTGTCAGAAAAAAATAAACAAATCATTCTCATCTGCCATTTTCGAGATATAGATTAAAACATTTTAAAAATCTAAAACTTTGACTTGCTGTATCTTGGAAAGTATGTAATTTTTCATATAGATAAATTCAGTTAATTTGCTTGTTTTTTGTCTCAGGAATACACCATATCATTTTGGTGGTGTCTTTTTTAGACACCTTGTATATCTACGAATGTTTAATTTACATTTTTCAAAACAAACACTCTTTTACTGCTTTCCTTAATATGAATACTCATAACACCCCGAATGCTAATATTAGCTATTTCTATCCTAGACATAATTTAGCATTGCTTGAAAAAACACCATACTACACAATAATGAAAATCTATAATCAGCTCCCAGTGTCTTACAGAATGATCACAACTAAAAGTAAATTCAAAAAAGGAATCAAAAAATTACTCTTAAATATGGAACCTTATACAATCGAAGAATATTTTACATATTTCTGCAACTAATATACCTCTTATATGTTCTTTTCTCTGACAAATTTCTTAATTATATATTGATACACATACTTATTGGCATTATATCGATTTTTGTTGTATCTGCTATATCTTTGAGAAATAAACTTTATTTATTATTATTATTGAAGCCAGGGGAACAGTTTTGAATAACTGGAAGTGTGAAGAACGAGATCCAGTAAGACAAAATCAAAAGGAATTAGATATTTTGCTGTTCAGTCCAGTTGAATATAAACCATACAAATGCTTTTAAGGTTTTAAAGAAACACAAATTTATTTCTTTTAAGTATGAGTGCCATCAAGAATTAAGAGAGGGTAGTTTAAATCATTTCGAAAACATTTACTTTAACGAAATGACAGCGAACAATTGTGCCATTTTGATATCCGTAATTGTTGTTTCAATTCCATGGCATGTCATTCTTTTTATAAAATCACATTATTTTTTCTTAATTATTTCAACTTAGAGATACGTAAGGTATTAAGTGTGAACATTAATAAAATCAGAATTTTTCTCTCTACAAAAAAGTTAAATACATTTTGTCTCTAAAATAAATAGGGAAGCCAATATTTGAACACTTCAAAATTAACAAGCGATTCCCTATGTTGCGTCCGCCAAGTCAACACCCTGTATAGTAAAAAAGTGTGGTAATTTTTTCCACTTCATCGACTGTTTCAATCCGATCCGTTTCAAACTAACACCATTCCCGAGTCCTCTTTAGTTTCGGTTTAAAAATTCCGACCTGTTAGGTTTTTATGTACACTTTCGTAAGTATTTGTTTGGTGACTCTTAGCTTTCCCAAAATTCATTCCATATTTAGTAAATGAAGGAGAAGAGAAAAAATAACATCCTTTTATATTGGAAATAAAATAAAGTCTTCCAAATCTTTTATTTTAGTTTGTTGTCGGTGAGACTGGCATAAACGGCATAACCTATGAACATTCTCCGGCTGAAGGACAACCAATTGCAGTCTTGACTGATTTCATAGTTAATTACATGTAAGTTCTTCGACACGCTCATTGCGAATCGCATGTTAAGAAGTGCGTTTTCAGAAAGCAAGATGGAGGCAAAAACATACCAGATGCCAAGTCCGTGAGCCCGATAGAGAGGTTGAAGTTTGATGCGACTTGTGTTGGGAAAGCCATGGAAACTGCTAAAAAGAGTATGAAGAGGTATTTTTTTTTAAAGTAGCTCAAAATATTTAAACTAAAGTGGAAAATCGGATTACCTCGTCATAACCGTTCTCTTTACTCAGAATATTGGTTTCTAGGCTGATTACAGATTTGGATTTGAATTGCATTACCTTCGAAAAGTACGGAAGGGAGTTCATCAAGAGCCAGAAGCTTAGTCCTGATAGTTATATACAGATGGCACTGCAGTATGCATTTTATAGGTATTTCTAGTTTTGAAGCAATTTTGGCTTAAGAAGAGTAAGTATTTTGCTTACAATAGACAACATTTTCCATACTGCGGCCCGTTGGTGTACAGGCGAGCGCTTGTGCCGGTTGCACCGCGGCCGTTTGGGTTCGATTCCCAGCCGGGACGAAAGACTTTTCTGTCGAGAAGTATTCATTCGGGTCCGTGGTTGTTTGTATATGTCTTTCATTATTCATTTGTTCATTTATTCATTGAATTTATAACTTAAATATATACATAAAATTGATGATGGCTAATGGTCATAGCGCCAAAGCCAGGCATAACGCGGAAAACAAAAAAATAAATAAAAAAAAATCCATAGTGGACACCACAAAATCCACATGAACTTCCCTTCTCCAGTCAGAAGGTATGCCGTCGTAGCATCCGGTATTCTTCGAATGATTTCCGTCTGGCCAATATAATGTTTAGGGGGATCACCGCAATTTTTTTTTATTAATTTTTCTTAAACTATAGGCTTCACTTAGTTCCTGGAGCGCAGTACGAGTCGGCAACTACAAGGAAGTTCTACCAGGGAAGGACTGAAACAATCCGATCTTGTTCGATAGAGTCTATAGCTTTCGCCAAAAAAATGCTCAGTTCAAATTCCTGTAGACAGGAAAAAATTGATACTTTGCGGACTGCAGTTCAATGCCATAAGAATTACACCCTGGATGTAAGTACTAAAATGCAATTACATGCAAAACACAAACGTCATAATAGATATTTGTTAGTATTCTGGCCTATCGATCACAAGGTGAGTATTTGTTTGTGTAACTGATTTGTTACACAAGCAAATATGTACACACCTTATGATCGCTAGTTTGAAGCCTCGTCAAGTAGTGAGTTGCCCATCCATCTTCAGACCCTATTGTTTCGGATTTTCAGTAGGCTGGATGTACTAATCACGATGTTTGATTTGAATGCAAATTCATTCTTTGCTAGGTAGTAATCTTCTGGAAATGAAGACATTACCTAAATTAATGTTACTACAGATAGAATTTTCAATATTCACTACAGGGAGACTGATTTAAGTTAAGTGTTTGTACTGCCGCATATGGAATAATTCCGAACTGAAAGTTATGCTCTTTTGTTTGGGACCCCCTCCCTGGTAAGAGTTTTACCGGCGAAGTTTTGTAAAAGCGCAGCAGAGTTGATCGTAATAAATTACCAGTTATTCAAATCCTACGTTTTATTGTCAGTGGTCTTTCTTGACATTGCCAATGCTCTCCTCTGCAGTTAAGAAATGTCCGTCTGCTAAACCTTTACCTGGAGATTTAGTTACTACCTATCAGCGGCGGCTCGTGGATCTTCGCAGAGGAGGCTAAGGCAGAGATGACGCTCGTGCTGCACTACTCACTCTTAAAGAAGAAGCAAATATTCTGATTCCGTTTAGTCAAATTTTCTTCCGTAGCCTCCTCGCCGAATATCCACGTGCCGGCGCTGCTACCTATAGGATGCATGCACCTGTCCAAAACATTTACCTGAGACGCATGAAATAACGCCTTTTTAATGTAATCAATGCGAAACTCGCCAACATACAAAAGGAAAAGTCTTGTTTGATTACTATTTTTTTGGATTATGATAACTACCTTTATATGTCTACGCCGAGACAGTTAAAATACAAGAGCAACAATGATTTGATTCACATGGATGGAGTTTGTGCGGACGTTTTACTCTCCACGAGTCCTCGACCATATGCCGTTGGAAAAATTTCTTCTATTAAGCCTGGCTTAGATCCATGCTTGTAATGTCATGGATGATTCCTTTAAATGTTTTTTTCGCTTCGCAGGAATTCCTTCCATTTGAACCTAACATAATATCGGCTGATAAATAATTATTTTTTCTGGATTTTCTAAATAACATTCAACTTAAAACAACTTACATTTTAGGCACTCAATGGCCAAGGCGTAGATCGCCATTTGCTCGGCTTAAAACTAGCTGCAATACAAAGCAACATGAAAGTCCCCAAACTTTATAACGATAAAGGATTCCTCAAAAGCGGCCACATGAGGGTCTCCACCAGTCAAGTGGCGACAAAATGTGATGGATTCATGTGTTACGGCCCACTTGTGCATGATGGTTACGCTTGCTGCTACAACGCCAGGAAAGACACTATTAATATAGCCGTAGCCGCCCATATTTCAGATCCCAGCACTTCCGCCAAAGCCTTCAGGGAAGCTTTGATATGCAGCCTGATTGAGATGCAGGAGTTACTCACTAACACTCACTAACTTGTGCAAGGATCAGAGCAAAAGAAAAACTAAGCAATAATTGTTTTTCAATACTCTGTAAAAGAATGTCTACAAAATTTGTGGGTCATATGTGGACATTTGATATTTTCATACTAAATATTGCTTTTAACCCTGTCCTTTTCACCTCTCTAGCAAGAATTAAAATAAATTCAGTTTAAGGTGTATTCAAATGTAATGGTAGTTAACAAATTTTCGTATTAGAGGTTAAGAGGGAGTTTTCTATATAAATAATAGATCATTGTTCAAAAGAAGCTCTTAAAAATGATGTGTTGTTTAAACTATACAAAACTCTCTCTACGTTACGAAAATTGCCAATGGATTAAACAACCAATCCTTACTATTTAATTTGTATTTAAGATGAGGATTGTATCCCTTAACTAAACAAAATAAGGGAAGGACAGAATTTGTATAATTCGAGGATTGTGCCTCTTAATTAAAAAAAAAATAGGATACTGATTTTTGAATGAATATATTTAGTAAGTATGAATATCTCCCTTCTTTAGAAGTTGTCTAATATTTTAATTGCATTAATAAATGCAGATAAGGATTGTGCCCCTTAATTAATAAAAAGTACGGTGGACTGACTGATAATCAATGATATATTGATAAATGATTTATGCCCGCTTGCACAATATTTTAAGGAATCCTTAAACGTTAAAGATTACTTAAAAATTGTGTTTTGGTCTGCACCGTTACGTTGAGGAGAGATTTTAAGGTTAAGGGATACTTAAATTTAAGCCGCCGAAATCGGGGGCAAATATGGAGAGTTGTTCCATAAAAGAAAAGGGTATTTTTCAATCAACGTTCTGGGAGTGTGTAATTTAAGAATGAAATGAATTTTTGAATGTATTAGCACGTTAGCCGGGCTCTGCTCCCGAAGTGACTATCTAACACAGTGTTTCTCAACCTTTATGGACCCAACGCCCACTTTGTTAGGTCTTCTTAATTCGCCCCCTTTAAATTTTAACAGCTTCAAATTACATGATAATCCCTAAAATAAAATGGGTTTGGTTTAGTATTAGAAAGATGTAAACCAAACAAAAAGAACAAAAGTAAAATAGTTGTTTTAACTATACAAATAAATGATGATGTGATCATCGTGTAACCTTCTTCGAACTGATGGTATAATCGGGATTTTTAAAATATTTTTTATATTTAAGAAAATATTGGATAAAACAATGATAGTGAAGTGCCACTTCTGGTGTACGAAATTTCACCAAAAGTTCATCGTATTGTTAAATAAGGCTTATGTTCAAAGTTTCATTTGAAAATATTTTGTGGTTTTTCAGGAACAAGGATCTTCGACTGTTTGCAAAGGCTAAAAATTGTAAAAAGCAGAGTAGCTTTGTTAATGAAATCAAAACAATCAAGAATCTAAAACATCTTGACATTTCTCCAAATGTTAAAAACTGTACAAATCTGGACAGCTAAAAAAACATTACAATTAAATAAGCTTAGTAGGTGCGAATCATCAATGGAGTAATTAAAAAAAAAATGGTGATGTGGCCATCATGTTACTTTCTCCGACTTGATGGTATTATTTATATTTACGCTTTCATGGTTTATTTTCAACTGAAATCATATTTTAAATGTACATCGAGAGGATGACACTGACGTTTAAAACGTCAAAATTATAAAAGATGGAAAAATTATACTTCAAATTCAAAAACTCGGTTTACTCAAAAACTAACGAGATTTCGAAAGAAATTTATTCTTTAGAAATTGTTCATTTTGTAATTTTCTACAATTATTATTCACATAAATTTGCTGTAACTATTATCGTTTCATAATTATAAACCAAAAATTTAAAAAAAATTAATAAATTTTTTTCTCGAATAGCAATGATTTTATGAAAAATATTTTCAAGCAAAAGATATTCATTTCTTTGTTGTCTTTAATGTTTGTTTAAAAATTTTTGTGATATTTTTCATATTTAAGAAAATATTGGCAAAAAACAAAAAACAGTTAAGGTAAACACCCACTTCCGGTGTACGAAATTTTACCAAAAGCTTTTCAGTTCTTCAGATTATCAAATAAGACGTATGTTCAAAGTTTCATATCAATTGCTCTGCTAGTTTTTGAGATACAGCGCACACAGACAGACACACACACACACACACACACAGACACACACACACACACACAAAATTTTTTTTCCAGAAATTGTTGAAATGGTATCTAGGGACCCCAAAACGGATATTTCCGCAAAAAAAATTTTTGAAAAAAAAATCACGATCACAATACTTTCTCGTACTTCGTAACGGAGAAAGTAAAAAGACCTTTATTGGCATATTAACATATTCTAACACTAAGCTAGACTACAACTATTCCTAATCTCTAGACAAATAACTATTCTAACTACCCAAAAACTAAGATCATAAATACAAAAACTCTCTCCTACATTCTTTTTCCCTCACCATTTCCTGCAGTATCTTTACCCCGGCACCATCCTCTCTCATCCATTCCGCTACCCTCTTGTTCCTTTTTCCTCCCATCCATCCTTCATTCACTCCCTCACACTCCTCCGCCAGATGCCTCCACGTATCCCTCCCATTTTCACACATTACACACTTCATATATTCTTCACCCATCCACTTCTTCTTCCCTCTCTCTTCCGATCCACACCTAGCCCTAGCCAATGTCACCCTCTCTTCTCTGTTCCACCCGTCCTCATCCCAATACTTCAGTCTCCTTCCATGTACCTGCCAACTCCCATACATGTCATTATATTCACTTCTTTCTATACTTCCCTGTCTCTCCTGTACATCCACTTCCTTCGCCCTGTCGCTCACCCACTTTGCCACATTTACCCCCCTCTCTAACCACTCCCTCACTTTCACTTCAGACAGTCCTACTCTCTCATACATTTTCATTCGTTCCTTCCTCCATTTACCCCCCCCCCCCCTTACGTTCACGCATGTCTTCCATACCGCCTTTACCAACCTCTCTTCCCCTAACTCCCATAACCTCATCTCATACCTAACCATTCTCTCCATAGCCTCACATCCTAAGCTTCCTCTGTCAGTCTCCTGAAGCAGTATGTACCCGGGAGTCGACCTTTACACTCCCAGCATGCGCTTCAGAAACCACCACTGCTCCCTTTCCACACACTCATACCCTTTCACGCCCCACACTTCTACTCCATATATTACTATCGACTTCACACATGCATCCCACACTTTACACGCCAATCTGACGCTGTTTTTCATCCATTCTCCCCATTTATCCCACACGATACCCCACGCTTTCCTGGCCTTTCCTTGCACCCATCTTACATGCTCCTCATATCCCCCTGTCCCTTTAAACATAAACCCCAAATACTTAAATATTTTCACTCTCTCAATTACTTCTCCCTTCTATTCTAACACTTTCACGCTCCCCTCTCTTCCCTTATTCCTAAATCTCATCCATTTCGTCTTCCCCACATTCACATACAATCCCCTCTTGTCCATATACCTCTCCGTTCTCCTCAACATGTCTTTCATCCCTTCCCAATCTCTCGCCATCAACACCATGTCATCCGCATATGCCAGCATCCACACCTTATCCTTCCCGATTGCTACTGGCCCCGCCTGCCCTTTCCTCAACACATCCTCCAGTTCGCTTAGGTATAAGTTAAATAACATAGGGCTTAACGGGCACCCCTGTCTCAATCCTACCCACGTCCTAAAACTCTCCGACACCTCCACTCCCACTCTTGCTACCACCCAAGTTTCCTTATATACTCCTCTTACCCACTCAATCATACTCTCATTCACTCCTTTTCTCCTCATACATTCTAACAACTTCTCCCTCGGCACTGAGTCGTACGCCGCCTTTAGATCCACAAACACCGCATACATGCTTCCCTTCTCTTCAGTCACTCTCTCTTGCCAGGGTAAAGATCTGCTCCCTTGTTCCCCTCCCCCTTCTAAATCCCCCCTGAGTCTCTGGTATTAAATCTCTTTTCTTCCACCTCTTCTTCCACCTCCGGCCGCTTCTTCCAATCGCATATCCCCTCATATTTCCTTTTTGCTGCCGTTACCTTCCTCTCCTCCCATCCACCTCTTATACATTCCCCCATTGCCTTCCTTACTTCACTTTTTGCCTGCCTGCATTCTTCATCAAACCACCTACTCCCTTCTCCCGCCCTTCCTTTAGCTTTCCTTCCGCACCCCACTATTAGTTCCTCCATCTCCTCCATTGATTCGACGTCTTCCCACTGAATCCTCCTCATCTTTATCCTCATTTCTTCTATTGCCTTTGCCCCACATTCTAACTTTCCCATTTCTTGCTTCTCTTCAGTCGCCTTCTCCTTCTCCATCCATACCTCTACTTTTAGTGGCAGATGATCCGAGCCCATCACTTCCTCCACCTCCATCCATACCTCTACTTTTAGTGGCAGATGATCCGAGCCCATCACTTCCTCCACCTCCATACTTTTTATTTTCGTTTTCGTCATCCCCTTTATCGCCACATAGTCGATCACCGAATGATCCCCGCGGCCCACTATAAGTTTTCCTCCCTTCCCAGTCCCCCTCTGTGCATCCATTTAGAATTTCCCATCCCTCCTCCACCACCCACTCCTTCATTCTCTTACCCTCCCCGTTTATACATTTGTCCTGGACTTTCTTTCTAGCACAGATCCCTCTTCATTAATCCCTCCCCCCATTTCTCCCATTCTTGCATTAAAGTCTCCTCCTAGCACCCATTTTCCTCCCCCTTTCGTTCTCTCCTCTATCTCCTTTCTTATTATATTCCAATTTTTATTTACATATACTACCCCTACGTTTATCCTCTGTTTCCCTTGTCCATACTTTATCCATGCCACGTCTTCTCCTTCTCCGAAGTGTCCCGTCACGTCCGTCCCCATTTCTTTCTTCCATCCCACTATCATTCCACCCCTCGCCCTTCCTTTCGTTGCACACCTTATCGCATCCTTCCTCTCCCATATAAAGCTTCCCGGTAGCCATCTTTTCACTTCTCCCCACTCTTCCTTCCCCATCCATGTCTCTACTAGCCCCACTATGTCCTTCCCTACTAACCACTCCTCCCAGTCTCTCTTCCACTTGCCCTCCTTCATCTTCTCCTTAATTCCCGCTATGTTCCAAAACCCGATAGTTACTGACCCCTTCTTCCTTTCTCCCCCCCCCCCATCTCCTCGCCGCTTGCCTTTCCCGCTGTGCTTCTCTCCCAGTCTACTCTCTGCCCCTCTGTCCTTTTTTTTACAGCTCCTTCTCCTTTCATCCTGCACCCTTCTTCTCTCTCCTCTCCTCGTATCTCCTCCTCATTTCTTACTTTTTTGGCTCCTCTTGTCTATGTATTGTCTCCTTTTCCTTATTCCATCTCCACAGCTCCCCATTCACGAACATTCTCTGATAACCAACCCTTACCATCTTTCCCCCTTCTCTCTCCCTACTTGCTTTCACCCTTATGATCTTCTGGATCCTTCTCTCCTTCTTCGTCATGTCATCCTCGATGAACATTCTTTCCTGTATATTCCTTAACTTCCTTTATTTTGTCTTCCATCCCTAGCTTAACCACCACCACCTTCCCAATCCTATCCACCACATAGCTCTCTTATACTTGTACCTCTACTTCCAGTGCCTCCTTCAGAAAGGTCATCACCTCCCCTTTTCCCTGCATATCTTTCCCTCTTATTACTACATTACTCCTCCTCTCCTCCCTCTCCCTCTTCTCAACCTGATATTCCAGCTCCATTATCCTTTGTTTAAGTCTCTCTCTCTCTCCGTATTCCATACCTCTTTCATCTCCTTTATCTCTTCTCTCCACATCTCCCTCGCTTCCCTCATTTCCTCTTTCCAGATCTCCCTTTCTTTCCTTAATGCTTCAGTAATCATTTCCACTAGTTCCCTGCAATTTCCATTGCACCCTTTACTCATCACGTCCCCCACCCTTTTTTTCATCCTTTCCTGTTCCTGCTCTCCCTCCCCCTCAAACGACGTGTCCGCCATCTTCCTCTTCTCTACCCCCTCTGTCCCTTATTGCGGCGACCTCCTTACTCCCGTTCCGCCACCAAAGAAAACTGCCTTCCTTCTATTCTCCTCCTGCTTGTCCCACTCCTCCACTTCCCTTCTCTCCTTCTGTTTATTTTTCCCGCCCATTTAAATCACCACTATAGCTCCTACTCGGTGCACGAGCACCTTATGATTGTTAGTGCGGTATGTCCACTACGTATTTATCCACGAATTCAGTTTTTAAAATGTCCTTAAGCTTTCGTTCAAACGCTTTAAACTTTCTTACACAACAATATCACTTTGTTTAAATCAGCAAAACCGTAGATTTGTTTTAATAAATAAACATAACCTCCAATTCGACAAATTGAAATTGCTTAATATCGTCTTAATTACAGTCAATAATCACCAATTGTCTCATAACCAACCAGACGCACAAGACTTTCCGACAGTATCAATTAATAATCTATTTATCCCATGTAAAACCACATTAATACATGGAGCACATGTGCACATACATCAATTAATTAGTTTATAAAGAAAACACAAATGTGTGTTGATTATGTACAGTGATAAAATCAAACTCTGATAGTAGGTCATTATAAGGTATATCGAAGGGTTAAACTTTATATTTTACAAAGTAAAAGTATCTGAGAAATTTTCCCTGTACCTGTTTTAACATATTATGTAATTTAAATACATAGGGGAAAATACCATTGAACAATATGTCATTGTTGTGTTTTTACCTGGTTTGTCACGACCCTGACCCTCCGCAATTACATATTATTGTCATGGTGCGTTCCAAATAACGGCCCCTAATTTTATTGCATGCACTATTTATTTCTTATGTTCGTTCCGAGTAACTACCCTTAATTTAGTTTTTATTGCATGCACCATTTATTTCTTCGCATTTATTGTGTTTACCCAAAGGTGCGGTGCGCTAAGTGAATAAGAGACAATAAATGGCTTACCGGGCAATTGTTCTAAAATGTGCGCAAATTGGACCAGGGCCCATAAACAGCTTAGCGGGTAATTCCAATATTGCCTTGACAGACCCCTGAAGCTGAAAGATGCGTTTGGAGAAAATTGGCAACAAGGCAAGGTGGTGGTAATTTTCGGTTTATCAATCATACAGATTTACATTACCACCACTCAGCCTTATTGCCCTCGTTTACTTACTAACCTATGAAATCGAATAACGTTGATGACATGATCCAATAAAATTCTAATTACGTTGCGTAACAGACCATGCTGCATGTTATGTATGGCAATTCACCCTGGGTGGTATACAATCAGATAATCCATCATGTTGGTATTGTTGGAAATGGAGAAAGGGAAATTAAATGAAACCTAACTTAGGAAAAACTAAACCGCGTTTCATCAAATTCCCCCACTTTTCCACCAAAATGAAGCAGGAAATATAACATTCCTCTGGATTGTGTATTTTATGACCTATGCTTCCTTTGTCATTCCTTAATTAAGGAATGCTGCATAGATCGCGGTGCAAGGAAACCGGACCTTAACATTTCCTTCACTTATGCCCAGTAAGTTAAGGAACCCTTAAGTACAAAGGATTTCTTAAAAATGGCGATTTGGTTAGAACCATTACTTTAAGTATCAATTTGGAGGTTAAGGATCCCTTAAGTTAGTTTTAAGAACGTGCTAATAAACGCATGAAGTAATAACATTATAAAACAGGCAATTTCACACACATTGTTCAACGTAACATCCCGTTTTATAAAGAATTAAAAATTATTCTTTATTTTGATGACTATGGTGATATTGTAGAAATCATTGAGCTCGGAATTCTACGAAGAATATATAACAGAACAAGGTTCTGTTTATCCAAGCAAACAACATTGCATTTACTTTGATTTACTTTAAATTAATTGAACATCGATTAGAATTTAATTCAGACATGTAAATTCACACTGTTTACTCCTAAACATAAAATAATTATATACATTTTTGCTAGCACCAACTCGTCGCCCATGGATCATACATACATACATGTGCTTGGAGTAAAAAATAACCATGAAATCGGTTTCTTTTCTATGCATCGAATGAACTAAACCGTTTCCCAGAAAATTTCCTCAACTCTCCACCAAAATATATTTAAGAAATATTAAATTTTCCTAGATTTCTTGCATTATCTATGACCGATGCTTCCTTTGTCATTCCTTAGTTAGGAACGCTGCAAGGGTCACGTTGCAAGCGAACCGGCCCTTACCTTTTCCTTATCTTAGCGCTCCCTTATCTTAACGGGTCCCTTAACTTAAAACGGTGCAACCAGACCTTAGAGCTTACTTAACTTAAATGTTAATCTACTTTTTTATGATTCAAACTCGTAATGAGTTGAGGTCTTTAATAACTTAAAACAGTCCACTGGCGCTTGATACTCCCATTATTTATCTAATTAATGAGTTCTTAACCTTTTTCTGACCCTTTTCAATAAAAAAATTAATTTACCACTTGCAACTTCTCTGTTAACCAAAACATTTGCGGATTTGATATTTTCTCATTCATTTTCACAACGGCATGCTGTTCCATTGCGAGCCTGAGATTAAAAGGTTTATCAAAGCTTCATCCTGGGACATAAATGAGAAATTATGCTTGAGAAACACTTTTAAATAACAAATTTTAATCCAAGGAATTGTAGGTAATGCACAAAGTAACAAATTAACTGATAACAGTACTTTATCTCCACTCTTGATAAACCTCAAATGACTCGTAATACAAATAAAAGCTTATGAATCGAACTAAAATGTAAAGACTATATTTACACTCATATAAAAATACTCGCGGAACCGACTGGAAATCATAATAAAAAGAAAATCTTAAAATAGCATAAATATAAAAACTTGTACGGAGGTAGACGCGTTACGCCCTCTTGCTGTCAGAGAGGACCCGCACGATGCAGCCGACTCCGCCCACGCTGTACGCCTTCTCATGCCACACCAGTAAATGCCCGCTGCTTCCCTCTGAAGGGATTTCAAAGCCCTTGTAAACGTACTTCATCAGCACATCCACGTATTCCCGGTCTAACGACTTCACGGCATCTTCGATTAATGAGGTTTTTATGGAAAGTAGCACCTTTAATGTGAGGTTTAACGCATGATCCTGAAAAAAAATGAATTGTTAATCATTTAAAATCTGTTATAGCTTTGATCTTAATATCTATACGATATTAGAGCCAATTATATTTCATAAAGGTGTCGATCAAACTCCAGCTGACCAACCGGATGTTGAAGGTTCAACCGTTAGATTTACTGTACGAGAAATTTAAATCTATAGGATTCACAGTGTGATTTTAATACTGCACTTACTTTTTTCTGTCAACATCTACAACTGGGAAATTTGCCTTTTGCTGTTAATGATTATTAATCTTGTGACAAATTTGTTTGGTAGTTACCATTCATAACAAACGAAACGTTAGGATGACATTTTGAGAACTGGACTAATCTACATTGTCCTACCCACAATATACCATGAGATTAAAAAGTTAAAAATAGTTGACAGTACATTTTTTTTAAATCCTTATAATAACACTGGTCGGCAAAATTGAAAAAAAAACTCGAGCCCTGACACCATTCCTGCTGATTCTTATGTAAAATGACTTCCTGAATCCGAATATGACCCCCGTTTTCCCCCATCACCCACCATTTTTGTGGAACGACAGCCAACCTATTTTGATCACTTTTCGATCATTTGGAGGAATAATTGTAACCTTACATTTTACATTACTTCTGAGGCGCTAGAGAAGTGAAAAGGTCTAAAACGTAGACATGTGTAGCAAGAAGATAGGTTTGGAGGGATTTGCCCCTTTATATAGTAAAAAAATAATTTAAAATTGATTTTTACGTTGTTTTGCAACATTTTGATCTACGCGTAACTTTCAGCCGTTTGGTCAAGCTACTGTAGAAAATAGTGCAACAACCTGTTAGAGCCCAATTCTTGTCCTGATCGCGAACTTGACAATCCGAGTAAAATTTATAAGCCGTTTTAGAAGCGGAAAAGGGATTTTCTTTGCACGCAAACATAGCTATCGGGATGATTTTCCCACTTCTACGGCATAATTAAACTGTAAATAAATGCTCGATATCACTCAGTAAAAACATTTATACCATTTTACACAATTTAAACAAATCGGAAACAGAATTCCCACCTAGAGCACCAAGTTGACTCTACGATGTATCGGGGGAAGATAAGGATTACAGTGCAGGACTATACTGACAAGAGTAATGCAAGTTTAAACTTGTCAAAGCATAAAAATTCCTGTGCAAACCTTTGCATGCGAGCTATTGAGAGTGCCAGCGTGGTACAGTGAATCTTCCTAACTATTGCTATATATTTTTATTACTATTGCTATATCTTTATTATTGTTGCTATTTAGTGTTTGAGGGTAGTTGAGGGGGTCTGGAAAATAACTAAAAAAAATGGGGAAAAAACCGGAAAAATAGACCATTTCTAATGATTTTTTAATAATTTAAGTTTTTTAGTTTTATTTTAAATCCTTTCCATCCCAAAATTCCTATTCTTAGCCACACCAATAAACTTCTGTTAGTTACCTTATTTTTTAGGGGCAGACAAATATTTCCTTGTGATAGAAAGTTATAAAGTATAAAGAGTTTTATACAGAATTTGTAATAATTAAACTTGATAAAACCTCACTTATTGCAGATGTATAAAATAAATGTTTTTATTACACGAACTGTAAGTTTTATCAATTGTTTGAAACTCATAGATACATATACTGTTTTCGTGCAATTACAGCTTGAAATTTTTCATTGAGTTTGTCCAAAAGTCGTGACATTTTTTGTAGCCTCTCATTAGTTATTATTACAAAAATGCCACATTTTCAAGTTGACCTTTTTGACCAATAAGATTCTATAGTCAAGTATTGGACATAACACCATCCCCTACAACATTCTGATGAATTTCTTCATCACAACATTTATAACTGGTGTATTTTAGCCCTAGGACAGACTCTTTTGTTTTACTTTGAGTGTCATATCGGTTGATCTCCAAAACCATTGTATTGCTGACATCTTCGTTAATAATTAATTAAAGTCTATAGGGTGTTTATCATCATAATTTTTGTATATTTCAGGACTTATATCAGCATTTAGATGCCAGTCACATCTTTCCAAAGCAGATTTGTGTTGTCAACCTCATCTACTCATTCTATCCATATTTACAGTGAAGATGATCCCACCATCGGATGGAACTGTGCCTGGTTTTTAGACCAGATAAACTTCCTCAAAAAAATTCCCTATGTATAGAAAGAAGGGAATGAATTAATTTTGGTTGAAGGAGCATTGACAGGTAATGTCATTCGCAGAAACGGGGAAGCGGAAAAGTGAACAAGCAGAACCTCTGATTAATTGCAAGAGAACTACATTCCTTTACTAAAAGTTGATCCTAAATGTTATACTAGCAACTTGCAAACTAAACACTTAGAATGAATAAAACTATTAAACTAGCTCATGGCATTAATTGCACTAAAGTGATCCAACTATCCCACATTGGGTATATACAGGGCGTTTCAAATTCGAGGCTCACCATGGGGATCTCGCTTATTAGAAGAGACCTGTGGGTATGTTTACATTTCGCACTTTTGTAGAATTTTATGCTGATTCATACAAAAAATTATTTTGTTTTTGAGTTAACTCCAAAAAACTGATTTTCGATTTTTTTTCTTTAGAGCTTCATTATTTGAGATGACATTTAAAAACAGTAAAGACATTCTTATAGCACTTTTTTTATTATCTGATAGATAGCATAAGTTTTTTCTTTGTAACATGATTTATTTAGTTTGAACCATCAATAACTTTCTTATTTCTTATGGACACCATATTGATTTTTTATCACATCTGAAGACTTAATTTTTTGTGATGACAACAATACAACACAAGATTCATTTAATGAACATTTAATAGTTTAAAACCCTTTTATTGGCAATCTATGTAACGCTTACTAAAAATCGTCCTTGCCATGGGATTAAAAACAATTCAAAATCTTAATAACATTATTATTCTTTATGAATAAATATGTCGTTTGATAAAAGCGAGATATTTACATATTTATTCAGTGAACAGAAATACAGTAGTTGCTGGACAAAAATATTTACAAATGAAAGAACAAGTTTTGAGGATTCAGATGTGATAAAAAATAAATATGGCGTCCACAAGACCTAAGCAAGTTGATGATGGTTCAGAAGAAATGAAACATCTTACAAACAAAAAATCTTATGCCATCTATTAGATAATAAAAAACTGCTATAAGATTGTCTTTACCGTTTTTAAATATTATCTCAAATATCGAATATACCACGTGATTTTTTGACCGCGCCACATTGAAAATATGCATGGGTAACCGATTCTTTCAATTCGTATATGTACTGCAAATAAATTGACATCGAAGTAAACGTCAAATAAACAAACGAGATTCTACTTCTACGTACAATCAATCAAAAAAGCAAAACTAACACGATTATTTTAAATAAATTTAATTAAGCTTAAGGGGTCACTTCCTCAGCCCTTTTCCATTAAAAACGTGATTTTTAGGCACACTTTTCGAGAAAACTACTGGACCGATTTCTCCGAAATTTTGCACACATGTTCTTACCTCCAAAATAAGCATTTATGGCTGAGGAATTAAAAATATATTAATTTAAAAAAAAACTTTGAGTTCTTTTATTTAAAAAAAATCCGCCACCGACATATGGAAATAATCTCAGCCATGCTGGTAGGTGTCGATACCACCTTTAAAACAAAAAAAAACGTGTTGATAGCTTTGATAATTTAATTTAATTAAGTGTATCTAAACTTGAAAAAGTAAATTTTTCAGGAGAGTCAAAAAACTTAAAAATAGCCTCACTTTGTTTACAAATTTCGATCACTTCTATTAATCGGAAAAATATAAAATAAGTTTTTTTATACGCAGAATTGAGTGTCGAATTAGAATCGACGATAAAAAAACGATAATTTTTTTTGAGGAAATGACCTACAAGAAAATTAGATTTTTTTTTTAATTCATTGTTGAAACTAGACTTATTTATGAACACAGAGATACTATTCGCACATTTTTTTCACACTGTAAGGGGTCGAAAATCTTCCCCAAAGTGAGCTATGGCAGTGCGGAACTGCCGCGGCCCACTCTCGCTTCTCGCTCTCCTGAAAGGTACTTTCATTGGTGTTCCTTTTTCTGTAGTCCTAGAGAGATATCAAGTTATTTTTTTTATTTTGTTCGTGGCGACCTTAAGAACATCCGGTGACAAGCGAGAATTTCAAACTATAACAATCAAGTTTTGGTCTTAGAAAGCACGTCAGGATAGGTTCGATTTTTCAAACTGCTATAAAATCAGTTTAAAAACAGTAATAATATCATCATCACCATCAATCATCACCAGTTCTTTAGATTAGCCATCTAAATAACTCTACAATCCTACAGTCAATAGGATGAACTGTTTCAGAGAAAAATGAACATGAAAATGCATGATTTTCAACAGTAATTGCACAAGTGCATTGGAAATTATCGGTAACAAGTTTGTGCGATTTCGACAAACGAAGTCGTATTGTTTGGCAACAGTCCCGAGCCCGGAAGGGCGAGGGGCTGTTGCCTAAAACAATGCGACTGAGTTTGTCGAAAGAGTGCAAACTTGCGATAATTTACAATGTACGAGAGCAATTTATCAGACTATATCCCAACAAAAATATTACAACAAAATAAAATGACATTTACTGTCATCGCGGGTGTGTCGTGCCGGTTTGAATATTACATTTTTAAATGGATCAAACAAAATTTAAAAATCAGAAACGTACTTCTCTTGTACTAACTTAGCACTGGTATTCCATATGGAGTTTACATTTTCTTTACAGTACGTATCGTTCGCGTTTCGCACGTTATGTGCCCCGTTTTCCAATATTGTAGAAATGACTTCCCGAGTACAGGTCATGTTAGTGACTCCGCCCAAACTTTTTGGTTGGGCCTCTTTCCCTTTTTCTTGAATTACTTCAAGAGAAACACTTCCAATGCGGAGTTTTCACTAATTTTAATAGCGTTCTACCCGCAAACTGACGTTTGACATTGAACATTGTTTTTCTTGAAACCAATCATGTGCCGAAACATAATGCGAGTAGAGAACTAATCACAAAGCCGCATTCGAACTCTACATGATATGTTTCCTGAAAATAGAAGTTATATAGAATCTGATTGGTTCTAATTCATTTGAATTTCGGCATGCTACGTTTGGCGGGATATAGTCAATGTAAAACGGCCGTTGTAGTAAGCCCGTTAAAGCTGTATTCAGATGGTAAAAGAGCGTTAAATAATAATTGTATGGTACCATAGGAAGCGCAATAAATTAATCTATCCAACGGTGGTACGAGATTACTTTTAGGTTAAACAGGGAACCAGCAATTAAAAAAAAACGTTTTCCCATGTTAACAATGTTAACCTATATTGAGTGGTAAATCAATCACATGGTATAAAGAAAAAACGAAAATCACTTTTTTTCAGTTTTTTGGACTTAAATCGAAAACAAAATAATTTAAGTAACTTTTGGAAAAGTGCCAAATTTGAATATACCCTCTATATCTTCTAATAAGCAAGATCCCTATGGTGAGCCTCGAATTTGAAACACCCTGTATAGTACTTTACAGTAAAGTCTGGAAAGTTATGCTATATTTTTAATCCCTTTGTCAGGTAAAAATACGTTTGTGTCTTGTTAACTATTTTCTTAATGACAAAAATAATCAATTATTGTAGTATAAAGTTCATATTGATAATATGATTCATGGGTCATTCCATGCTATTTCAACAAAAGGTTGTGCTGCACCATTTTTTTTTTATATTTTGCAGATATTTATACATGTTTCTACAGTTCAAAACCCATTTTAGAAAAAAAAAAATCTTGCCGTGTGGCAGATATGTACCCAGATGGAGCTTAAAACATGAAAAGTTGTATAACTTTCTTTCCAATTGAGCAAATTTAAAAATTTAAAAATTTCTAAACTTAGATTAAAGTGGTGAATATTTTCTTTCATCATTTGATATATTTTTTCAAATTTATTGGCCGTCAAAATTTACCATTGAGATTTGCATTTTGTTCATTTTTGGCCCCGTTTTCGACTGGGAAGGAGTAAATACACTCAAACCAAATTTAGTTTGCAAATACAACAGTAACAATAGATTGTATCTGAGACAAAAAATCTGAAGTGTAAACCCTTCCAAATGTTTTTCACTGGAGAAAATTGGCATTTTCAACAAAATTCGTATTTTCTAAAAGCTGCAACTCCAGTGGGGTACACAGTACAAATTTGAAATTTGTACTATCAATGCTTCTGTTCGGTAGCAACACCATTACAAAATTTAGTAACTTTGTTTTGCGTAGTAACAAAAATATTTGAGTTCAAATTTGTAATAATTTTTATGCAATCGGATTTAAAATCAAATTTTAAATTTTAGAAGTCGGCACTAAAATGGAATTCATTAGTACTAGCAGTGATTATAATACACTTGTAAATATTATAATCACTGGACTAGGCATTAAAGTACGTACCAAGGGTTTCCGTACAACGAGGAGATTGGCAACTCATTAATGCAAGTCATAGTCCTTGTGATGGAATTTAAAAAAGGTACCGTGGATCCTGAATAGTAACGTATTATTATTCAAAATGATTAAAGAATAAAATTGAATAAAGCTGTAAAAATCATTGGACAATTGCCTTAACTTTGAGGCTGTTGGGTGTCAAGCTGTTGATTACTTTCTAGAATTTCTCTGTTTATTTAACACTAGGTTTACGGGACCCGTCAATTTGACGGATTTCAAACTTCAAAAAAAAATACCGAAAAAAACATTGCATGAATTTTCATCATTTTGTACTGTAAATTAATAATTTCATCTAAAGAATTTTTTCACAATTGTTTTTTTTCTAAGCCTTCCAATTTTTAAAATTTGTATGTAGTATACCTATCTCTGCGAAACCCGTGAAATTGGCGGGCTACCCAATTTCATAAATAATCCTTAAACGCTTGGATATTGTACAAAGAGTGTACCGGATCGAAAATATCCAGAAAGGAGTTTATATTTTCTTTGGCCGATGAATTAGCTGGAGAAAATAAGGAGAACATTCGTCACAGTTCAGACGTTTCAGATCAGTCACCTTCAACATCAGGAGTACGAAAAAGTTGCCAAGTGGGCTACTGTAATAAAAATAAAATCAGTAATTGCTGTATGTATTGCAAAAAGATCGTATGAGGAAATGCACAAAAGGAATTCAATACGTATGTAAAAAATGTTCTCGATAAATATGATTATGTAGCGTTTATATTATTATCATTTCCGTAATAACTTAAAAAAAAACTGTTTACTTTTTTTATATTTTTATTTTTACGTGTAACTTATATTGTTAAACTCAGATTTGGTTTGAATAAATTGTTTTTTTTGAGTAAATACGTATTTTCATCCACCCGTCAATTTGACGGATGCTCGTAGAGATAGGTATATAAGAAACGCCCGTAAACCTAGTGTTAAACCACGCACGCGATACTAATCCAACCTTTACAATTTACTGATCTTGCGTTAAACAAATATCAACATAACCTATAATTACATCTGTAAGTTCTATCACTGAAACGCCAGAATATCTTTAGAAGAAAAGTGTAATTAAAGTAAAAAGTAATTACAATTTTGAACCTTAAAAATAGAGTATTTTTGATTGCATAAAAAATGTATTTACCTCAGCACTAAAGTGCCCTTTTATTAATATTTTAGTTTAAATTAAACCCAAAAGTAATAGAAGGATTAACACAATTGTAATAAAAGGATTAACAAAGAAATTCTAGAACGTAACCGGCAGCTTGACTCCTAACAGCTGCAAATTTAAGGCAATTGTCTAATGACTTTTGCAGCTTCAATTTTATTTTTTATCATTTTGAATAATAATAAGTTTCAATTCAGGATCCACGGTACCTCTTTTTAAATTCCATCACAAGGACTATGATTTGCATAAATGAGTCGCCTCGTTGTACGGAAACCTTAGTAGGTAATTTAATGCCTAGTACCAGTAATTATAATATTTACAAGTGTATTATAATCACTGCTGGTACTAGTAAGTTACATTTTAAAGCCGACTTCTAATATTTAAAATTTGATTTTAAATCCAATTGCATAAAAATTATTACAAATTTGAGCTCAAATATTTTTGTTACTACGCAAAACAAGGTTACCAAATTTTGTAATGGTGTTGCTACCGAATAGAAGCATTAATAGTACCTATTTCAAATTTGTACTGTGTACCCCACTGGAGATACAGCTTTAAGAAAATACGAATTTTGTTAAAAATGCCAATTTTCTCCAGTGAAAAACATTTGCAAGGGTTTAAAACACTTCAGATTTTTTGCCTCAGGTAAAATCTATTGTTACTGTTGTACTTGCAAACTAAATTCAGTTTGAGTGTATTGCCCCCTTCCCAGTCGAAAACAGGGTCGAAAAATGGGAAAAGGCAAATCGCAATGGTAAACTTTGACGGCTATTAAATTTGTAAAACATATCAAATAATGAAAGAAAATTGAATCAAAATATTCAATACTTCAATGCAGGGTTCGGACGATATATATCATCGGATATATATCACGATATAGATCATGATATATATCGTGATATATATTCGATGATATATATCATGGATATTTATGAAACACACAATACCAAAAAATTCCCCCGTTCATCAAATTTTTCCAGTTGCAGCAATATAAATAGTAAGCATGTGCTCTAATATAAACTAGAGATGGGCGATATGTCTCTATTTTCTCGGAAAGAGTTGATTTTTGAAGTGACTCACGAAAATGAAAAAGTTAGTGTGAGCAAAAAAAAAAACAAAAAAAATGTCCTCACTTTGAAAATTTTTCAATTTATCCCTGAAAACATAGTGAAGAGCAAAAAAGTCCTTATTTCATCTTTTTAATGGGACACCCTGTATAACTGGTAATAATTTTAAATTGTGCATACAACGATCCCACATCTATCCATTTGAAAAGAATAACACGAAGTTGCATGGTTTTCCATAAAACGACCGTGTCGTATGCGGTGCCCCACCCTGTATAGCGTCGAATGTCATTTGTTTTGTCTTTTTTGTATGTTTAAGATCAAGCACCAACTTTTATAATTAATAAAATTTTCTGAGAAATTAATAATAAAAAAGTTTCCCATATGTTGCATACTTACGTGGACACGTTGTATATCGGATATATATCCGATATACTGATATTTATATAAATATCGGATATTTTCCGAACCCTGCTTTAATGTGAGTTAAGAGATTGTTTAATTTTTAAATTTGCTTAATTGGAAAGAAAGTTATACCACTTCTCGCAAATTCTTATCACAAAAATGTACATGTTTCATGCTCCATCTGGGGGGCATTTCTGCCACAAAGCAAGAATTTCTTTTTTCTAAAATTAGTTTTGAACTCTAGAAACATGTATAAATATTTGTGCAAAATATAAAAAAAATTTAAAATGGTCGAGCACATTGAAAATAGCATGGAATGGCCCTCATGTTTTGTTGCTTCCATAGTGATGGTCAAAAAAGTCAAATTCAGTTAGGCATATTTTTGAGTTAATAACAGTTATTATCAAAATGTTAAATGAAGATGATGATTTTCAAGAGCCGCTTCACATACCACCTGACATTCGTGCAGCTGCAGATGTTGTGATAGAAGATTTGTTCCAAAATCCAAAGACATATACAACCATTACTTTAACCCTTTCTTTGCGGGAAAAATATCGCACCTATATATGCAGAACCCGGACACATACGTAAGGTACCACACGCATCTACACGCAATTTCTAATTTCGCAGCATACTAATTAGGCTTTTGAAAATCACATGCCACAGCGAAAGGGTTAACTATTACTCCCTCTGTCCGGAAATATGGTATACATTTCAAAAAAAATCGTAGATTATCGTGAATATAGAAAACAAATGACAACATTAATTATATTATTCTAGTATATATTCATGGTAACATAACCTAATATAATTGACATGTGTCATGTTCTTCTTGGTTTAGAACTTAACGATCAAATATCGTTTTTTTTTAAGATAAATAAAATTGGTACCGCTGCAAAACGAATATGGAAAATTCCGATAAAGAATTGATAAATTTCGAAAGAAGAGATTCCAAATATATAATCATGCTACTAACGGAAATTTTCTTTTTGATGATTTGTATGATTACGTTTATATTGATGAGAAATGGTTTTACCTTACGAAAATTAAACGCTCTTATTACTTAATGCTAAACGAAGAAGAACTGGAGAGAAACTGCACAAGTAAAAGATTTATCACGAAGGTAATGTTCATGGCTGCAGTGGCTCGACTACGCTATGATACACATCGAAAGCATTATTTTGATGGTAAAATTGGAATATGGCCATTCGTATAAAAAATATTTATGTTCCAAAGAAGCGTACAATAAGGCCAAATCATATTTTAATTAAAATTATTCTCATGTAATTATAGTTTTTCTAAAAAAGTTAATATAATATACTTTTCATGTTAATTTTTAGTTTTATTGTATTTTTTATGCAAATGTATACTATATTTCCGGACAACAAAAATCACGAAATGTATACCATATTTCCGGTTGGAGGGAGTACATGTTAATAAAGTGGAACCTCACTTATACGAAGACGAAGGGGAACGGAAAATTCATCGTATAATTCATTAATTGATTACATCGTATATGTGAGTCAGAGTCATTCTACTACTATTTTTCGTGTTTTTTTTTAATAAATAAGTGTATTCAACGTAAAAAATATATTTATTTTAGTACTTGTAGATTATAACAAAATGAATTTTCTTCATCTACAGCATGTTACTGTATGCATTAAATACATACACTTTTTATAAAACTTACACTAAAACAAAATTATTTTTATATTATTATTGTGTTTGTTTGATTGGGGTTATCATCTTTCAGAATTTTGATTTCATCTTCTTCAGAAAGTGTGCTCCTTTTTTCCGTACTCTTTGTCTATTCACTTTGTTAATTCGCGAAAAATAAAAACGGATACCTGCTGCAAACCGAAAAATCAAAATTTGTAAGCGAGAGAAGAGTGTAGAATGAATAGAGAGGAGAAGGAAACTGGTCCGATCATAAGCGAATCACGTAAAAAATCTGTGCTTCCTTTGTATACGCGCATAATTACATACACAAGCCTTATAGGAGTATTAACAGATAAGAGAAGTACTTCGTATAACTGAGTGTTCCGTATAAGTGGACTTCGTATAAGTGAGTTCTACTGTAATTGATTAATTTGAAATAAGATCATCTGGTGGCTAATATTTATTATTATTTATCATTAAATTACTTATACTGACCGATTAAAAACATATCATGGTAGTCTGGAGTTTACTTACAGAGTCAAGGAAATCTTACTTTCTTGCCCCAAAATGTTTCAGTTATAACGAAAAATCGATGGTTTCATAAAAAATAACGTAATAACTAAAGGAGATTCTTTATGTATGTATAAATCACCCGAAGCACTAATTATGAACCGATAACACAATAATTATTTAAATTACACTTATCTCTTACCTTAACCTGTTGGTTTTTGGAACCTAGCGGGGCATTCATTAAAACGGTTTTTAACGCATCCACGTGTTGACCTGTGCTTAAAAATTAAGGAAAACACCAAAAGGAAACGATTTTCTAGCGCCACAAACAACAGTAAAAGGATATTTGTTGAGCAGACCAAGGATCTCGGTCTCGTCCGGCCCCGTGGGCCCGCCCACGTCGACCTCATCCTCTTTGAAATTGTCCTCGCAGAACTGGTCGACGTCGATTTTCCTGAATGCCGAACTCGATGTGTTTTTTGCCATTATTTTGAGGTTTGCAGTGAATATTTTCCTGAATACAGGTTACAACCCCTCGATGACACACGCGTATTGGCAGCACTGAATCATCGATAAGTAATTTAGATAAACAAGTTCCGATTATTGATACATTATAGATTTTGCGTTGGTAGAACTGTTAAAATCATTGATAATATAATAATGATGAAATACTTATTAAAACCGCTTCACAACTACCGGGAACGTGAACGAAAATATACCAAGCTTCATGTTCCCGTTATCGGAAACCAGTTATTAGTTGTGTATGTCAATATGCAAATCATTTTTGGTTCTCGTTACCGTTCCCTGGTTGTTGTGAAGCGGCCTTTACCTACAGTAGTGTTCGATGAGAATTTCTTTTTGAAATTAGAATTAGATCATAAGTTTATAAGCAGAAAATAATTAACTGTAAAGTATCTTTTGAATAATTATAATATTTGTTTAGAACAAACGTTAACAGCAGTAGCAAAATTTCGAATGAACTGAGAAAATAGACATTTAGATTGGCAACACTGTTGAGAACGCATACGACTTCAAATATTCCCGCAATAGAACTAAAGAACTTGACCTATTTTTAACTTCACAATTTTTCCAACAGAAGCGGACCTACCCGCGTGATTTTTGCACATACGCACTTTACTGTGCTAAACTAAAAGATTACCCTAATAATACCAGATAGCGTAAAATATCTTAATCACAGCACACATACCTTAATATTCATTATAAATTGCAATTTTTTTATGCCCACTTGCACCACAGCCGATTAACTTTAATCAATGGTTAGTACCGGTTAGTACTTCTTTAAAACACAACAATTTATTCGCAATTTGTTTAGACATTAACATATTAATCAAAGAGACATATTTGGGATATCTTACAAATTTATAACACTTTTATATTCCCGAATTTTGACTAAATCAGAGGCTTAATCGTGATTAACTTTTTAACCACAATTAAGTACCTGCGGTGCAAGTGGCCCCTAGTGTTTATGTTATTATTTCATTGTAAAATAATAATTGCAATGTTGGCCTTTTTTATGATATATCCTAGTAAATTACAAACATTATATACTTTTTCTATGATTACAATTCAACGTGCTTTTGTGTACACATTAAAATCTAATTTAGCTGATTCTAATTAATTTAACACAGTGTTGTACTAATCCTTCCATTTAAATTATTTTCAACATTTTATTTGTATGTGCAAATAAATTATATTAATACTTTACAGGAAGTTGCTGCAGTTTTGCATCTTCTGTAAAATTGTCGCCAACCACCACACATCAGAATCTTCCATTTAAAACTGCTCATTTACGATTTTTACTTTCTCCGTTACAAAGTACGAGAAAGTGATCGTGATTTTTTTTTCAAATTTTTTTTAAAGGAAATATCCGTTTTTGGATCCGTTGATGCCAATTCAACAATTTCTGAAAAAAAAAATGTGTCGTGTGTGTGTGTGTGTGTATCTCAAAAACTAATAGAGCAATTGATATGAAACTTTGAACATACGTCTTATTTGATAATCTGAAAAGCTTTTGGTAAAATTTTGTACACCGGAAGTGGGTCTTTACCTTAACTGTTTTTTATTTTTTGCCAATATTTTCCTAAATATGAAAGATATCACAAAAACATTTAAACAAATATTGAAGACAACAAAGAAATGAGCTTATTTTGTTTGAAAACATTTTTCATAAAATCATTGTTATTCGAGAAAAAAATGTATTATTATTTTTTTCATTTTTGGTTTATAATTATGAAACGATAATAGTTACAGCAAATTTATGTTAATAATAATTGCAGAGAATGCCAAAATGAACAACTTATAAAGAATAAGTTTTGTTCGAAATCTCTTTAGTTTTTAAGTAAACTGACTTTTTGAATTTAAGGTATAATTTTTCCATCTTTTAAATTTTGACGTTTTAAACGTCAGTTTCATGCGATTCTACAAAATGCTCGATGTACATTTAAAATATGATTTAAATAGAAAATAAACCATGAAAGTGTAAATATAAATGGCTATGATATCATCAAGTCGGCGAAAGTAACATGATGGCCACATCACCATTTTTTATGTTAAAAATATTATAAACGGCATAACATACAAACGCAATATTTCTTGTAGTGTATAAACAGAAACATTCTAGATAAAATATCATTTTTCTACGTCCGTTAAAAAATTTACATTTTTTTTCATTAATTTGCGTTCATAAAATATGTGTTTTCTGAAGCCTTCTGGAAGCGTGAAAAAAAGTGCCATAACGGTTCATTTTTTCACCCTTTTGCGTGAAAAAAAGTGCCGTAGCGGTTCATTTTTTAACGCAACTAAAAAATCGTGTGTCATGAACACTTCATGAAATGTGTCATGAACACTTCGCAACACGCCGCGAGCTCTGCCGATAAATGTCAAACATTCGTTTCCGATCAAGAAAAGTTGATGACTATTATTTTCTTCACTTAAAAGTATTATTACTTATAAAAATTGATTAAGGTTTTATCGAATTTTTTTAAAGTTACGGACGTAGAAAAAATTTTGTATGAAACTCGAGAGTAAAGCAACTTTTTTTCACTTGTAGGAAATTGCTGCACTCGCCTGCGGCTCGTGCGGCAATCTTTCCTACTCATGAAAAAAAGTATTACTTTACTCACTTGTTGCATAAATAACTATTGTGGTTTAAATTTTTGAACTAGTACTCCTATTAGAATAGTTGTACTTGTTCTAAAAAAATCATTAAAGGTAGGCAACTCATCTTTCAAAATAACTTAACCATGCTTTTACTCTTGCTGAAGGTCAGCGCACGGACTGGTATATGCATACTTATTTTTGCTTTTTAACAAAAAACAATGCCTTAAACAAGTACTCAATTCAAATACACCCTACAGTTCACACCAATAACTCCACTCCAATTACCACCAATTGCTAGTGCACAAATAAACATCCTTTTCAAAGTTGTATCTTTAATTACCAGTTTAACAACTTTGTGATATCTCCAAGCTAATTTCGAAATTCCTTCCTGTTCACCTTTCCTTTCAAAACTCCCACCTTAAATCCTAATACTTTCACTTGTGATAATTTACATGTAACCTTTGATACTTATCCATTAAAGCCATGTCACTTAGCAGGAATAAATACCTGTATGAACATATTTTTTAAAATTAATATGTTATTGTAACTAAATAAGTGTTGTGTTGCAGGGACAATCAACTCGAGAATATGTATTCCAGCTTGGTGCGGAGCATTTTCAGACAGGTAAGTTTAAGCGTGTACACATGAAAAATTAATGAAGTAATTGGGGAGGCTTTGTAATACATTTTTACGAAAACTAGTAACTTTGTTATAATAAGTGACTGTTTAGCGCTACAATTAATTGAATCCTTGTTGTGTGCAGGAACGGTAAACATTAAAAATAGATACACATTTGAGTAAAACTAATACTCTCAGTAAATGTATTAAAGAAATTGTGGTTACAAATGTAGGACGTTGTGTTAATAATTTTTTACATTTTTTTATTTATATCGCTTCCATAGTTACTTTTCTTTTTTCTCATCTCGCTGCCTTGATCCTCATGTTCCTGTCACTCTATGTTCCAGGTGACCCTACATGACTTTAGATTTGAGATAATTAAGCTTGGCATTTTGAAACTAATAGTTATCAGCAGAAGGTGCAAAGAAAGTGTTCTCTGCCGATTACAATTATTGCCATAATTGTTCGACTTCTTAGAAAGAATTAAACTATACATAACGCAAAAGGAATTGGTAGTTATTATTACTAAGTTGCCAGTTGCTTGGGTTCGTTATTGTATAGTAATTACTAATTAATACAGTATATTTTGAAATTTTATTTTAACTCTGGATTGTTGTGTCACTTAGTAACAGCAGAAGATCCTGTTATCATGTAGTCGAAATGAGTGTATGTATATTTTAAGAATTTTTTAAGATTACTACCATGTTTCTGAATAAGGAATAATTGCATAAGAGTTGCTCATCAAATCATTGATTGTCTTTTGTTTTTTAGAGAACAATTTTCATAAAATTCACTGTTGTGCCTTATATAAGCCCGAAAATTAATCGGTGCGTGGTGCAACCCGGTCTATATTACATTTGTACGTGCTGCCAACCTAATCTATAAGACGGTGTCTTTTATTATGTATTCTGATGTCAGGTGTGTTGTCCGTCGTGCTTTAAACCATATGAAAAGACCGAGTTGGCGATCTAAGTGTTAAACACACCGGTTTAGAAAAAAAATGCTTTGAAAATATTTACTATTGAAAATGTTAAACATCATTTTTTTCCTGCAGGGAACCCCGAAATATGGTTACGCAAGTGGATACAGCCTGACGGGCACATACGAACCGGCCTTTAAAAGAGTCTCCTCGAGAAATGCATCCCACAAATTACCCCGTCTGCCACTACCCGAACTCCAGCAAACTTTAGAAAAATTCTTACTGACCGTCAAACCTCACCTCGATGATACGGATTTTGCGAAATCCACCAAAATTGCCAAGGAATTCGCCGAAGGTGACGGAAAAGTGCTCCAAGAATGCCTTGCCAAAAGAGCGAAAAATACAGACAACTGGCTATACGACTGGTGGCTCAGTACGGCCTACCTAGGCTTCAGGAATTCCGTTGTGGTTTTCTCCAGTCCGGGTCTTGTTTTTCCCATGACGGAATTTAAAACCAGCGATGATCGGTTGATGTACGCTGCGAATATAATTTCGGGTGCCATCGCTTACAAAACATTGATCGACAAGTAAGTTTATTTTATAATAATAATAATAACTTTATTTAGAACTTTGCTTTATAAATTACACATATAAATAAATAGTATCTAAAGGGTGTTTTTTTAAGAGCTTGAGAACTTTAAATAATAATACAAGACAGAAATATTGTTGGAATTATTAATTACTATAATAATCTGGTAGATAATTTCATGGCATTTATTTTTAAAATATGATTTCCGGCATATGTCCGCCGCGGCTACGAGTTACATGGCCCATTCGATCAGTCCAATTTCTCACTACTTTTTCCAATAAATCTGGCCGAATGGCGTCAATGGTGGCTTCACTATTGGCTTCCAACGCTTCAAGAGTTGCTGGTTTATTGGCATAAACCAATGATTTAACATAGCCCCATAAAAAGTAATCGAGAGGCGTTCAGTCGCACGAACGAGGGGGGCAGTTAACGGGATCACTTCTGGAAATAAAGTTGTCACCAAAATGATTTTGCAATAAATTGATGGCTGGCAAGTTGCGCCATCTTGTTGGAATCAAATGTTGTCGATGTTTAACTGATTAATTTTTGGAAACAAAAAATTAGTCAGCATGGCTCGATAGCGCTCGTCATTCACAGTAACGGCAGCTCCTTCCTCATTGCGAAAGAAATAAGGACCGATAATGCCGCCAGCGTGCAAACCGCACCAAACAATCAATTTTAATGGATGTCTCTGTGTTTCGTTAATGGTTTGAGGATTGTCTTCGCTCCATATACGGCAATTTTGCTTATTGACGAAGCCATTTAACCAGAAATGATCTTTATCACTAAACACAACTCTTCGATAAAAATGTTCATCTTCGGCCAGTTTTAAATTAGCCCAATCAGCAAAAATGCGACGTAAAAGATAGTCATTTGGCTTTAATTGTTGCACGAGCTGTATTTTAAAGGCACGTAATCCAAGATCCTTATGTAAATTTTCCACATAGTCGAAGGACAAAGGCCAACAAGTTTAGAACGGCGACGAATCGACATTTCGCCGTCTTCTTCAACACTTCGCGCTACAAAAGCAATATTCTCTTCGGTACGCACATTTCTTTGTTTTGTTGATGGTTTTGAATCGAGAAGAGTAAAATTAGTGTGAAAACGATTGATAACTACATGAATTGATTAATCACTAGGCCGATTATGTTGACCGTAAAATAGACGAAGTGAAACAGAAGTGAACTTCGCGAACAGATTTATTTTTTTGAAAGTAAATTTCCATAATTTGTAAGTGTTGTTGTGGCGTTAAACGATTCATGATGAATTGTCTAACTTTACTAAACAGAAATGTCAACACAGTTTGGCATTCTCATTGAGTATAGATAGACAACTGCATCGAAACTTCTCATGCAGCTAAAAAAACACCCATTATATTTACAATAATTCTATACCTATAATACTTGTTAATCGCCATGAGACACGTATGACATGTCTCAGATTTCCATGTGTATAGGCCGCCAGGCAAAGGAGCCGTGTCTCACTCAACCCAGTATATTTTGCCGCGTGCACAGACATACGTGTCTTACTGGCCATTGCAGCGTTAGTATTCCGAAATTAGATGGCCTGGGTGACCAAAGTGTGTATTTAACCTCTGATAAATATTATGTATTCGTGAATTATGTGAAGTTGCATAATTAAATAATTAAATACAGTTATATTCCTTACTTCACTCGTTTATTTATAACACTAAATGTACATTTCGAACACGATGTGTTCATTTTCAATAGTTAACTGATTGCTTTTACAAATTGGTCGGTTACATATACCGAGTGTCTGGGATAAGGGGCGAACATAGGGATTTAACATGTAAAATTAAATATGTGTAATTATTAGCTCCCCTTTTATTATTTCTGAGGTGAATTCTGGTACAAACGTAAATTAAATGGATGATTCATTTACAATTTTTAATTCTCTAAAAAATATTCCTTTACGATTTTTCTCTAAAATGAATAGGGGAGCTAATAATTACACATATTTAATTTTACGTGTTAAATCCCTATGTTCACCCCTTATCCCAGACACTCGGTATATCAAAGGCGGTATGATAAGATTAATAAAATAATAATAGTAACTAAATGCTTAAGATTAGTCGGGAATTACAGGAAAGACCGAGAAGTAATAAACACAAATTGCAATTTAAGGTCGCTGATTTCCCGGATTAGTATTACCTGGGATAGGAATTAAATCTAACAATGTGTTATTTAACTCCTTTAAAAATCATAATAAATTACTCAACGCATTTACTCGTTAAAATGTTCGAATTGTGAAAAAAGTTACATCGGGCAAACCCAAAGAAATGTTAATATTAGGTTTAAAGAACATTGTTATCATATTAAGAACATGAACCCAGATAAATTGGCACATCACATTTTAGAAACTGGACACAAATATAATATCAATAATGTAAAATTATTAAAACTATAATCTAAATTTATTAGAAGCAATAGAAAAAAAACACATATACTTATTTACTTGTGGTCGTCTTTTAGTTAAGCTATTTATGTGTACATCAACTTTGGGTTATTTAAAGCGTTGATTATAATTTGATCATTGTATGACTTTCTGGCTGAATCGATATTACATTTATATTCTTTTTTTTAATTGTTTTATTAAAATAGTAGTTTTGTTTGAATAACTAGCCGAATTAATAACAGAGTGTCGATAATGTATTTCTGATGACGACTGTTTGTTAATCTTGAGATTTCTTATGCCCGGTTGCACCGTAAGTTAAGGAATCTCTAACTACTAAGGATTTCTTAAAAATGGCGGTTTGGTTTGCACCGTTACTTTAAGTAGCAATTTAGAGGTTAAGAATTCCTTAACTTCAAGCCGTCGTGTGGTGGCGGCTGAAATTTTAAATGTGTGCTAGTTAAGGAACGCTGCAAGAGTCACGGTGCAAGCGAACCGACACTTAACACTTCCTTAACTTAGCGCTCCCTTATCTTATGGGTCCCTTAACTCAAAACGGTGCAACCGGGCCTTAGTGAACACGCTTTATTTAATGTTGAAAGTATCATGAAATGTATCATAGCAACTCTGTGGTTCATTACATACAAATACTGGTGCCCAGTCAATTGTGGAGAGGTTATTTTTAAAGCTGTTCAAATTATTTGGTGATAGTGATCTTATTGAAATTTGTTTGTTGCCATTAACCTTACCCTTTTGTATGCCTGCAGCTAGAATGATTCCACGGTGATCTGATAAATGAGGCTCGACTACTGTCACATTATATTGATAGTTTCTGTTGATCAGTATATTATCAATGCATGTTGAAGTGGATTTCGTAATTCTTGTGCTAGCATGGACGGTGTACACAAAATTAAAACTATTTAAAATATCACAAAACCTTTGTTTTTGGGGGATTCAATATTGAAGTCAATATTAAAATCCCCTGCTATAATAACTGCTTTGTTCAAAGTATCTAAATATTCCAAAATGTTAATAAATGTTTCGAAAAATTGCTGAATATCCCCTAAAGGAAATCTATAAACAGAGAGAAAGACAGTTTTATACTCAGTTACCCATATAGCACAAGTACGTCCTATGTACGTACTATGGACGTATTGTTTTAGAAATGCACACGTCCAATGTACGTACATCTTGGTCCGCTTTCGTCCCATGTACGTACGTGGTACGTCCATTTGGCACAACATTGTACCAATTCTAGACGTACACAAATTTACGTACATAGGGCGTACTCAAATGTACGTATGTAGGACAAGTACGTCCTATGTACGTACTATGGACGTATAGTTTTCATCCCGTGTACATACGTAGTATGTCCATTTGGTACAGCATTGTACCAAATCTGGATACGCAAATTTACGTACATCGGAATTATGCCATTAAAAAAATCAAATTTTGTTTACGACATCCCCCAGTTTGGTTCCAATATAACAAAGAAAAATTTTGTGCCAAATTTATTAATATTAACACGTGCAAGTAATTAATCGAAATTTCCCATTCCAATCAAAGACAAAAGGGGGGTGCAAAGCCGATTTATTTATTTACATATATATACAAGAAAGGCTGATTCTTATATGGGGGTGCCGTTGGCCCTGGCGCGGACAAGCCATGGTGAGAGCTTGTCGCTTCGGCTATCGGTCAGGTTTACCTAACGACGATGAGCCGAAGTCTGCCGGTTGACATGCCTGCTGCCCTTTTTAAATGGCCACCGCTACCATTCCGTCGGTTTATTATTAGGGCGCCCTCTGTTTGATTTGCTTGCGGTCCATTCTGCATGGTGGGGGTATATTTATATATTCGTCCGGATATGTACGTACTATGGGCGTATATTTATGTACGTACAGTGATGTACGTACCATGGACGTATATTTTTGTACGTACAATGTATGTACAATAATATACGTAAACTGTACGTTCATATTACCCCCATGGACGAATGTACGTAATTTGGACGAATAATGTACGTACAGTGGACGAAGCGTGCTATGTGGGTATCAATACACTGCAGACTTCACATGATATTTCAATGGAAAAACTGTCTACAACAGGTACACTTCTTAAATGAAGAGTGTTTCTTACTAGAAGCATTGTACCTCCATGTAGTTTTGTTTTCCAAGAGTATGCGCTCGTGAATGTAAATCCTCCCATTTGCAGAAAATCAGTCTTCTCTTCTTGTAGCCAATGTTCATTATTGATTTTGTGTCTGAAATATATTTTCTTCATTTGCACTTATATTTATGTTTATGTCTTCCGTTTCTGCAACAATGTATTTTGAAAATTTACATTTTGTTCTTTAGTTGACCTCTTGAATGGAATAAATTCCCTCACAGCAACTCCAAGCAGCCATACATCTGGTGCAAGCAGGGTCTTCGTAAAAGTTTCTTTTACACCAACCTTAAATGAACAAACATCATTGTTGATCGTAAGTGAATGGCATTTAACATCATCTGTGTTTAAAATTTCTTTAACACAATTTGCGAAAACAGTTTCAGTTATACCAGGTTCTACTCCGCAAACATGTATCCATTGTCTTCGTTCAGCACCCACAACATTATTGGATTTGCTTGGTTGATTTGTTCCAATAATTACGGCTTTTTTTGGGTTTTACCGACATTTTTTTTGTAGGTAACCTTTTTACAGTCGTCAGCGATAGTTGCTATGATAGGGAGAGGCTTAGGTGGACTGCCAATATCACTATCTAGGAATTTTGTTAATTTATGCGTTCGTTCTGTGTTTTTATTTAACACTTAAATATTCCCGCCGGCATCACTTAATTGCTGTTTCTTGTTTAAATTTTGCGTGTGTGTGATATCTTGGTTAGTTGGAATGCCTACGTTACTTGCGCTTGGCTCTCATTTCCCTATTTACAGATTTTGGTTCAGCTGGTTTGCAGATTTCTATTACCTTGATTGTTTCAAATTTATCCGTCGTCTTGGTCAAAAGATGGCATCTATTTTCACTATTACATTGATATGTATGCTTATCGTACAGCCCGCTTGCCATCTAGTGTGCCCAGTCAGTTGTCTGAGAAACACAAAATTGAACAGAATGGGTTTGGCCTTGCAGCAGCTCACTTTATACTCTGTGAAGCAAGGCACCACTCCAACAGGAACATTTTGTTGGGAACGCTTGGAACATCCAAGCTCTTGACTTAGCCCTCAGTGATTTTCATCTGTTTGGGCCCCTACATTTGGGTGGCCGTCATTTTGAAACGGATGATGCCGTAATCCATGATGTTACTCGTTGGCTCTGACAGCAACCAAAAGACTTCATTACCACTGGTTTTCAAGGACTTGTATAGGAATGGGATAAGTGTCTGAATGTATAGACTGAATATGTCGAAAACTGTAATAAATGTCAGAAAGTTACTTTGATTATTATTGTCACTATCTAGTTTTGCGACTTATTTATTGACTTACTCTCGTAGTTGGTGAGAATATTACAAGCATACAGTACTGGACAAAATAAAGTACGCACCTTAAATATTTTTACAATTACCGGAACTTGGTAGAATTGACAGATAATGATCTAGTCGGACAAAAAGAAGGTTTCTAAGTTTACTCTTAAGTTTTAATGAAAATAATTTCAATTTTCCTTGGACCAAAATAAAGTACGCATGTGATAATAAGAGTCAAAATTAAGATATAATTGAGAACTAGTATTTTGTATGGCAGCCCTTTGCTTCTATGATCGCTTACAAATGCGACATGCTCTCGACGAAATACCGGATGTGCTGTTTGTCGATCTTTCCCCACGCCTTTTCCAGAGCTT
The DNA here is from genome assembly GCA_910593695.2 of Ocypus olens. Classification (NCBI taxonomy): domain Eukaryota; kingdom Metazoa; phylum Arthropoda; class Insecta; order Coleoptera; family Staphylinidae; genus Ocypus; species Ocypus olens. The sequence goes on from OU343056.1 coordinate 35,439,781, forward strand.
CGAATAACTTGAATTTATTTGTTACGTCGCCCTTGTCAATTGATCTTTTTGACCCATGCTTCACTTACATTGTACTTTTCACCGATTTTCCTATTGGAAAGCCCCTTTTGCCGGTCTCGAATTTGCACGGAAATTTGTTTCGTTTCCATTATTTGCACTCGTGCTTCTATGAGCACTACTGGCTTACGAAAACTTTATTAATATGTTTATTTGTATAGATTCTTTTATATCCAACCGCAATAAAAGGTCGCCTGAATGTCATTATTGCTACAGTAAATACACTCTAGTGCGCACTTTATTTTGTCTGAGGAAAATATGACAACAGATGTAACGGGCTTAACTACTGTACAATGTTTCATGTTTTTGGAATTCTTTCTCTTTGAGTTTAAAAGTAGACTCAGAAACCTTCTTTTTGTGTAAATAAATCATTATTGTATCTGTAAAAACTACGAAGTTATTCACGTAATTGTAAAAATATTCGAGGTGAGTACTTTATTTTGTCTAGTACTGTATGTGATGGGTTTCTTGTCTTATCCGATGAGTATGCCTTCAACTCGGGAAGAATGCTGTGCCGCAATCCTCAATCTTTGCATTAACAAATTTAGGAAGAATGTTGATGGGTTATAAATTAGATTAAGAATGCGACTGTAATCTAGTGTGAGTTAGTGGTGGCTTCTGGGAGTTCGGCGTGGAGGCTATGGAAGAAAATTTGACCAAAACAGCAGTAGAATATTTGCTTCTTCTACAAGAGTAAGTAGTGTTGCAGCCTGGTTTTCACGTTTTTACTTGACGCTTATGTCTCCGACTTGCAGAAAAATGCACTGGCACGACTTACAGAGTAGCTCTGCCCAATTCAATAGAAATAATGTCAAATATAAATGAACTTTTGTGAAAATAAATAAGTTGGGAAATATGTTTCTATTTCCCAGGTAACAATCGTAATAAGTTCTGTAATATGATGATGATGATGATGATGATGGTTTGTGGAGGGCGACCAAATGGTCGCAGCACTTAGACCATTCGTTGGTCCTTTGTGCCACCTCCTGAGCCCTACTCCTCAAGCCAACCTAAACTTCTTGTGAAGTCAAGTAGTTGGCCGTGTGGAGTGTTGCCCAGTTGTGACCAATCTGGCCACTCCTCTCCGAATACGGACCACCTGAGTTGTTTGAGTGACTCACATTCACACAGGATGTGTCTTAGGGTCTCCTCTTCTTGCTCGCATTTCCGACATAGGGGATCTTTTACCACCCCTATGTTATGGAGGTGCTTGTTTAGTTTGCAGTGCCCAGTAAGTGTACCGATTAGCAGCCGCAAACTACTTCTTGGTAATTCAATGTATTTCCTGCTCAGCTTCGGTGTTGGTGAGTGGATGAATTTTTTGGCGACCACATACTTGTCAGTTTGTAGCCATTCCTTTTTGTGTTCTATAAGTTTTCTTTAAGTATTTGGGAGATAGTGAGTGGGCAGCCCATTTGGCTAGCCTATTGGCCCAGTCGTTGCCTTCATTATTTGAATGTCCCTTAATCCAGGATATTGTGACTCTGTTGGTTGCGGCTTGCACTCCAGTATTATGCTGCTGGCCACCCTTGATCTCAATAGCGCAGCTATGCTTGATTTGCTGTCAGTGAGAAACAGAATGGATTTGTTCGAGACTGCCAGTTCCGATAGTTTCCGAGCACCTTCAAGTATCCCGAAAAGTTCCGTTTGAATAATCGTCACATTCCTACCTAGCGGTAAGCTGAGTCTGAGGTTAAGTTCCTGGCAGTAAATGCCTGCCCCTGCGCCTTCATGATTCTTAGGCCCATCGGTATAAACGGTGATTTCTGGTTTATCATCAATCTGATCTTTTATTTTGTATTGCCGCTTAAACAGGTGTCTCGGTGGAACACTGTCGAGGGATTCTTTGAGTTCATGCCTTTAGTCTTAAGGCTGTGCTTACTGCCACCTCCTTACATGTATGTGAAGGGGCGTCAGGTTCAGTAGAGTTTCGATTGCAGCCGTGGGTGTTGTGCGCATTGCACCCGTCATTGCCAGGCACGCCAATCGTTGTAGGTGGTTTAGCTTCTTCCTGGTTACCGACTGGTTTGTTCTCGGCCATCAGGTTTTCGCTCCGTATGTCAGAGCTAGTCTGACAATTGCAGTGTAGAGCCACCGGTCTACCTTTGGTTTAAAACCCCAGGTTGGTTCTAGCGCGCCCCTGCACTGCCAGAAGATGACACAGGCTTTTTCTAGCTTGTGTTCTAGGTGGTTCTTCCAGTTAAGCTTGGAGTCCAATATAATACCGAGGTATTTTGCCTCGTCTGCCAAGCATAACTGGTTATTAAAAAATTTGGGAAGTCTACTTGTGTTGATCTTCCTTTTTCTTGTGAACAGAACTAATTCTGTCTTCTTGGGGTTAACCGAGAGAGACGTTTTTTCGCACCATTCCTCTATGATTTTGAGAGCGTTCTGCATTAGGATAGACAGAACACTCTCGTGTTTTCCAATGAGTAGGATTACCACGTCATCTGCGTAACCCACAGCATGGTATCCTGCGTTGTTTAATTGCCGTAGTAAGCCGTCCGCAACGACATTCCACAGAAGCGGAGATAGCACCCCGCCCTATGGACATCCTTTTGTGGCAGCTACTGTTTGGCTTTCTTTACCTATTGAGGCAGTTCTATTCCTTAGCATGGCCCCAACCCATCCAATGATGGTTGTGGGGACCGCGTGTTTACTTAGACCCTGTTCTATATTGGCGGAGACTTTATCAAAAGCTCCCTCGATGTCTATGAAGGCTCCTAGGGCTGACTGTTTGTTTGCCAGCGATCCTTCAATTTCCCTGGCCTGTAATTGTCTGTAATATAGTTTCTCGAGTGGATAGGATAACACCGATAAATCATTTATAAATAAATTTAAGGCACCTCACTTGTTGCAGAAGCGTTAAATAAATGTGTATTTTTATCTTTACAGCGATAGTATTCCAATAGACATGATGGGAAAATTTCCATTGGACATGAGCCAATACAAGAAAGTTTTCGGGACTAGTCGCATCCCTGGAGTTAAGATCGACACATTGGAGTATTATCCCAACTCCAAACACATAATTGTGATGAACAGAAACAATGTAAGAAATAATTTTGTAATTTTAAAACATTTCACCGATTAACTACTGTAACGTCTAGTGTCACCTTTTGTTTGCATAAATATTCTTCTTAGTATTTATCTATTAACCACTTCACGCCCATGTAGCTTTGATTGAGCTATAGGATAATCCTGAAAAATTACTTTTTTCTTGTTACCTTTTTCTATGACATATTATTCCACTGCCACAAATTTATTCATTTATGCAAAGAAATATGAAAATAATATTCCATAGATGGCTCTAAAGGTGTAATTTTTTTTTGTAAAATATTTTTGTTTTCATTTTGTTTATCGCCACACGTGGCGACCTGGGCGGAACAGGTTAAGCTGGAGTTAACATAGATTCTATTTTATATTATGCTCGAGGTATAGTATATATAATTAACAATTTGGTCAGTATATTTGTTTAATAAATTCTAGCTTATTACTTTTATACAATGGTGTTACAACTTCTGCAGTCAAGATATATATTTTTTTTATATAATCTGTTTTTACAAACAATAATTAACATTTATGTCATAGTTTGGGATTTGGATATGAACAATCTCCCAGTGGAGGACAGTTCAAGTTATGTCATTTCTAGAATCTGGTTTAAGTTTAGGGTGTTGCACTGAGTAGCTTTACCACTAGGTGGTTTAATAATAATAATAACCAAACTTTATTTCAAAGAGATGTTAACAAAACAAACAATGTTATTGGGAACATAAATGAAACTGTGTCAGAAAAATAATAAATAATAACAAAAATTATAACAAATTGTAAAAAAGAAATGAACACAAACTTAAGTGAAGCGCATATTATCAAAGAAAGCTTTAAGAGAATATAGTTCGGCATCCATTTACTAAATGAATTTAGATCTTGTCTGGTTTGGGTGATGTTCAAATCGCTCCAGGTATTTTTTGCTATTGTCTGTTTTTTCTTCTCACTGTTTATATCTGTAGGTCATTAATGTATTATATTTGGATGTAATATGGTATGTTGTATATGGTCCTCAGTGTTTTAGATTGGAACTGTTCCAGAATCTCGATGCTTGAGATGCTTTCTGTTCCCAACAGTGCTACGCCATAGGTCCATATTGGCTTTATTATGGTTTTGTACACCAGTATTTTGTTTTCTTCCGATAGTTGGGATTTTCTACCGATGAGCCTCCATGTTAGTTCTTTTGTTTGTGTTATGGCTTTGCTGTTTAGTAGTATTGGTGGATAGGTTTGTTTTCGTAGTGCAAAGGTGATGTGGGCACGTTTTGTTTACCTTTATTCTTCACTTTTTAAGCCATTTCTCAAGTATATGGAGGTGGTCTTGAATGTGTTGTGAAGCTACCTCTGGCGATTCGTTCATGGCCATAATTTGTGTGACATCAGCAAAAGTTCCTATTGTAGTGTCTGGGCTAGTAGGGAGGTCAGCAGTATGGATCACGTACAGTTTTGGTCCAAGGACGCTTCCCTATGGTACCCTTGCTTGGATCTTGTGGAGTTTGGAGAGGGACATAGTAGGACATAGTAGGGATGAGGTAGTATTTTTTTTTAGCTTGCATAGTAGTCCGGTATGCCACACTTTGTCAAAGGCCAGACTTACATCTAGAAAGATGGCACTGAAATATTTCTTTTCATCAAATGCATAGATTAGATTAGATTAGACGGGGTCGATTGGCTGTGCAGAGCCTTACAGCACTGCGACCTGTTTAGATCTTTTGTACTAAAACCCTACTGCTATTTGATTCCCAGAAATTCAACTTCCCTGACAAGGTCAATTAATTTCCTGGGAGGTAATGACCTGATCCGTTCTGGCGTTACCGCCATACCTCCGGTTAGGGCCTGCCTGGTGGTAGCTAGAGCTACACACTCACATAATATGTGTTCGGCCGTTTCTTCAGCCGATTCACATAATCTGCATGTGGTGTTATCCACTTCGCCCATATTGTGGAGATGGTACTTCACTGGGCAGTGTCCTGTTAGGAGACCGGTGATTAGTCTTATCTCGGTTTTGGTGAGGCGTAAGAGCTGTTTGGCTCTATTTGGCGAGAAGTCAATAAACATTTTGGATTGCCTTTGACCTGGTGCATTTTTCCAATGGTCTGTTTTGCACTTTTTTTCCCATTCTTGGATCACGCCTTTTTTGTGTGCTTTCGATAGCCCACAGGTCGGTTTTGGTCCAATGATGGTAGTTGAGGCTCCTTCCTTAGCAAGTATATCGGCATGTTCATTGCCTTTTATGCTTGCGTGGCCGGGTACCCACATTAGGGTGAGCTTGTTGCCCTTTGCCAGTTGGTTCAGAGCCTGTTTACAGTTCCAAGTGGTCTTGGAGTTAAAGCTGTACGCTTTAAGGCTCTTTAGGGCAGCCTGGCTATCCGTGATTAGATATATGCGTGCCCCTTTGTAGCCCTTTTTTGTGCACACCTGAGCACATCTTTCTAAGGCTATTATTTCAGCCTGTAAGACAGAAGGGCCATGTCCGAGAGGAACTGATTCCTTATGCTTAGGCCCATATATGCCTATGCCGGTGCCCACCTCTGTCTTGGATGCATCTGTGTACCAGAGTACAGAGTTGTGTTTTAGTTCTGTGACTCGTTTCAGACTGTTTTGGCGACTATCAATAGTCACATCAAATCTTGATTCGAAGTCATAGTTGATCGGCATTATGTCCGATGGTGTTTGTAGGAACTCGGTTGTGACGAGTTCTAGAATTTCTGAGTGCCCGGTTCTGTGGCCTGTACTGGTCCACCATCAAATGCATAAGTAATTGTGTTTCCACTCAATGTTCTAGTTCGACTGTAGAGTGGTTTTCTTGAAATCCAAATTGATGGTCAGGTATATATTTTCAGGAGTGGTGTTAATCTGGTTAGGAGTAGTTTTTCAAAGAGCTTTTCTAAAATAGGCAACAAGTTTATGGGCCCATATGATTTTATGTTGTTTGTTCGTTCGCCAGGTTTTTGGATTACAATAATTTGGGCTATTTTCCAGGCTCCAGGGAAATATCCAATTCTTAGGATTGCTTCGTAAATAGATGTTATTGACATTACAGCTTTTTGTGGTAATTGTTTTAGTATAGCCTGTTCTCCGGAATCTGACGGCTGTGGTCGTAAAAGAGGGTCGGAGCTCGGTAAGAAGGGGACGTAATATTTTTTGTCTCAAACCAATCTTTGCTGAGAAGTACAGGTGTAAAAGTGCGTATACCAATCGGAGCGAAGGACAGTAATAAATGTATGGGATGCAATTAGATGAACCACCAATACCTTTTCTTCGAGGGTGCGTCGATCCTCAGGGCGGACCGACCTTTTTACAACCTTGGCCGCCAGATTCCACCGAATAGGCTATATCTGTGTGTTTATTAAGTCATATCCAGGAGTTTCTCTTTGTTCTAGTTTTTTTATTGTTGATTTTATTTCTTTTGGTGTCATTGCTCGGATGTAGGGTGCCATTTGAAATGGTGCTTCCAGGAAGTCTTTTTTCTTCAGGTTCTATATCGGTAGGGTGCTGTTGGAGTACTTTGGCAAAGTGTTCAGAAATATGTTGGTTTTTTCCTTGTTGCTTTTTGCGTATCTGTCTTCACCAATTCTAATTGGTGGAATTGATTCTTTGGGTTGTTTTATTTTATTCGTGGCTTTCTGTAAAGAGTAGTCACTGTTCCTGTCCGACGATACATCTTTGAGGTAGTTCTGTAGCATTACATTTTTGAATTCTATTATTAGCCTTGTGAAGCCTTGTTGAATCTCGTTTTTTCTGAAGGATAGTGTCTGTTTCGTCATTCTTTTCTTAGTTTTCTTCGTTCTTCTGTTTTTGTTTTTATGATCAGCGGATATTTGTTTTGAGTAGTAACTTTAGCCTTCTTGACGGGTGATGCTTCCCATGTTGCTTTTTACATATCTCTTGTTAATTTTATGACAGCTTCCTCTATATCTTCAAGGGTTTCGAGTTAAATATTCATGCGAACTTGTATTAATTATTACAAAAACTTGAGATATCAAGTTCTCACCTTCAATTGTCATTTACTCGAAAAATTTCTTATGTAAGATGGCAACATTTTTATACTTCCAGTTCGACAATGAAAAGATCTCTCAAAATCAAGAATAAAAATAGGGGATTGCCATTTAAAAACAAAATGGATGACGTCATTACTCAAAAACAAATGACGACGAAAATGTGTATTTTTATTTAAGAAAATCAACCTGTTCGAGCATCTTTTCCAAAAAATATTATATTCGATTTTACTGACTATATTCCATACTTTAGGCGTGCACTGTATACATACATACATATGTACGTATATTCTTTCATATTTCGTATATTATAAGTTCATATTAATTAATGGTTTTATTTATCTGCTCCAATTATTTAACCAATACAGTGAATTCTAAACCATTTTAGCAAGTTTTCTTTTTGTTATGAACTCAAACGACCTTTTTCTGGTTCTTTTCAAAAATTCGGACATTTTGATAATCCGGACAACGTCTGGTCACAATTAATCCGGATTATCGACTCTCTACTGTAATTGTTTTCCACTTGATAGTGTCAGTTGAGATGTATGTGGTTTGCATTCCAGTCGGCTATGAGTTTTGGTCCTAATGTTTTGAAGAATTTTTAATAATCCAGACTTTTTATTTTATGTTTAGGAGGGCTGTAGATTGCCGATATTATTGTTGGTCTATTTTGTAGTTCAACTTCTATACTAGTTGCCTGTATGTTGGATTCTCTATGTTTTTGTATTTCATGGTGCTTTATAGTTTTGTTTTATTATGACAACTGTCCCTCCATGCGCTTTGTTGTCTGGATGATTAGTTGTGTATACTAGTCTTTAATTCTGATAAAATTTTTAGATGTCATTCTAGTTTCCGATATTAGTATTATGTCTATTTGATGTGTCTTCAGGAATTCTTGCCTACGTTCCGATAAGCTGTTGACGTTCCACGATGAGATTCGTAAGAATTTAACCATTTTTATTGTTTTAAGTTGAACATTCGGTCTAACAGTTTTTCCATGGATTTTTCGAACCGTTTTAGCATTTGGTCTGTGGCTGCCAGTATGTTTAGTTTTTCTTGATTTTGTTCTTGTGTTTGTTTTTGGTTTATATTCATTTTTGTTGCCTCTGTGTATGTGTCTTCTGCCGTATTTGTTTCTCTATCCAGCATATAGAGAAAGTTAATTGGATTCTACTTAAGAATGCGTTACTAAATACAGGGTGTGCCATTTGAAAAAACGAAGTTATTCAACTTTATAAGTTCGGTTTTTCTACCGCATTTTTTTTATCACCCTGTATAATTTTTTGTATGAAATCATGGTTGGCTCTATAGTTCGAACCTTCAACCAAATAATAGAAATGATTTTAATCGTTCAACGTCAATCACTGGGGAAAAAATAAAATTTCATCCAGACCATGCATTTCAACAAATCTTCAAATATTTCGAAAACGTCAAACAATAGGTATAGGGAGTATTGAAGTAACTTACCTTTATTTGCTCCATATAATTTAAAAATGACAAAAAATACAGGGTGTTCCATTTAAAAAAACATAAGTTTGGTCTGTAACTTTGTTATGAGACACCCTGTATAAATTTAAATATTTTTAGGGCGTGCAGCTCACTATTATACACAACTTTTGTATAAAACATTTTTCGAAATTTTGACAAATAAGCACGTGATTGGCCGTTCCCAGAGCTCTGAAACACCCTGTATTTTAATTAAACAAATCAGTCTGACAAAGACTTTGCGAAAATAATACTGAAAAGAACAGTTTGAATCATGATTAACATTAACTGGTCATAGCATGTAATTATTATTCTTAGAATATCAAAACAATTTAATAAGGTACATTTCACTATATGTATATATACGCCTTCTTTTAAGCCAAAAATTATTATAGCCAGAAGATGGGAATTCCTTATTGATCATTAGTAACCTGTTATCTTTTACAGTTTTATAAAGTAGATGTATATGGCGCTAATGACTCTCCTATTAGTATGAAACAATTGTTCAAAGTTTTAAAGGAAATTGAAGGTGATAGAGAATGTGAAGAACCTATTGGTATTTTAAGTAGCGAGAATAGAGATAACTGGGGAAAAGCATATGAAGCTCTGATAAAAGGTAAGTAAAGTAAAACAACAAAATCCAGTCTCGCCATTCAGACTTTCAAATTCAAGATGCAGACAACCACCGCATGGTGAAAAAAATCCAATCCTCACTATTCCTGATGTGCTTGGATCGTCCCATGCCTAAATCTAGAGCTTGCAATATGCAAACTATTGCCGGTGAACAACTTATTCATGGTGGGGGATTTACAGTCAATTCTGCCAACCGTTGGTATGATAAAACTATACAGGTACTCATGTTTTACTTACTTGCTTAATTGAAACCTTTCCTTTACTCATATTGACATATTAAATTAACACATTATTGTCGAGACCCGTGAAAATACATTTTTCGCAAACTAGAAGAGTTTTTAGGTTACCCTTGGATAAACGTTGATACTGTTCCCGAATTCATAACCGATGAGGTGAACTTGTTTATCGACTATTTTGTAGAGAAATCGATTAGGTATTATTACCAAAATGTAAATAAATTACCCGCTCCAGTCGTAATGCTCCAGCATAAAACGCCCAACTACAATGTGTTAAAAGGCTGATACAATTAAATGAAGGTTAAGAACAGTCATAGGGACTTTATAATAAAACACGAATCTGAAGACACTGCTACAATTGTTCGAACACATAGTGGGTACATCAGGCAGACGAACAATGGTTATAATGTTTTATAATACAGACTTAAATACTAAGTATAGATGTGGTCAGAATTTTGGAAGATTATTATAATTAAAAAATTTCTAAACTAATCTAAACTAAATTATCATAAAGCCATTTTGCAAGACAGCATCTGTAGTATAATTATGTTGAAACGGTCATAAAATCAACTATTTTAATCCGAACCCTTTCAAGCCAACACCATACTCGACTAATTACCAGTTCAACTTGAAAATCCTGTCAAGATTTCATGTGTACTACTTTTATAAGTACTTGTTTTGTAAATGAAGGAGAGAAGAGAAAAAATAACAATTTAGTATTTGAAATAAAATAGAAAGTGATTTATTTTAGTTTGTTGTCGGTGAGACTGGTATTAATGGATTAACTTATGAGCATTCACCGGCCGAAGGACAACCAATTGCAGTCATGACCGATTTCATAATTAATTACATGTAAGCTCTTCGAAAACAATAATTGCGAATCATACATTAAAATGCATTTTTAGAAAGCAAGATAAAGGTAAAAACATACCGGATGCCCAGTCCTTGAGCAATATGGAAAGGCTGAAGTTTAAGGTGGATTATGATGTTAGGAATGCAATGGAAACTGCTAAAGAGAGTTTGAATGGGTAAGGTTTTACGTTTGTTTTTGTTCAAATTTTCTGCTCAGTATATTTAAACTGAATTCAAAAATTGGATTATCACGAAGTAACAGTTGCAACCCTCTTCTTTACTCAGAATATTTGTTTTTAGATTAATTAATGATTTGGAATTGGATTGTCTTACTTTCGACAAGTACGGAAAGGAGTTCATCAAGAGCCAGAAGCTTAGTCCTGACAGTTACATACAGATCGCCCTGCAGTATGCATTTTATAGGTGAGTATTGTTTTTATTACTATAATAGAAGGTTTTGTGGCAGAATTTATTTTATTAGTCATAATTTCATTATGACGGAGTGAATTTTTTGTAAATATTTTGCTTACTGGAAAAAAATTATAAGCTACCACTAAACATACTTCTATAGGGTGTAGTATAAGCTGATCGATGTAACTCAAAATCAAGACCCGGGATATTTATTGTGTGACTAGTTTTTTTAATTACCCATCATTTAGAAATAACGTAACTTTTTTGGTAAATTCTACAGGTGTCATATGCATATTAAAATTGCACATAATTTTTGCATCTGTTTGTGCCCCAAATTTGATTTAGTTTTATTTCCATTTTTCAAATATTTTATGTCGTTTCGAATTTCCTTTGCTCTCTCCATCTTTGTCCTCTTCCTTTTCTAATACTGATTACTAACCTTCCTATCTTGACCAATCAGAACATTTCCTCGATTTCTCTAATCGGTAAGTTTTGGATCATAAATCATACAGTAAGTTATTATTTTCCCTCATATTTAATGTGAACTAATTGTTTAGTTTTAATCACCCTCTAAACTCTTCGCACTATTTCCTATTGTTAATTTGCAACTTTGCAACTTTTGTTACATTATATTTTACGATCTGTGTATCCTTAATTTAATGTTAAAAAGACTCGTCAACCGTGCAAACAGCATCCATACTGTAACACTCACATAAAGTGTATATTTAAAAAAAAACATGACACAATAATCTCATCTTGGGAACACCAGGACATCAAATCAAAAATAGGCTCAAATCCCGAACGTCTGGTTACCCTGTCAGTGTGGAACATTGGTTTCAGACAATTTTCATTTATGATTTTCTATCGTGTGAGCCACAAAATTTTGTTTCAGAGTTGGCTGTGAAATAAATGAGGTATGTTGTATATTATTACATCATGAGATTAGATTAGTTCAATTGAATTTATAGATTTAAAAAAATGAATTAATCTCAGACATGACTGCTATGTTTCTTTCTCTCAGGCATGGCCAACTCTGAAACAAAATTCTGTGACTCACACCTTATATATCCGACACCATGTCAGTAGTTAAGCGATTGTAATCTTCTTTAAAAATGGTGAATCAGATATAGCAAAGCAGCGATTATTTTGTAGAAATTTTTGAACTTCTCATCATGATAACATTCCTAGTCATAGCGCCATATGGCTTCTGAAATTTCGGTTAAATGGTTCTAAATTAAAAAGAAATCCACCAGGAAGTGTTTGTACTGTAAGAACTCCTGAAAACATAGAAATTGTAAGAGCAGCTGTAGAGTAGAACCCACGGTCTTCAGCTAGATTACAAATTTCAAGTCAAGGCCTCAGTAGACATTTACATATGAACCTCAACTTTTATCTACACAAAATAGTTGTTGGGCAAGAGCCAAGTGATATAAATCGGGAAAAAAAATCAAGGAAGGATGTTTGAAACGAATGCGGATTATAATGTTGAGAGAAAAATTTCCTTAAGATGGCCAAAACTATCTTGTAGATAAAGATGATATAATACACAGTGGCTTACCATGAAGTGAATGGGCCCATGTTCAAGCAGCATTAATGTGACCTTTGGATACAGTTTTCTTCTTAGGCTTCAATGACAACTTGTTTACTAAAATGTATTTTGCCCATTTTTGGACGCTCTCCCTCCTTCATAGATGACACTCCCTCCTGGGGTCATTTATTTTTTTTTATTCATTGCAAAATGAAATCACTAAAAGTGTTAGTATTTATTTTATATTTATAAACAATTATCAGTGGTTTAAACCAGCTCAGGGTCAGATTCAGAGTATTCATGTGGGGCAAATTTATGCAAATTGCGAAAAAAAAAAACTATATTTTTATACTGATTCATGAAGCACCGAGTAGAAAACCTACATTAATTAGAATAACATACCGGGTGCTGATCCGACCGCTCGATAATAGCAATTCACATGTAAAATCACACTTTTGCAGTTTCCTGCTCCCCTATTTATTTTAGAGCAAAAGCATAAGAGATCAAAGTTGTTCAGAATTTAAAATGCTATATGATAGGTCCATATTTATTTTCAAAATAGTACTAAGAGTAGAAGAAAACGAAGATATAAATTAGTAATAATTTGAAAAAAATAACAATAGCCATGATTTTATAAAAAAAATTTGCGTCATCAATAACTATCAGTTCTTTTTAATAAAATCAAATTAAATGCTCAAAGAGACCTCCATTAACGGCTAAACATTGACCAAGTCTATCATAAAAATTTCTGCGAACATTTGCAAGTTGCCGGTTCGTTATTTTGTTGCATTCTTCAGTAATTTTGTTTTTCAGAACCTCGATGTTAGCATATCTAGCACCGTATATTTTTGATTTTAAGTGGCCCCATATAAAGAAGTCGTTTGGTGATAAGTCTGGTGAAGAGCTAGCCAATTCACCAGTCCGCCTCGTCCAATCCAGGTATTTGGATAGCAAATATTTAAATACTCAGTGACGTCTCTTGTAAAATGCGCAAGACATCCATCATGTTGAAACCATACCACATTTTCTCCTGCGACAGGATCTATGGCGGGGCCAATCTCCGATTGAAGCAGCTCAAGGTATTTTCCCCCGTTTAAGTGCCCATCAATGAAGAAGGGGCCTATAATATTAGATCTGTATATTCCTAACCAAACGTTGACTGACTGCGGATATTGGGAATGGTTATCGATCACTAAATGCGGGTTATCCGTATCCCAATAGCGATAATTTTGCACATTTATGGTGAAGGTCGATTCGTCAGAAAAACAAATGTTGTTAATTAAATATGTGTCCACATTGGCCATTTCTATTAGTGTTTCACAGAAAACCATTCTAGAATACCTGTCTGGCTCAAAAATCTCCTGGTGATTCGAAAACTTGTACGATTTAAACTTGTTCTTCTTTAAAATTTTAAGAGCGGTTGTATTGTGCAAATTTAAATCGTCGCCAATTTGCCGAATACTAATGCGGGGATTTGCAACGGTCGCAGCAATAACGTTTATTTCGTTTACATTATCTCGCACAATTTCTTCTTCCTCGGCTATATTTGAAGTATGCTTTAAACAGGACTGGCAGGGTTTAAAAACGGATCCATATTTTGCTTGGTTTGCAATCACGTTCTGAATCGTGGAAATAGCGGGTATCAGCCGATCGGGATATAAACCAGCAAACAAGTTTCGAACTTCATTTACACTACTACCGGAATAAAACCACTTCAGAAATATGTTTTTTTCAGCAATTGTATAAGACATTATTATGAATTACTTAATTGAAAAGCGCACTTAAATATCGAAACGGAGTGCGATTTTACGAAAAGTCAAAACTGACAGTTGTTGATGACGCAAAATTTTGTTGAAAAATCATGGCTTTTGTTTTTTTTCAAATTATTAACATCTTCGTTTTCTGCTACTATTAGTACTATTTTGAAAATAAATACGGACCTATCATATAGCATTTTAAATTCTGAACAACTTTGATCTCTTATAATTTTGCTCTAAAATAATTAGGGGAGCAGGAAACTGCAAAAGTGTGATTTTACTTGTAAATTCCTATTACCGAGCGGTCGGATCAGCACCCGGTATATTTCGACAATATTAACTCCACCGTTCCCTTAGAAGGCATTTGCACCGAACACTCGATTATTCACAATGGCTAATCTCAACTAATCTATTTAAACATAAACTCTCTCGACATCCGACATCCTTTACAAAACAACCCCACAAATGTCTGTAAAAAAAAAACAACCTTTATTGGCATAATTAAACAAATTTATCTACATACAAATACTATTCTCTCCTTTCCCTTCACCTCCTGTCCTCCTTTATCCCAGCCTCATCCTCCCTCATCCATTCCGTCACCCTTCTGTTCCCTTTCACTCCCACCCATTCCTCATTCACCCCCTCACATTCTTCCGCCAGGTGTCTCCACGTATCCTTCCCCCATTCACATAACCTACATCTCATATAATCCTCCCCCATCCATTTCTTCCTCCCCCTCTCTCCAGACCCATACCTAGCCCTCGCCATTATCATCCTTTCCTCCCTGCTCCACCCACCCTCACTCATGTATCTTGGCAACCCTCCCATACACTTGCCATCTTCCAAACATATCATTGTACTCGCTCTTAATAATGTCTGTATATTGGTCGAAACCAAATCCGACATGTCTTTTTCCTTTCACAACTGGTCGTCTCTCCAAATTCCAGCAACAGTTCATAACCAGAATATTAGTGGGTCAATAGCTGCTACTCATCCCTCTTTCAAAATTGGAAAATGCAATCCCCCTAAAATTAACCATCCACTTAACGAATGCCCACACCTTATCCTTATCGTCTCTTTAACTACACGTTTTTCTAGTATATGTACATCCACATTCGCAAACGGATGATTCAATTTTTATTAAGGCATCACTATATAGCAATACAATAATTGAGCCGTTTATTTTGAAAGTGGGGCAAGTCCATTTTTTGTTATTGCGAGATATTTAAAGGTTTGCATTTTAATCAATTTAAAAATATTGGTAAGCACTAGTGAACATATTTTTTGTATTTTGTGGTATTAGATAATGTAAGTTTATTATTCAATAGTGTTTATAGTGTTAGCTAAAATAATAAAGGTTTTATTATACCTACATGGACCTCACTCTCAAAATTAATGAATTATTGTAATCGTTCATGAAAATATTTCAATTTATCAGTGTTTTTAAATATTACAGTAGAAGATATAACATAACACAAAAAGATTAATTTTTATTAAGAATTCAATTAAATTATACATATTCGTTAATCATTTACTTTATATGTAAAATTATATTGAACTTTACTTAGGATTTAACATTTTCAACATTCATGATGAACAGGAGGTAAATGTAGTAATAAATCATCATGTCTTTGTATCTGTCAGATATAATAAATCTACTTTTCTTCATATACAGAAGATAATTTTATTTTTCTTCCTCGTTGTGGTGATAAATCAATAATTTTAAATTTAGCATGTTCCATCAAAGTTTTGTATATCTTCTTTGTAAATCTGATCTAGCATATACTTAACCAATTCACAGTTTCTTCATCAGTATTTATCTTTCGTTTTAAAGTTGCTTCCTTCAACGGTTGTGTTGAAAAAAAAAATGCGTTTCATTTCATCTACTAAACATTGATTATGTTTTCAACAATGTGGTATTACTTCATAATAATCCTGGGGGATGTACAAGGAATTGGTTTTTCAGACTACCATTTCTACCGCACCAAAATCGCGGTAAGAATGAATGTCCTGACGATAAAAATTTGTGATCGATGATATTTACTTCATTGTGAATAAATAATAAATGGCAAGATGCTACTTCTTCTGATCCTCTCGATCAGGGGTCTCCAAACTACGGCCCGCGGGCCAAATGCGGCCCGCCACCTCAACGAATCCGGCCCACGACAAGCAGTTACATTTTTCGTAAATGTCACATTTTAAAATTCTACAACGATTTTTGTTATAGGTTTTGAAATTAGTTATAAAATTGATTATACCTTGGCCCACTAGGTTATGAAGAATTATATATATGGCCCGCGATGGAAAAAGTTTGGAGACCCCTGCTCTAGATGCTATAGTTTCATCCCAAACATACATATTAACTTGATCATTATGAAAATTGTGGAAGCCTTTATTTAATACATACATATTCCATTTATAATATGGAATTGATACTGTTAGTTTAGGATAAGATAGTGCCTTTTATAAATCAAAGTAGAATGCAAAATAATTTTCCGGATTATTCAAAGGCAAATATTTGTCTTCCTACAAAGATTTTCTAGCCAGTTCGGCATTTATTATTTGAATTTCATGTTATTTTGTTCAATTCTATAATCTTTTTCCACTATTTCGATGGACTTTTCTTATTTTTTTAGTCATAAGTAACCTTGTTTTCTTCGTGTTCCTCTGTAGCATCATTCTCATCTGATGATGAACTTAATATTTCAACTATTTTTCTTTTCTGGATTTTTTTTTAAATTTTGGAACGAATTGTCTTTATATTCAGATCCTGATTCCAAGATTATTCCTTTATTACCGATTCTCAAGGGTTTTATTTTTCCAAACATAATAAAAATAATGAAATTACTTGCAAATGAGGACTTTATTGGAGTGTCGTTATAACTTAGAAAAGTATTTTCATTGAATTTTTCTTACCTACCAAATTCACTTTCAGATGCATCAAAGTTGAAATCGTTCTGAGCCGTTTTTGTTTTTATAAAATATTCCCCAATTCGTTATTGATTTTTAAAATAAGAGTGAAACTGTTAAGGCGTTTGGTGCACCTGACCTAAAACAGCACGATGCCGAATATTAAACAATTTACAATTTTTCGCAGTGTTGCCAATATTACTAGAATTTGCCAGTATTGCAAGTAAACATATTATCTAAACACTGAAATTATGAAATACTTATTATTATTCTAAATTCGGCCGTAATATATTCGGTTAAAAATAATTTCAACCTAAGATGGATTCCAATATCCAAACAACACACCTTGAAGGTAAATCCTCAGCTGTTCTCTTTCTTGACGCCCAAAAAGCCTTTGATTCCGTCTGGTATCAAGGTTTACTATACAAATGCCACCTTCTTAATATAATTTCAATCCTTAACAAGTTCCTCTCCAACAGATCCCTCAGTTAGTTAGAATAACGATAGGCATTTGGCAGATTAACTTACTAATTTTATAATATGCCTGTTAATTATATGTATTGTTTCTGTTAATAAAGATGTATTATATATGTATATAACATATATTGAATTTTATAATGCAAATAAATATACATTTAAATTACAAAACATGATATAGGATAGGATCTTGAAGTAGAAATTGGGTGTGAGGTCATTCTAACAGGTGGTTGAAGTATGTCGAATTTTCTTTAAATTATAGACTTCACTTCGTTCCTGGAGCTCACTATGAGTCGGCAGCTACAAGGAAATACAAAGATGGAAGGACTGAAACAATCCGATCTTGCTCAATCGAGTCGATAGCTTTTGCCAAGAAAATGCTTGATTCAAATGTCAGCAATCAAGAGAAGATTAAAGCTTTGCGTGATGCAATCGAAGGCCATAAGAAATACACCATAGATGTAAGTACTAGAATACCCAATAAAATAAAATAATATAAGTAGATGCCTTAGTAGTGGTAGTAATGATATTTGTTAGCATTCTAGACAATTTATTCTTCTACCTTGTGTAGTTTGTTAGTTTTAAGTGCTATTAATTGTATCATGGTAGTGAATTTCCCTTCCAGCTTCAGACCTGGCCGAGTCACATAATCAGTGGTCCAATGTGCCAATCACGAAGTTTGTAGAGATTCTGATTTGCGGGCAAATTTATATGTTTTGATCCTTCGTAATCATAAGGAAATGACAGACATCCGAATTAATATTCCTACAGCTAGAATGATCAACATTGACTAAAGGGATACTGGTTTAAGTTTAGCAGATGATCTTGTGATGCAGCCTAATACGGAGTAATTTGAAAAGTACAGTGCTCAAGTTTGTCACCCCCATAACAGTTTAACCCGCTGTACCTTTAGGAAGGCTCACTATGATCGATGGTAAAGCACAGTGAAGTATCAATTGTCACGAGTAACCAGTTACTAAAATCCTACACTGATCTTTTTTGACATTGTTGATGCTGCCCTCTGCAGTTAAAAAATTACCGTAGGCAGGACCGTCTGCTAAACTTTTACTGGCAGATCTAGTTAACTACTTTTAAAATGAACAGTCCAAACAATTAACCCAAGTTAGATGAAATAACACCTTTTTAATGTTATCATTTTAAAACCCGCCAACATATGATACAATAAGAAAAAGTCTTGCACATTATTTATCAGGATTATGATAACTTAAACTACCTTTAATATGTTCCTAAAGTCGGATTCAAAAGGGAGGAAATTTTAGGGGGAGACCACATGTTGACTCTTCTTGTTCTAGGCCGAGAACTTTAAAATATAAAGGCAACAATGGTTTGATTTGCATGGGCGGAATTTCTGCGGAGGGGGATGTTGCTGTTTTATTCTCGCAGAGAGGCCTTTTCCATTTGCTTTTTTTCTCTATTATTATGAAGGGACACCTAAACAACAGACGAATTTTCTTTACCGACAGGAATCGTACGGATGATTTCTTGACAGTTCCAATATGTTTTTACGATCCGTAGGGTTTCCGCAAAAATTCCTTCAATGTGAACCCGGTTGCTAGATAATTATTTTTTCTATATTTTCTGAATAACATCCAATCCTTACGCTTCCAGTAAAAAGTAAATACAACTTGAATTTTAGGCACTTAATGGCTATGGTGTAGATCGGCATCTCCTCGGCTTAAAACTAGCCGCCATAGAAAACAAAATGGAAATCCCCAAATTTTACAACGACAAAGGCGTCCTCAAAAGCGCCCACATGAGGATATCCACCAGTCAAGTGGCAACGAAATGTGATGGATTCATGTGTTACGGCCCACTCGTGCATGACGGTTACGCTTGCTGCTACAACCCTAGGAAAGATACTATTAATCTAGCCATTGCTGCACATACTTCAAATCCCGATACTTCCGCCAAGACCTTCAGAGAAGCCTTGGTCCAAAGCCTGCTCGACATGCAGGAGTTACTCGCTAAGAACCAACAAAGCAAGTTGTAAGGAAAATACGACTACCAACTTCGCAATAATTATTTCTCAAAACTGTGTAAAAGTATGTCTATAAAATTTTGGGTCGTAGGTTTCTAGACATATGATATTGTCAAATAAAATACTGTTTTTATTAAGTTTGTTCCTGTATACTGTATTTTATCTAAAGTATTAAAGATGTTTATTTTTAAAGTCTGTTTTGCTGTATTTGTTTGCATTCTTATCAACAAGAATTATAAAATTTTGAGGAAAGGTATGCTCTTATGTATTGGCACTTAAACCCTTACTGCATGATTTTTTATTTTTATGAAACAAAAATAATTATGAATACCTTTGGTGATTCAGTAATTGGGAAAAATATTTAAAAAATTTAATATCTATTTTTTACAGAAATACAGGGTGTACCATGTCTGGCACGCAATGCAGTAATGGAGCCTTATTTCGTATGACATAATAGAAAACAATATCTGTCTTTATTTAACCCTTTGCTGCATACGGGAGTACAATTTGCACCACCAAATTTAGGCAAGCTGTGACACATCGGCCTACAAAATAGACCACAAAATTTGCGGTTTAGCGACTGTCAGTACATATAACGCAAATTCGTATTTTGACAAAAATCTCTTGTTTCCAGATGCCTATGAAAACAAGAAATTTTCTTCAAGGCAATGCTATTAGTCTCTAAAATATATCTAAATATAAATTTTTACCACTAGCCGCTAAATAAAGCTAAAAATATATGCAAACTGCTTTGTGCCATATATGGCATGGTATGCAGAAAGGGGTTAACAAGTTTTCATAAGTTAAACAAAAAAATGATGCCTAACTAAGATTTCGGTCGCCTTCAAAATTATGGCATTGGAGGTTTTAGCCTCCTCTGCATACTGAAACATTCACGTTTTGCATTTTAAGTTTTAGTTGGGGGCCACGACCGGACATAATCTGAAAAAAATGATTGTTTCCAAAATTTTCAACTTCATGGTCTCGTTCATATCTGAAAAAGACAACCAATTTGTTTCATATTTCCAGACTCAAAAACACGTCGTTCTAATCATGGTAAGCAAAAGTGGACACAATTTTAACAGGACAAATTCGAGCATATTATTGTATTGCCAGTCGTTCAAATATAACTTCTGCTAGTTTTTTGTGCCTCAAACATTATTACCAATACTGGAAATATTTTGAAAATAAAGAAAAAATGATTCAAAGAATAAAACATATCCCTTTAGCTAGAGGTAAAAGATAGTATCTTATAAATTGCTGAAAATGTAACTGATCAGCAAAAATTAGACATCAATCTTCAAGTTTAATTTCTCTTTGTCTTGATGAGAGTACCGCCATAACGGGATCGGATCGCATAGCAATTTTTATTCGATATTGTGTGGGAAATAAAATCAAAGAAGAATTGAAAAAAAATTGGTCCTGTCAGAATTTTAAACCTCAAAATGGACATACTAAATTATTGGGATGCAGTTTCTAACAGTGAAATCAGTGAAATTGTAAAAAATACGACGCCCAGAAACACCGCGAGGAATAAAGAGTCGCAGTGCTGACAGTTTACGGAGTCTTTATGCTGCAAGAAAGACGAATTAAAACATTGCAATATGTGAGTTGTGATCAAGATTATAAATTGTTATTCGTTATATCACTAAATATAACTCGTGGTACGATTAATAACCGATCATATTTAGTCGTTGAAACCGAAGCAGCACATTCAACTCGCGCTAGCGCTCGTTGAATCTGCAGCTCGGTTTCAACTCCAAAATATCATCGGTAATAATCATACCACTTGTTGTATTACGGCTGATAATTTAGTTGCTTATAGGTATTTAAAACATATAGTATTTGCTAATAAAACAATAATAATAAATTGTAGCACCTCGTACCTAATTAAAAATAAATTGTAAAAAATTATCTTCCAAATTTTCTAGTTGATGGTCAAGTGTCATTCATGTTGGTTGTTGGTTTAATCCCGTATATTGACAAACATGATTTCACTTTGACGGTTTTCATTGAACATATTTTTAAATGATAATAACAATTTTCTTTAATCCAGAATTTAAAAGCACTCGCTCCTACGTCGCCCGTGATGTAAAAACCTTCATAAGCTATTGTTTATATTCAATTACAGCTGCAAGGTTTTTATAACGCATTCATTGCTAACCACTTTCTGGCAAAAATGAAAGTAAAGGATTTTTTTTATCTTCTAATTGTGAGGATATTGTAGCCAATACAATTGATAACATTATCAACGGACCTGGTAAGGCGACGTATTTGAACTATTATTGCTTTAATATTTATGTATTTCTACTTCATATTACTAAAGATAGAAATAGATATTAATTCTACAAAATAAAAATTCTGAATATGTAAAATTCGTTTGAAAATGCCCTAACTAGGCGAAACTAGTCGATAATTATAAACATTCAAAGTTTTTATTTGGTAGAATTAATATCTATTTCTTTAACCATTATGTTAAAACCTTGTTTCCCCTTTTTAGCAATTGCTCTACGCGATGTCACGCAATTGCCTTAAAAAAACCACACATGGATGTTTATAATTCAAATATCGATAAATGACCTCAAAACCTCAAGGTCTTGCAGTGCATTTAATTCGAACCACTTCTTAGTATTAATTACACAAATATACAATCTTATTTTTTTTGATACAGTGATCTCGGCATTAGACTCTCGCTCACTTGGCAATAATTAGATTTTTAAAATTAATTTAATCACAATAAATCGGTTGTTATAGTTAATGATCATTATTATGAAATGACGGATTTAAAAAATACACAATTACAAACATTTTACAATTGTCAAAAAATTAATTTGATTACAACTGCACTTAGAGTGTATTAAAAAAGCAGAGCATGCTCGTCCACTTTCACTGTCCTGAAATTATTTGTTGTACAGTCTTTTATTTCAAAATTCCGATTATGGCGAATGAATGCGTTATCTAATTAACATATGTGTGAATGCACATCCAAGGATGAACATACGTGTTTATAATTATAATATAAGAAAAACAGGCAATTCGTGTAGACAAGTGTTTCTTTTTTTGTTTTTTTTTTTCTAAACAATTTGAGAGGTTCATGCAATTAATTGTTTATCGATACGAATTATAATAATAGCTAGAATCGTTGCTACTTGATAATCCCAACCGAAGAGGAAATTTCCATGGGTTTTAACCGCAATAGTTGATTGTAAAACACGACGACGCAATAAGACAAGTATATATAAATCGGTATAAAAAAAATCTCCAGTTTCGATGTGTCAGCCTCATCATCAAGTACATAAATATTGAGTGTGTTCAAATATAAATCACGAAAAAGGTAATTTTAATTTATAAATTATCGACGAATTGGATTTTCATTAATGTTACTAATTACTCCATAATAAGTTTTTCTGGTTAAAATATAGTGCATTTTTACTTTCTTCGTTACGAAGTACGAGGAAGTATTGTGATCGTGATTTTTTTTCAAAATTTTTTTTACGGAAATATCCGTTTTGGGGTCCCTAGATGCTATTTCAACAATTTCTGAAAAAAAAAATGTTTGTGCCTGTGCGTGTGTGTCTGCGTGTGTGCGCCTGTGTGTGTATCTGTGTGTGTGCGTGTGTGTCTGTGCGCGCTGTAACTCAAAAACTAATAGAGCAATTGATATGAAACTTTGAACATCCGTCTTATTTGATAATCTGAAGAACTGAAAAGCTTTTGGTAAAATTTCGTACACCGGAAATGGGCGTTTACCTTAACTATTTTTTGTTTTTTCCCAATATTTTCTTAAATATGAAAAATATCACAAAAACATTTAAACAAACTTTGAAGACAACAAAGAAATGAACATCTTTTGCTTGAAAATATTTTTCATAAAATCATTTTTATTCGAGAAAAAAATTTATATATTTTTTTTTAATTTCTGGTTTATAATTATAAAACTATAATAGTTACAGCAAATTTATGTTAATCATAATTGTAGAGAATGCTAAAATAAACAACTTATAAAGAATAAGTTGTTTTTCGAAATTCCTTTAGTTTTTGAGTAAACTGAGTTTTTGAATTTGAAGTATAATTTTTCCATCTTTCATAACTTTGACGTTTTAAACGTCAGTTTCATCCGAGTTTACACAACGCTCGATGTACATTTAAAATATGATTTCAATTGAAAATAAACCATGAAAACGTAAATATAAATGGCTATGATACCATCAAGTCGGAGAAAGTAACATGATGGCCACATCACCATTTTTTAATCATTGTCACGTACAATTAATTTTTTAAATTCAACTCTTAAACTTAATTGGATGATTATTTTTTTGATCGTTCATGTGAATGAAATTAATGCGGAATAGTTATTTATTATATGAAAGTGGAATGTACGTAATTAGTCCCGCAAGAAGGAGTTTACAAATTTTCTTAAGTAATGAGTAATTGCATTAAATATTGAAATAATGTTTATAAAAATTTTGTCAACAAATTTTGACAATTCAATTTGAATTATTTTAAAACTCTTGCGAAGGATCTATGTATTCCGTGAGTCCGAGTTATGCTCCCAATGATGAACAACATTGTTTCCCTCAAATGACCGCAGTAATTCGCTCATTACACCCGATTTTGGATAAAAAAAAATACTGTGTGTTATTGCTTTTGGTTAACTAAATTTAATTTTAAGTTATGTTTATGTAATTCTTTCTTTAATAATTCCGTTCCTTATAGATTTTGACATACTATTAACATTGTAATTCATGCTGTATTTCGTTTTGATAAACTATTTCTAATGCATCTGCAATAGATGAGGGGTTGCTAATTTCAAAATGATATTGGGTGGTTAACGCAGATATTTGATTAAAAAATGTATTTGGTTTTTATGTTTATTTTGTAATTAATTGATTAGAGGAAATAAAAGATGACGATTGCTGCGGCAAGTCCGCCATTCATGTGCCCGATGGCGGGAACGATGCTAAGGCTGATGCTCCTAAACCAGTGTGGATTGGACCCGCGTTGGATGTACCAAAACGACTATCCAAATTTGAGCGACGGTGACGTTTTCGATTTCATCGTGGTCGGCGGTGGATCTGCAGGATCTGCGGTTGCTGGACGGTTGTCGGAAAACAGAAACTGGAGGGTTCTGCTTGTCGAAGCCGGTGGTTATCCAACGGCTTCAATAGAGGTAATATCTTTTCGGATATATTTAGGAATTTAGTTTCTTGCATACAGAACAATTATCTGAGTACTGGACATTCCTTTTATACCATCAAATCGAAGAAAGTTTTTGACATTTTTAGCTCTGCAATTTTAAAGCCTTCAAAGAAAAACTAACACGAGATTCAGTGGCGCTCACAAATCTACATTAGCCATATATTTCGCAATCGATACCATAAAAAATAACAAATACCAAATTTTAGAGCGTACTATATTTTATCGATGTTTCAGATACCTGGATTTATATCTGAACTCTATGGAGACGAACAATACGACTGGAATTACCAAACGGAACCATCAAACTCTTCGTGCATGGGCTTTAAAGAAGGTCGATGCTTATGGCCCAGAGGTAGAGTCTTAGGCGGCAGCAGCTCCACCAACGGCATGCTTTACGTCCAAGGCCTTAAAAGCGATTACGACGACTGGGAAAAATTAGGCAACATCGGATGGGCCTACAACAATGTCTTTCCATACTTCGAAAAATCTTTGCAGGGACCTTTAAAGGTATCGTACATTAGAGCAATGACTAATTTAAGGGAAGTATTACTGGAAGCAGCCGCAGAAGCTGGATACCCGATTTCCAACAAACGCGAGGCAATGAGTGGATTCTTTGAGTCTTTAGCGACGATCGGTGAAGGAACCAGGTGGAGTTCATCAAAGGCGTTTTTAACGAAACTGAAACACAGAACCAACTTGAAGGTATCGGTTAACACTCTTGCCACTAAAATATTGTTTGTGAAAAATAAAGCAGTTGGTGTTGAGGTATTAACTAATGGAAGAAAGGTGAGGGTGTATGCGAATAAAGAGGTCGTCGTATCCGGAGGTAGTATTAATTCACCGCAACTTCTAATGTTATCAGGGATCGGACCTAAAGAACATTTAAGCAAACTAGGCATTAGAACGATTGCGGATCTACCAGTGGGGAAGAATTTGCAGGATCATTTTATGATGCGCGGGATTTTTGTAGTTTTCGATGCACCCACTGATGACTCACTGGATTTTTGTATAGTGGCGAATATGTACTGCACGAAAAGAGAAGGACCTTTGGGCACCCTCGGCACGGGTAACATCATGTGGTTTTTCAACACCATCAACAAGTACCTCCCTCCCAACGTGCAAATCCACAACTTTTATATGGGCAGGAATGGTACAGCTGCCTTAAGACAGCAGGGGTTCACCGAAGAAGTGCTCCAACAGGTGGCCAAAGGTAATGAAAAATACGGGCTGATTAGTTTCTTACCCACGTTAGCAAAACCGAAATCCCGCGGTGAAATCCTTTTGCGCTCCACCAACCCCCTGGATCCGCCACTGATTTACCCCAACTATTTAACCCATGCAGATGATTTGGAAGCGATGTTGCGATCAGTTCAACACATCAAGCGCCTGATTGCACAACCAGCCTTACAAGCGTTTAAGGCGAGATTCTTGGAAGTTAAACCGGCCAATTGTGCCTCATTAGATTTCGACTCTAGGGAATTCTGGGAGTGCAATTTTAGGAACCTGGGTTCAACCGTGTTCCATCCGGTTGGTACGTGCAGGATGGGTACTGGGTATGATCCAAGCTCGGTTGTAGATCCGCGCTTGAGGGTTTACCAAGTGGAGAATTTAAGGGTAATTGATGGTTCCATTATGCCCAGGATTATCAATAGGAACACGAATGCGGCGTGCATTATGATTGGAGAAAAGGGTGCCGATTTGATTAAAGCCGACTGGGATGATGAGTATTGATTAGTGTTTATAATCGTTTGCTTGCGATGAATTAAACTGCTTATTGCCAATATGTTTTGTAATGTTTATTTACCTTTAATTAGAGCCTAACGCAAACAAAATGGATTGTTTTTTTCTGATGAAAATAAATAGGGTAATTATTAAAAAAGTGATTTTTTTTCATTTTCGAGTTTTCTTTGCAAACGCGCCACAGGTTTAAAATTGACATTTGTTTTTGCATAAGTACATTTTCTGATGGATTTTAATGAGTGATGAGTAGAATCTCCGAATCGAAGGTATTTTTTCAGAATATCATTTCAAATGCAATTTTTGAGCAAAAGTAAGAAGAGGGAACCCAGGTTTTCGTCAACATTTTCAAATCGCCAATTTTAATTGAGTCCAACTGATTTGCACACAATGAGCACAGATTTGCAAACAGCTTTCGATTTGGAGTCTTCGTTTGGCCGCTACGGCCGTTCAAATATGAAAAAATCGACTTTATTCTGAAAATTTTCAAAGTGACTAGACAACTTTTTGTTAGTTTAGCTCAGTGTTTCTCAACCTTTTTGGGCCAAACGCTCACTTTGTCAGGTATGCTTCTTTATTGGCCCCCTTTAAATTTCTACAGCTTAAAATTACATGATAATACCTTATGTAGGTTATGTGTTACTAACAAGTAAACCTACCTTTGTGTTACTCGCCGATTTTATTGATACTTAGTACACTTGTAGAGCAGTAAAAAAATAATCTAACGTATTTTTTTTATTCGGCAAAGAGGCAATTTTAAGGGTGAAAACACAATATGAAAGATAATTTAGCATACTTGATTGAATATCGTCGAAATGGTGACAGAGATATAAAAATGCTTGAGATAAAAATTCAGTTGGTAATTAACCTTCTTCAAAATAACATATTTAAATTTTGAAATAAGAAAATATGTTGCAAGACCACCATAAGGAATAATAATTGTTTTGTTTCTGTATTCTAAACTACACTGGAGGAAAAAAATGAAATACTTCGTGAAATTTTGACCATTTTCAAACCGTCATAACTCGGCGTATTTTCAATCGATTTTGATGAATTTTTTGATGGCAAAAAACTTTGAAGTGTCTTCTTTAAAGTCATGCATACAAACTTAAGCGTAACCCCTTCCGCCCCTCTCTAGCACTCCTGTGAAAAAAAATTTTTCAGGAAAACATTTTCAACTTTGCCGATGTCTATGGAGTTGGAAAAATTTTGTCGACTCCATCCACCATAAAGGCATTAAAATCTGATCATTTCCCTATGCAGGACTTGAAGAACGAAGTTCCTACGACGATTTGGCACCAAGTTATGGGTGTTTGAAAAAACATAACTCAGCGACCTTTCAGCCAAATTTGATGTCTCTTTCGGGAAAAAATCTCTTTTTGGCCCTACTTTAAGGGGGTAAACTCAGATTCGAATGATCCCTTCTCGAACCCTTAAACCCCCGAACAAAAAACACGTTTTTGGCCAAAAAACGTCCAACTTTGGCAACGTGTACCGAGTTGTATAAAATGTGTCGACTCGATCCACTAAAAGGGCATTAAAATGTGTTTATTAATTACCTGTGCAGGACTCAAAAACGAAGTTCCTACGGCAATTTGGCACAAAGTTATGGGTGTTTAAAAAAAAGTGCATTTTGTGGTCTTTTTATTTGTTTGCTTGGAGGGGCGTAGAGCCCTCTCTTTGAGTGGGGGTAAACCCTCTCAAAGAGGACACATTTTGCTTTTTATTTCTCAAAAGATCGTCGAAATCGGTTGAATAGAAGCTGAGTTATGGCCTTTTGAAAATTACCTAAATCTCAAGTGTTTAATTTTTTTCCGTCAGTGTAATTTGTTTGTTTTTATTGGATGAATGGAAAAATGGACGAATGGTGGTGAGTTAGGCCCACATTTTTTTCCAACCCTACAGAGATTGTTAAAGTAAGCCTTTTTTGACCTAAAATATTTTTTTTTTGTTAATGGAGTTCTAAGGTACAAAATGCGATATTCATGATTTCGCGAAAACAATTAATTTTCGTGCATACCTCAAAGAACATGCGAAGAAAATTTCATTCGTGAAAACGATAACAATTTCGTCGAGAAACTTCGGACTTATGAGTCAAAAAACCACAAAATTCGCTTTTTTTAAACACCCATAACTTTGTGCCAAATCGTCGTAGGAACTTCGTCAGTAATTGAACACATTTCAATGCTCTTTTGGTGGATCGAGTCGACACATTTTTTCCAACTCGGTACACGTTGTCAAAATTGGACTTTTTTGCCAAAAACGTGTTTTTTTTTTGTTCGGGGCTTGAAGGGTTCGAAAAGGGATCATTCTAATCTGAGTTTACTCCCTTAAAGTAGAGCCAAAACGGGATTTTTTCCTGAAAGAATCATCAAATTTGCTTGAAAAGTCACTGAGTTATGTGCGAAAAACCTCAAAATGCACTTTTTTTCAAACACCCATAACTTGATGCCAAATCGTCGTAGGAACTTCGTTCTTTGAGTCCTGCAAAGGGAATTGATCAAATTTTAATGCCTTTATGGTGGATTGACTCGACAAAATGTTTCCAACTCCGTAGACATCGTCAAAGTTGGACATGGTTTCCAGAAAAAAACTTTTTTTTTCACAGGGGCGCTAGAGGGGGGCGGAAGGGGTTACGCTTAATTTAGTGTGCATGACTAAAATTACTGCGCAAGAAGGCATAATTTGATTTTGACAAAAATTCACAGAAATTTTTAAAGAAAAATAAAGAAAGATCTAAAAGTATTATTTAAAAATATCGTTTTATTATAATGGACTATCAAATTATCAAATCCTTGAAGTAGCGAAAATAGCTGCGCTAGAAGACAAATTATAGTTTATCTATCATAAATGCCTAAGAAAATGTATCCCAATCTCGCAGTTAAAAAAATGGCTGCGCTAGAAGGCAAATTTTAGTGACCAAAAATACAATTTCTCTAGTAATTGCTTAGTAAATTCTACATTTGAAATATTAATCTTAAATAGCGTGTGAAAACCGTTCAAAATTTCTGCATGAAAAGGAAAATTTAGATCATAAAAATCCACTATTTTTAGAAATTTCAAATTTCTTTCGATTGCTTTAAATTTAGATAAATATACTTTTAATAGCATCACTTTACAATTGACCATAGAAAATAATACAAACTTTATAGTAACATAAATGGCTGCGCTAGAATAGAAATGTTGAAGCTCAAAATTGCTGCTTTTTTGCTGCTTTATAAATTCCGCATTTCGTTTAAAAGATGTTTAAAATTTTCCGGTTGATCTCAAATAACCTGTTTTTAAAATTACCAAAAGAATAATATACAGGGTGTTCAATTTAAGTGAAGACATTGAAATATCTCGAAAACTACACATCGAATAAAAAAAAATTCTAATTAAAATGTGTTCGCCTCGGAGGGGGACATCTAATGATACGAAACTCGACCCACTACCCTCAACCCCCTAGGGGGTAGGGGGTGAGAAATAGAAAAGTTAAATAGGAACCCCCATTTTTTGTACGGATTTGAATACTCCGCGAAAAATAAAAAAGTTTTATCTGAATTTTTTTTTGTATTCGTGTCAGACGACGCTATAACACAGCCCCACAAAAAAAAGTCCGGATCTGTTTGTAGATCAGACATGTGTATTCTTATGTATTTTTCACCGCTGAATCCGAATCTGAGGTCAGAAAATGGTCTACACTCCTGGAATTGGTCCCAGAGGCCGAAAATTGCCGCTATAAGCGGAAAAAATGAGAAAAATGAAATTGAGACTGTTTCATCAAAATTTCATCATAGTCCGGTTCCATTTGCGAAGCAGAAATTCTTAAAACTGATGAAAGGTGCTCATCTGTAATTCTGTTTCTTAAAGAAGTTTTCCTAAGCTTCATTGTTGAAAAGATTTGTTCGCATATATAAGATGAGCCGAACATTGTCATTATCGTCATTGCACGAGTTATTAGATTTGGGAAATTATCTGGACTTAAATTTTTATAAAATTCTAGTAATGGTACTGTGTGAAAAGTTTGTTTCAGGAGAGTATTACAGTTCAGTTCTATTAACTCAAGTTGAAATTTTGCATCAACTTCTTCGTAATTAACATTGAATGGGGTCGCAAAAATACTAAACTCTGGTTCCATTTTTCTAAAGTCCTGAAATCTCCTTTCAAATTCTGTAGATAGTTTTCTCAAATTAATTTCGTATTTTTTAATCTTATTGTTTGATATAGTGAATTTTAAAGATTGTATTCTTGGAAAATGAGAAAGATCAGATTTAGAGATCTGATTAGCAAATAATAATAACTGTAATTTGAAACTTTTCAGGTACTGCCAAATATCGTGAAGAAACTGATTTTTTCCTTGCAATTTGAGATTAAGTTTATTCATGTGTACGAGGAGGTTTGTGAAAAAAGCGAAATCCGAAAGCCACGTTTCGTTTTCTAAGACGTCAAATTGATTATAAATGTCTTTATCAAGAAGAAAATTCACAATATCGTCTTTTAAATTCCAAATTCCTTCAAATACTTTTCCAGCACTTAACCAACGAACTTTTGAATAATACAGGATATCGGAATGCTCAGTATGCACGGACTCCAAAAACTGTTGAAACTGGCGATGTAATAATCCTCTGGAACGAATCATATTTACTAGTTTTACAACAATATTAAGTATATGGTCAATATCTAAAGCCGATTTACAGAGAGCATCCTGATGTATAAAGCAATGCAAAAAAACAACATCATTTTCCGGATACTTAGAATTAAATTTCGCAACAAATCCTTGATTGATTCCAACCATATTAGGAGCACCATCTGTAGTTACATTACATAGCTTGTCAATAGGTAAACGAAGTTTATCGATGCAATTTTCAAATTCACAAAATATATCGGCACCAGTCGTTGTTCCTTTCATTGACTGCAGCCCTGCAAGTTCTTCTGTAATTTCAAAGTGGGCGTTGATTCCTCTTACAAATATGAGTAACTGCGCAGTATCGCTGATATCTGTACTTTCATCCATGGTAATTGAATAAAAAATAAATTTTTGAGTTTTTGTAGTCAGTTGTGAAATTAGATTTTTATCAATATTTTCAATTCTTTCGGTGATTGTTTTTCTTGAGAGAGACAGTGACTGAAAATCCTTTTTCTTCTCAGGGCACATAATATCGCACACATCTATTATGCACTGCTTTATAAATTCACCATCTGAAAATGCTTTATTAGATTTAGCAATATTATAAGCCAACACATAACTGGCTTTCGTAGCGCATCTTTGAGAATGATTAGCTCTCTGAAATAATTGTTGTTGACTTGATAAATTTTTTATTAAATCTTTCGATTTAATTTTTTTCACCTCTTCACTTAACGATGAGTAGGAGTGGTTTTCATGTTTGCTCTTGAAATGGCGTTGAATGTTATATTCTTTTAAAACTGCAACAGTTGTATTGCAAAGTAAGCACACAGGTTTTTCTTTAAATAAAGTAAAGAAATATTTCCACGTCTATTCTTCTTTAAAAAACTCGACATTCTGAATCCACTTTTCTTTTTTTAACATCCATTTTAGACGTTACCTACTACGGAGAACAACACACAGAAACACAATTGACGAAAGCTTACTGCTAACTAATGCTCTTACGCGGGAGTTTGTTGAGGCACTGGGAGTTTGGGGGATTACACAAACAATTACTCGAGTCACAGCGGGTCGTTGCAGATGACTGACTAAGTCGCTAACTAACTGATCTTCGGGCGGCCTCGCTTGTATTTATACCTACCTGCGAGAGTGTCTGGAAGTTTCGAGCGAAGATGAGTCATCTGTTTAGGTCGGATGGATTTGTCTGGACAAATCCATCCGACCTAAACAGATGACTCATCTTACTATTGTGTTTTGAATATCGCCGCAGGTAGTTTTTATGCGGGTCGTCACATTACGAAGTAAGAACGCGTTCAAACATTCTCACGACGGCACTCTTAAACACGGGCCGCATTAAACCTTTCCGCGGGCCGGACTTGGCCCGCGGGCCGTAGTTTCCCCATCACTGATCTAATGTGTAAACATTAATATTTAAATCATTTAACTCCTCAAATTTTGTTATATCGTTTAGAGCTATTGGAAAACTAATATTATTATATTTGAGAATTGTACTAAAGTGAGGGTTTGATTTAATCCCATATGAATGTGATTGTGCAGGATAAAGTGTAGACGTGACAGCCCACATGATACAAAAGTTATCATTATTTTTAACATTAATTACAGCTTTTTTATTTTGAATGTGAAGAGGTAACTTAATATAAGAACCCACTGAAATTGGATTGTAATTATTAATATTTACTTTTATAAACATAATTTCTAATAATGCCCAACCTGAATTTCTCTTGAAATTCACTTAAACGATTTAATAATGTATCATAAACATTATCATGTTTTAAATTTAACTTATCAATGATTTTATTTCTGGTGCTGAATGTTTTATTTTCAATTGTGTTTTTAGAAGGTAAAACGAGTTTTTCAAGCTAAAGATTCTTTTGGTAAAATTATCTTCTTTAATTTAATTAAAAAAAAAAAAATTAGAGTAACTGATGACTGACGACGGCTCCGCTGCGCTGCGCCATCGTCCGTGTGTAACCTGTAAAAATAGAGCAAAGTAACCGGTGACGAACGACGGCTCCGCTGCGCTGCGCCGTCGTCCGTGCGAAGCCCATTAAAATTGACCAAAGTAACTGGTGACGGACGATTAAGAATACAAAGTTACAGACTTTCTGGAGAGGTACCTAACAAAACTAAATACAGCACTCGTAAGTCAGGCCGCTTTCGTTCACTTGAATTGTAAATAACAATTTTTTCAAGTCCTGTAAGGACCGGTGCAACAGAAGTTGTCAAGAATCAGCAACATTATATGCAATCATAACCTTGTTTCAGATATGTCAGTGAATGTCATGTCTGACGCACAGCTGATGGGTTCCTAACCTAAACCCGCGACTTTAAGTATGTCATGTCAATGTCATTCAATCTGTAAATTGTGTGCTATCATAACCTTGTCCCAGATATGTTAGTGAATGTCATGTCTGACGCACAACTTTTTTATTTCCATTTTTAATTTTTCATTTGATATTTTATATTTTTAATTTTTAATTTTAATTGTTCATTTTTTTAATTTTTGTGAAAGCCAGTTGTATCCTCTGCGATCCCTAAAAGTTTAAGCTTTTCGACTTGAAAAGAAAAAAAAAATCCTTAAAAAAAGAAATACGAACCCAGGAGCTGCAAATGGAGCGTAGGTGTAGTTCCAAAAATTTTGAAAACACAGAGATGAAAGCTTATTGTGCCCTTTATCAACTTTAAATATTTCAGCTCTTCAATTTGAATAGGAAAAAATACACGTCCCTGAAAGAAACTTGAAAAAAGTTAGACAGACTCTTCAAAGTCAAAACTGAAGGCATGAAGACTCCCGAAAAATAAACTTGAATCGCTCACTTTTAAGGCCTGGGCCCCGAAACGGCGGCCCAAAGAGATCAAATACTTGTTACGTGGTGCCCCTTCAGGCGAAAGGTATCTTTGGTGAAAATTTCGGCCGAATCCGTGTCATCCGATTTTCACTCAAATTTCCGATGTTTACTCATGAAAAATGAAAAATGTTGTGCCTTGACACATAAAAAAATATATAACTCGCGAACGATTAGAAAAATAAAAAAATAATGAGAATAACTGTTGTAGAGGGGTCTTTTGTGGAGACGATAGAATAGTTTTAAATTGTCTAGAATGTACCCGGAAGGCCGGGCCGAATTTTCTTGTATAATTTCTTGAGAAGGCCCCGTCGGCTACGGGGAGGATCATGGGGGACTATTAAATTTGCTCATTCGATAACAATTGATAGACACCACTTTGCCCAAAAGCAATGAAGAGGGTGAAAAAAAAAACTTTATTTTAAATCTTTTCGCTTAAACCACGCGCGTTCAGGAACTTCCACAATGTAATCTGGTAGTAACCCCAGTTTCTGAATCTGACATCTGTCAAATGTGACGATGCACTATCAATGCATTTCTTAATTTGCTGTTTGAAGAGCACCCGGACGTTAACAGGAAGAAGCTTATTTTTTTTCATCAACTTTGGGCCTCTAAAAATTATTTGGTGAGCGTCTGAGAAGCATATACACATTACAAACCGACATACAAATAGAATTTAGAGCGGTACTGATAGGGGTGTTCGGTCTTTGGCACCCCTTTGCGGCCGATGCGGCTGACGGGGTGACCGAAATGTTACCAAACTTTGGTGGTCTGTTGTAAATGGAACTCTTAATGATTTCCCAAAGTTTCATTGTTCGAACGCTCCGGAAATATATTTTTTTCGAAATTGATTTTCCGGAGAAAAATTTTCAACGTTCAAAAACGACAATAATTCAAATATCGCATTCTAATAAAAAAATAAGCGCCTACAAAAATTGTCGAGATATTCTTAAGAAACAGATTAGATGACATTTACGTTAATTTAAATTAGACATGGCCAAATAACGCGCTACCGAACCGCAGGGGACGTTCCAAAAATTTTGAAAAAAATAGAGATGAAAGCTCGTTGTGCCCTTTATCTACTTTAAAAATTTCAGCTTTTCAATTTGAATAGGAAACAACACGTCCCCGAAAGAAACTTGAGAAAAGTTAGAAACAATTTGGTCAATCGTTGAAAAATCATATCTCGTTAGGGGGCAACAAATCAAAAAATGTTCAACATAAATATTGTAGAGGAAAGCTTTGTAAATATACTGGAGCTTTGACAGACTCTTCAAAGTCAAAATTACAGGCATGAAGACTTCCTAAAAATAATCTTGAATCGTTCACTTTTAAGGCCCGGGCCCCGGAACGGAGGCCCCCCAGAGATGAAATACTTGTCGCGTAGTGCCCCTTCAGGCGAAAGGTATCTTTGGTGAAAATTTCAGCCGAATCCGTGTCATGCGATTTTCGCTCAAATTTCCGATGATTTACTCATGAAAAATGAAAAATATGGTGCCTTGACACATAAAAAGATTTATAACTCGCAAATGATTAGAAAAATAAAAAAATAATGAGAATAACTGTTAGTCGGGCCGAATTTTCTTGTATAATTTCTTGAGAAGGCCTCTACGGCCACGGGGTGGATCATGGGGCGATGAAATTTGCTCATTCGATGACAATTGATAGACACTACATTGCCCAAAAGCACCACCTCTCTCATCCGTGCAGAAGGGGGTGAAAAAAATAAAAAATACATTATTTTAAATCGTTTCGCTCAAACCACGCGCGTTGGGGAACTTCGAGAATGTAACCTGGTGGTAACCCCAGTTTTTAAATCTGATATCTGTCAAATGTGACAATGCACCATCAATGCATTTCTCAATTTGCTGTTTGAAGAGCACTCGGACGTTTACAGGAAGATGGGGCCTGCGGGGTGGCCGAAATATTACCAAACTTTGGTGGTCTGCTTCAAATGGAACGCTTAACGATTTCCCAAAGTTTCATTGTTCTAACCCTCCCGGAAATATTTTTTTTTCTCAATTGATTTTCCGGGGAAAAATTTTCAACGTTCAAAAACGACAATAATTCAAATATCCATATCTCGGTTAATAACGGGGCGATTTTAAAAATTCCAAGTGTGTTTTACGTACACGCAATACCGCAATGATAATCCGTCATTGGATTCGTGATTTAACGGGTCGGTACCCATCGGAAGTACGTTACACGGTCCTCTAGAGGGGGATTAAATCAAATTAGTACAACTATAGGCAACACAACTTTCACTTTTTAGAGTAATATTTCGGTCTGCATGATTTCGCGATCGAGGACGAAAAAATATATATCACACGCCTCCAAGCACGGAGTGACCACGCCTCAATAAATTGGAGCCGACATGTTTATGCGTTTTTGACGGCAATAACAAAACTGTGTTTTTTCATCATATATAATTATTTTTGTGGTGTTAGTTTATCTGATTTGATATTACCAGGGGTAGGGGCCAGTATCCGCCTTGGCCATCCGGGCGCCCCGGGTGAGGTATTTTTCAGCGCTCTTAATGTTTTTTTTTAACGAAAATGATTAGTTGATCAATACATTTTATTATTTAAAAACGTCACCTACTGGGACTTCCCCTTTCTCTGATTTGTGTTGTGGCGTCATTATTTCTGTTTGCTTCGAAGTCGGGGTGCCCCCAACGATAGCGCCCGGGAGGGGCTAAATGTGGCAAATTAAAGAGAGATAAATTTATTATTTTATTTTATTTGTTAAAATATAAGTATACATAATATTTTGGGCTTATAACCAGATCAAAGAAGTTGGGTACTAATTAAAATAAAAATAGTCAGAATAAGGCAATAAGCAGAAAAGGCCGAGAAAGGTAGTAAGAAAAGACAAAATATTCAGAATAACGGTACAAAACGCAAAAAGCAGTAACCAATCCTGATACGACAGTAGAAAGGGAACAATAAATAGACGTATACATACATATAAGGTAAATATACTGAAGGAAAAATAAATGAAACACTTGAAATTCGTGAAATTTCGACCATTTTCAAACCACCATAACTCGACGTATTTTTAATCGATTTTGATGAATCTTTGAGGGCGAAAAACTTTGAAGTGTCTTCTTTAAAGTCATGTATGCGAAATTAAGCGTAACCCCTTCCTCCCCTCTAACGCCCCTGTGAAAAAAAAAGTTTTTTTCTGGAAACCATGTCCAACTTTGACGATGTCTACGGAGTTGGAAAAATTGTCCACTCTATCCACCATAAAGCCAATAAAATTTGATCAATTCCCTTTGCAGGACTCAAAGAATGAAGTTCCTACGACGATTTGGCACCAAGTTATAGGTGTTTGAAAAAAAGTGCATTTTGAGGTTCTTCGCACATAACTCAGTGACTTTTCAACCAAATTTGATGATTCTTTCGGAAAAAAATCCCATTTTGGCTCTACTTTAAGAGAGTAAACTCAAATTGGAATGATCCCTTTTAGAACCCTTCAACCCCCGAACAAAAAGAACAAGTTTTTGGGCAAAAAACGCCCAACTTTGGCAACGTGTACCGAGTTGGAAAAAATGTGTCGACTCGATCTAACAAAAGGGCATTGAAATGTGTTCAATTACCTGCGCAGGACTCAAATAAAGTAGTTCCTACGACGATTTGGCACAAAGTTATGAGTGTTTGAAAAAAAGCGAATTTTGTGGTTTCGTCCGAAGTTTTTCGACGAAATTGTTTTCGTTTTCACAAATGAAAATTTCTTTGCATGTTGTTTGAGGTATGCACGAAAATTAATTGTTTGCGCGAAATCATGAATATCGTTTTTGTACTTTAGAACTCCATTAACAGGAAACTTTATTTTAAGTCAAAAAAGGCTTACTTTAACGATCACTGAAGGGTCGTAAATAAATGTGGGCCTAACTCATCACTATTGGTCCATTTTTCCATTCGTCCAATAAAAACAAACAAATTACACTGACTGAAAAAAAGAAAACATTTGAGATTTGTAAAAATTTAGGTAATTTTCAAATGGTCATAACTCAGCTTGTATTCAACCGATTTCGACCATCTTTTGAGAAATAAAAAGCAAAATGTTTCCTCTTTGAGACGGTTTATCCCCACTCCAAGAGAGGGCTCTACGTCCCTCTATACAAAATAATAAAAAGACCCCAAAATGCTTTTTTTTTAAACACCCATTACCTTGTGCCAAATTGCCGTAGGAACTTCGTTTTTGAGTCTTGCACAGGTAATTGAACACATTTCAATGCCATTTTGTTGGATCGAGTCCACACATTTTTTCCAACTCGGTACACGTTGCCAAAGTTGGGCGTTTTTTTGCCCAAAAAGGTGTTTTTTTTTGTTCAGGGGTTGAAGGCTTCCAAAAGGGATCATTCCAATCTGAGTTTACCCCCTTAAAGTAGGACCAAAATGAGATTTTTTCCTGAAAGAATCATCAAATTTGGTTGAAAAGTCGCTGAGTTATGTGTGAAAAATCTTAAAATGCACTTTTTTCAAACACCCATAACTTAGTGCCAAATCGTCGTAGGAACTTCGTTCTTCGAGTCTCGCATAGGGAATTCGTCAAATTTTAATGCCTTAATGGTGGATCGAGTCGAAAAAAAAATTCTAACTCCATAGACATCGTCAAAGTTGGACATGGTTTCCTGAATTTTTTTTTGCACAGGGGTGCTAGAGAGAGGCGAAAGAAGTTACGCTTTAGTTCGTATGCATGACTTTAAAGAAGACACTTTAAAGTTTTTCGCCCTTTAATATTCATGAAAATCGATTCAAAATACGCCGTTATGGCGGTTTGAACATAGTCAAAATTTCACGAATTTCAAGTGTTTCATTTTTTCTTTCCTCCAGTGTATTTTATTATCAGTAAAGAGAGGATTTTATGCACTATAAAATGCTGAAATATATTTATCATTATTATTTGAAATATACATGTAATAAATTGAAATATGTCAATGAAATAATAAGTTTGTTTATATACATTTGTAACAAAGAAAAAATAAGTCACATACTTTTATTAATGTTATTAATAAGAAATCAAAAATGCCAAACTTGCTGTAGATGATTAGTTGTACAAATACGACTACAATTAACAAATTACTTTTTGAAACAACTACTTTCCTGGCTAATACCACGACGAATATTGAATTATACAAAAATGTATAGTGGTATTTCCGATTTAATAAATCATACCGAAAGTTTTATTTTCGGGACGGCTGCAGAAAAATGATTTAAATATGGATTTTATATGCGGTTTAATTAAAAATAAATGTTTAAAATTAAAAAAAAAATTGCGAATATTTATTGGAATTACTACCACCTACCAACCATTGTTGTTACAAATGTTTGGTTAAGGGTGCTACCATATCTCGAGTCCTTGTGCAACGGTGTTGATATTTGCTAGTTTTTGAGCAAAAAAAAACGGTACAAGTAGTTTTGTACTGTCATATCTGTGTGAGTTATTAATATTTTAAAATAATTAATATAACAGTGAATAGCCCGATTTTTATAGATAAGATGAAGTACTTCTGCTCCAAAGAAATAGTGCTTAAACTTGTGCACGAAGCACCTTCTTTACTACCAATGCATGAATTTCTATCCTTTCAGGATGTTTTTGTTCCCAAAACTAAAATGACTGATAGAAGTGACGGATAACGTCTGAGATTCATTAAAAACCAAAACAAATCATGGCCTACTAATTTTAGTACTTACAAATGCGACGCGAAAGTGCATTATAAACTCCCGCCTTTGCAGAGCCTTTATTAATGTGAAATAACCTCGATATAGAAAAAACTTACTTTTCAAAAATGCAATTATCATTTTTGTAAACTACAGTGTAAACATTTTGTTTTTCAAAGCAATATTTAATGCGTTAATTATTATTGAAAATATGAATATTTCTAATAATTTTTTGGCCCACTGTGAGTGGTATTTATAGTACAAACAGAACAAAATAATTGATTTATTGAGATGTTTTTTCAATTAGTACAGTTTTAGATCAAGATCATAAATACTACATTTTTTAATGTTATTGTTCGTTATTTTTGGTTGTAAGTTAATCAATCTTTTACATTTCCTAGCCCATACCCCAAATGTCCAAATGTTTTCTTTCATCTTTATAAATATACGAGTGGTACTGAATTAATTAAAAATTAGCTATCTTTTTAATTATAATTAAGATCAAAAATATTTTTGTAACTACGTAATTTCCATTTTTATATGATCGAGATACAAAATGCACTATGATCTGCTTCTTTGATAAACAAATGTAAAAAAAAGTGTGAATAACAGCGCGCGAATACACATGTGTATGTGTTAATGATCCAAGTGTGAGGCGCCATTCTCATGATTCACGTATCGGGGAAGTACAAAAGTGTGCCTCAATCTGTTTTCGCGTGTTCCGTTCTCAACGGTTTCGCATTCACGTATTCACAAACAAAATTAAAATCTATTTACACCACACTATCACACCGTTATTCCATGCGCCTCCCCGTTATTCCATGCACCTCCCTATCCCCCACCAAATCGCACGTTTCATTAGAATTGGTAGTATAGGCAACCCAAATAACAATTGCATTCTCACTCGATTTATAAAAAAATGAAACTATACTCTTTTGACATACAATGATAAAAAATCATATTTTATCCTGCGGTTTAAAAAAATATCAACATTAACCAAGTACCTAGGCAGTCAGTACATTCGTATAACCTAGAATGCTATATATTTCTAGAAATTATAAAAATTGTCAAAATTTGTTTGTAAAATTTAAGAAATAATTCAATAACTAATTAAGTATTAACCTATTTTAACTAAAAATTGCTGACCTCCTAGGTATTATAACAACGTACATATAAAAAAAAATAGAACATTCCAACTTTTACACAAATTAAAAAATGCACGAAAATGCTATATTGTTTATTAGTAATTTGTTTAATTTTTTTTTTCTTGCAAAAGGTAGAGTGAACAGTCATAAACAATATATCTTAAATCGGTATGTTCACATCTTATAATAAACAAGCTACACCCAATCTACCGCACCAAAATAGGTAGGGGTCACCTGCCCTTAAGATGGAATAGAAAAATTCATTTTGAAACGATCGAAAATATTTACCGGCAAAATAAATAAAAGTTTAATGCATTTTTAAAATTAGAATGAGGGGTCGGATCGAGAAATTTGATTTGGATTTTCTGTAGGGCTTGAGAAGGGCTTTCCGATGGTGTAATCAGATTTCAGATCGGACAAAAAAAATGTTGTGCCCCGCTGGTCAATTTCGCTTCCCCGTTCCGTATACAACGTCATATCTCGGAAACTAAAAATCGGATCGAAAAACTTTATGAGGATCTTTGATGCGGATTAAATCTACGACTGATATGTCGTCGTCAGATTTTTAATTTTCGAAAAAAAAAAAACGTAAAATTCTTCGAAAAATTGCCGGAAACCAATAGAAAATTGGCCGTGGATCGT
This sequence comes from Ocypus olens, assembly GCA_910593695.2. Lineage (NCBI taxonomy): Eukaryota > Metazoa > Arthropoda > Insecta > Coleoptera > Staphylinidae > Ocypus > Ocypus olens. Next base: position 35,481,033 of record OU343056.1, read on the forward strand.
AAACGGTGCGCCCCACAAAAAATATAGTTCTTAGCTTTTCGACGCAAAAATAAATACCGAATGGCACTTTGTTTAAATTTTTCGCGTCGGATTAAAAATGGCCGCTCTAGAATTTTTTAGTTGAAATCTGGGGTGGTTATCTTTGAATAACTCTTCAAGGGTTGAAGATATCAAAAATTCGTAAGAGACGTAAAATGTAGAGACGGACCAGTTCTACAAAACTCATTGAAAATTCTAGTCACGACTTTAAAGGGGGCGCGTCCCCGCTCGCGGAAGCACAAAAAAGCCACCTCTGCAGAGAAAGGGTTGCTGCTCGCTAACGGAGAGGAGCACAGGACCCTACTTACGTGGCCGTTGTGCCCCCATGCATTGTGGATTTTTTGAGCCTCATCCGAACGTTCCAACTTGAAAACCAAAAAAGGCTTAGCATTTCGCGTAAAGCTCTGCATCGCGAAAAATCGATTTTCAAAAATTCACCCCGGCGTCCAGGGGTGAGTTGGAAAATCGCGGTTTTCACGGGCCCCTGGAGGAGCCTCCGGTCTATCGGAAACTTGTAGCATTTTGTCGATTTATTTGTAATTAAGGGGGTGGCAACCCTAAATGTGGACGGTTGATGGGCGGGGATTGAAATTTTAATGGTGTTATTTTTTGAATTATTTAGATTTTTCGTGAAAATTTCAACTCGCTAGTAATTTCGGTTTTCTCAAAACAGCGATCCTGGCCTTAGGCTTTTAGTATATATTAAACTAGTTTTTCAAGCTAAAGATTCTTTTGGTAAAATTGTCTTCTTTAATTTAAATAATAAAAAAAAAAATTAAAGTAACTGATGACGAACGACGGCTCCGCTGCGCTGCGCCGTCGTCCGTGTGTAACCTGTAAAAATAGAGCAAAGTAACCGGTGATGAACGACGGCTCCGCTGCGCTGCGCCGTCGTCTGAGCGTATCCTATCTAAATTGACCAAAGTAACCGTAGTGCGTTGCACATTAAATTTAAACAAAGTTACCGGTGACGAACGTCGGCTCCACTGCGCCGTCGATGCAACACATATGTATTTTTTAAATTATTTTTCATTTTTTATTTTTCGTTTTTCATTTTTCATTTTTCATTTTTCATTTTTCATTTTTCATTTTTCATTTTTCATTTTTGAGTTTTCATTTTTCATTTTTCATTTTTCATTTTTCATTTTTCATTTTTCATTTTCCATTTTCCATTTTCCATTTTTCATTTTTCATTTTTCGTTATTCATTTTTAATTTAATTTGTATTTCCTTTATTTTTCTTTGAGAACCACTTGCTTCCTCTGCGACCCCTAATAGTTTCGGTTTTCCGACTTGAAAAGTGCAACGGGCGCGTAGGGTACTTCCGAAAAATTTGAAAAAATATCTTCTTCCCTCAATTTTAGTTTTTCGACTTTAAAAGACAAAAAAATACAGCCTTAAAAGTGGAAAAACGAACCCCGAGGGGCGCAAATGGCGTGCAGAGATAGTTCCAATATTTTAAAAAAATAGAGATGTAAGATCGTTATTCGTACCCTTTACGAATTCTAAACTTTAAATGGAAAAAAAATACGCCCCTAAAAGAAACAGTTAGAAACAATGTGGTCAATCTTTGAAAAATCGTATCCCGTTAAGGGAACCACAACAACAAATCAAAAAATGTTCAACCATAAAAATTGTAGGGTAATGCTTTGTCAATATACTGGAGCTTCGACAAACTCTTTAAAGTCAAAACTGAAGGCATAAAGACTCCCGAAAAATAATCTTGAAACGCTCACTTTTAAAGCCGGGCCCCGGGACGCGTCTGATAGGTTCCTAACCGAAACACGCGACTTTGATGTCATGTCAATGTCATTAAACCTGAAAATTGAGAGCAATTATAACCTTGTTCCAGATATGTGTGACGCACAGATGATGAGTTCCTAACCTAAACCCGCGACTTTAAACATGTCATGTCAATGTCATTAAATCTGAAAATTGAGTGCAATCATAACCTTGTTCCCGACATGACAGTGAATGTCTTGTCTGATGCACAGCTGATAGGTTTCTAACCTAAACCCACGACTTTAAGCATGTCATGTCAATGTCATTAAATCTGAAAATTATGTGCACTCCTAACCTTGTTTTAGATATGTCAGTGAATGTCATGTCTGACACACAGCTGATAGGTTCCTAACCTAAACCCGCGACTTTGGCATGTCATGTCAATGTCATTAAATCTGAAAATTGTGTGCAATCATAACCTTGTTCCAGAGTTGCCAATGAATGTCATGTCTGACGTACAGCTGATAGGTTCCTAATCTAAACCCGCGACTTTGGCATGTCATGTCAATGTCATTCAATCTGAAAATTGTGTGCAATCATAACCTTGTTCCAGATATGTCAGTGAATGTCATGTCTGACGTACAGCTGATAGGTTCCTAACCTAAACCCGCGACTTTGGCACGTCATGTCAATGTCATTAAATCTGAAAATTATGTGCAGTCCTAACCTTGTTTTAGATATGTCAGTGAATGTCATGTCTGACGCACAGCTGATAGGTTCCTAACCTAAACCCGCGACTTTGGCATGGCATGTTAATGTCATTCAATCTGAAATTTTTCAATCTGATAGAAACTGTCATTTTATATGAAAGAAGCTTGAAAACAGGTGGAAACGATGAGGTCAATCTTTGAAAAATCGTATCCCGTTAAGGGAGCAACAAATCAAAAAATGTTCCAACGTAAATATTGTACGGAAAAACTTTGTAAATATACTGGAGCTTTGACAGACTCTTCAAAGTCAAAACTAAATGCATGAAGATAAAGGTAATCTTGAATTGCTCACTTTTAAGGCCGGGGCCCCGGGAAGAGGGCCCCCAGAGAAAAAATATTTGTCACGCGGTACCCCTTCTGCCGAAAGGTATCTTTGGTGAAAATTTCAGCCTAATCCGTGTAATGCGATTTTCACTTAAATTTCCGACGGTTTACTCATGAAAAATGAAAAATATGGTGCCTCGACAGATAAAAAAAATCATAACTAACGATTAAAAAAATCAAAAAATTATGACAATAAATGCTATAGAGGGGTCTTTTGTGGAGAGGATAGAATAGTTTTAAATTGTCCAGGTTAAATTGTACCCGGAAGGCCGGGCAGATTTTCTTGTATAATTTCTTGAGGAGGCCCCTACGGCCACGGGGAGGATCACGGGGACGATCAAATTTCCTCATTCGATGACAATTGATAGACACCACATTAAAGCGCCACCTCTCTCATCCGTGCAGAAGAGGGTGAAAAAATAAAAAAAAAACATTATTTTAAATCGTTTTGCGCGTTGAGGAACTTCGAGAATGTAATCTGGTGGTAGCCCAAGTTTCTGAATCTGACATCGTTGAGGAACCTCGAGTATGCAATCTGGTGGTAACCCCAGTTTCTGAATCTGACATCTGTCAAATGTGACAATGCACTATCAATGCATTTCTTAATTTGCAGTTTGGAGAGCACTCGGACGTTAACGGGAAGAAGCTTTTTTTTTTTCATTAACTTTGGGCCTCTAAAAATTATTTGGTGAGCGTTTGAGAAGCGTATACACATTACAAACCAACATTCAAATAAAATTTAGGCCGTTACTGATAGGGGTTGTTTCGGTCTTTGGCACCCCGTTGCGGCTGGTGGGGCTGACGTGGTGACCGAAATGTTACCAAACTTTGGTGGTCTGCTCCAAATGGAACTCTTAATGATTTCCTAAAGTTTCATTGTTCTAGACCTCCCGGAAATATTTTTTTTTCTCAATTGATTTTCCGGGGAAAAATGTTCAACGTTCAAAAACGACAATTATTCAAATATCCATATCTCGGTAAATAATTGGGCGAATTTAAAAATTCAATGTTTGTTTCACGTACACACAATACCGCAATGATAATCTGTCGTTAGATTCATGATTTAAAAAGGAATAGAAACATTCATTTTAAAACGATCGAAAATATTTACCGGCAAAATAAATAAAAGCTTAATGAATTTTTAAAATTAGAAGGAGGGGTCGGATCGAGAAATTTTATTTGGATTTTCTATTGGGCTTGACAAGGGTTTATCGGTAGTGCAATCAGATTTCCGATCGAACAAAAAAATGATGTGCCACGCTCAATTTCGCTTCCCTCTTCCGTATACAACGTCATATCTCGAAAACTAAAAATCGGATAGAAAAACTTTATTGGGATCTTTGATACGGATTGAATCGACAAATTATTTAACGTGGATATACTGGGAAGGCTGTGCGATTTTTTTTCGTCTAATTTCTAAAGGTTTCTAAAGAAGGCCCTAAAGACCACAGGAAAGATCTTTAGTACGATCAAATTTTCTCAATCCGTGCTTCGTCATAGCTGCCACATTTCCTAAACAGGAAATCTCCATCGGCAGTGCAGAACAGGGTTAAAAAAAATAAAATATGTTTTGAAATCGTTTTAGGCTGTTTGGGAAAAATCAGTATTTTAAAAAGTATGCACTTTATGTAAAAATTTTGTATATGTTTTCGATTTGTTTTCAATAGTTATTGAAAAATCTGGCATTTGAGTTGAATTCAATTTTTTCCCTTCCACACCCCTGCTGAAGTATTTCGAGAATGTCGAATTAAAAAATTACGGAAGGGTAGCTGTTTCAATTTTTTTTTAAATTACGGAGCAAGGCCGGTTGTACCCCGAACCTACCCTAAAAGTTTCAACTCTTCAATTTAAATAGAAAAAATACAACCTTTTTCCGGGGTGGGCCAAATGTGTGTTAAGTGTTAAGAAGGTTTTGAAAAAATGGGGGTCTTTTGTGAAGAGGATAGAATAGTTGTAAATTGTCCAGGATGCACCCGGAAGGCCGGGCCGAATTGTCTTGTGTAATTTCTTGAGAAGGCCCCGACGGCCACGGGGTGGATCATGGGGATGATGAAATTGGCTCATTCGAAGACAATTGATTGACACTACATTGCCCAAAAGCACCACCTCCCTCAACCGTGCAGAAGGGGGTGAAAAAAAGAAAAAACACATTATTTTAAATTGTTTTGCTCCAACCACACGCTTCGAGGAGTGTAATCTGGCGGTAACCCCAGTTTCCGAATCTGACATCTGTCAAATGTGACAATGCACCATCAATGCATTTCTTAATTTGCTGTTTGGAGAGCACTCGAACGTTAACAGTAAGAAGTTTATTTTTTTCTCATCAACTTTGGGCCTCTAAAAATTATTTGGTGAGCGTCTGAAAAGCGTATACACAATTCAAACCGACATAGAAACAGCATTTAGGGCGGTACTAAATGGGGTTGTTTCGGTCTTTGGCACCCCGTTGCGGCTGACGGGGTGACCGAAATGTTACCAAACTTTGGTGGTCTGCTTCAAATGGAACTCTTAATGATTTCCCAAGGTTTCATTGTTCTAACCCTCCCGGAAATATTTTTTTTTCTCTCAATTGATTTTCCGGGGAAAAATTTTCAACGTTCAAAAACGACAATAATTTAAATATCCATATCTCGCTTAATAACGGAGCGATTTTAAAATTCCAAGTGCGTTTTACGTACACGCAATACCGCAATGATAATCCGTCGTTGGATTCGTGATTTAAGATGGAATAGAAAAATTCATTTTGAAACGATCGAAAATATTTACCGGCAAAATAAATGAAAGTTTAATGATTTTTTTTAATTATAAGGAGGGGTCGGATCGAGAAATCTTATTTGGATTTTCTGTTGGGCTTGAGAAGGGCTTTCCGGTGGTGTAATCAGATTTTAAATCGGATAAAAAAAATGTTGTGCCCCGCTGGTCAATTTCGCTTCCCCGTTCCGTGTACAACGTCATTTCTCGAAAACTAAAAATCGGATAGAAAAACTTTATAGGGATCTTTGATGCGGATTAAATCGATGATTGATATGACGTCGTAAGATTTTTAATTTTCGAAAAAAAAAATCGTAAAATTCTTCGAAAAATTGCCGGAAAACAATCTAAAATCGGCCGTAGATCGTAAACAGTGCGCCCCACAAAAAATATGGCTCTAAGCTTTTCGACGCAAAATTAAATTCTGAATGGCACTTTGTTTAAATTTTTTGCGTCGGATTAAAAATGGCCGCTCTAGAATTTTTTTATTGAAATCTGGGGTGGTTTTCTTTGAATAACTCTTCAAGGGTTGTAGATATCAAAAATCCGTAAGAGACATGAAATGTAGAGACGGACTCGTTCTACAAATTTCATTGAAAATTCTAGTCGCGACTGTAAAGGGGGCGCGGCCCCGATCGCGGAAGCACAAAAAAAGCCACCTCTGCAGAGAAAGGGTTGCTGCTCGCTAACGGAGAGGAGCACCGGACCCTACGTACGTGGCCGTTGTGCCCCCATGCATTGTGGATTTTTTGAGCCGTATCCGATCGTTCCAACTTAAAAACCAAAAAAGGCTTAGCATTTGGCGTAAACCTCTGCATCGCGAAAAATCGATTTTCAAAAATTCATCCCGGCGTCCAGGGGTGAGTTGGAAAATCGCGGTTTTCACGGGCCCCTAGAGGAGCCTCCGGTCTATCGGAAACTTGTAGCATTTTGTCGATTTATTTGTAATTAAGGGCGTGGCAACCCTAAATGTGGACGGTTGATGGGCGGATTTTGAAATTTTGATGGTGTTATTTTTTGAATTATTTAGATTTTTCGTGAAAATTTCAACTCGCTAGTAATTTCGGTTTTCTCAAAACAGCCATCCTGGCCTTAGGCTTTTAGTATATATTAATATTAAATTAATGAATTGTCCACATAATATAGTATTAACCTTTACCAATGATGTTAATTTACGTTTAATTTTAACGGAGAAACTTTTAAATGCATTTAAAAAAAAATTGCGTGGGTCTTTATAATGTAAGTTAATAATAATACCCGTACATATTCTACTCTGAAAATAAGATTCAACATCTTGCCCGATTAATTTTCGAGTCGACCCTGTCTTTTGTTGCAATTTTAACTTGAAATACTTCCAATTTTGATTGCTGCGTTTTAAATTCACGACTTTTTATTGCTTTTCTCACTAAAAAAACTATTTTGTTTATATGCTTAATGAAATTTTTTACTTCATAATTATGTTTAAGTAAATGAATTGATTTTGAAATTGTTTTGATTCAATTGTCACTAATTTCTGAAATGTTCAGCATATTTGTTTATTATATATACTGTAACAAAATAAGTAGAGTTTATTAGAATGAACAAATTAATTTAAGAGAAACAATAATACATACCTCTTTTATTTAAAAAGTAGTTTATGGTAGCAATTATAAAGGAGCTGATGCTATATTTTCAATACTAGGTAAGAATATATGTACAACTTTGAATTTATACCAAGAGATGCGATATAACGTTGAAATGAGTGGATGAGAGGGGGATTAAAAATTACTCAACACTAAGTAATTAAATATTTATTTGTCATATAAATTGAAAACAAGAAGCAGATAAAATTAATAATGTTTGTGATATGTATGAATTACAAATTACCCGACACCATATAATATTTATTTATCATTTAACGAAACTTACAAACACTAAAATATAAAACTTATGACACAAGGAATATAGCACTCACACAAATTTCAAGTCTAACACTCACTCTTCACTAAACATTATATCCACTGTTTGTCCCACATGTTTGGTTACAGTCATATATATATATATAGGTTTAATATTTATGTCGGAAATGTTCTGTTCTGATGTAGCAGCATAGCCTGGACAGCGTCACTGTGTTACGTCCTCACATTCCGGAGACGCTCCAGCTGATACTTTCACCAATGGTTAATGATTTTATGGGTGTTATTACCCATCGCGATTCTCCACCAATTTTATTTAAAATAACCATTATGGTTGTTGTTGCTGTTGCTGGAGCTGTTGCTGATACTGCTGGTATCTTCTTCGATGAAGACTTAGAGCTTTGTATATCTATTAGAAATGAAATTCATATTTAAAGTAGAAAAGTCTCTTAAAAATGCAGTTATACCCCACCACCACACATGTTTGAAATTGATTCATACGTGAATCGCACATTATAAAAATAAAAGCATATGGTAGGAACCGAAGCATTCCCACCATATGTCTATACCCTGTTTAAAAATATATTAAATGATATCAGTTCCTACACATTAAAGTAGATATTTAATCATGCATACAACTTGTTTAATACTATTTTGTATGACCATTAGGAATCCTTATCTCATTTATACAAGATGCATAGGGCAGTGCCTGTGGGTGATCAACTTAATTATATTTCCATTTCAGTTTATAACCTGCTGGCTAAAACATTATTATAAACAAGTAGTGATCACTCTCGGTTATTAACTTCTCCACTTTACTTTCCATCAGGAATGTTCGCATCACTCTATAAAAATATCTGATTGCTTTGGTTTCCACCATACTTTGAATTAAAACTCATATATATTTTTTCTTTTGTCTATACCCTGTATGTTATAAGATAATTGGATGTTTTCCGTTCCCACATATTAATAGCTATTATTACAACTAGGGAAATATGAATAGTATATTTCCCGAGGTTGGCTAGTTACATCCCGAGGGCGGAGACAACCAAGGGAAATGTATTCATATTTCCCGTGTTGTAATCAATAGTTTTTTTCTGATTGAAGAATATTGTTCTGTAAATGGGAAAATATTGGATTGTAAATTTTTGAATTTATCGGATTGGTAACGTTGCTAAGGGCCTTGTTTGTAAATATCATGGTTAACTTGTTTTGGTATTTGCGTTGTTTCATAAATTGGTGAAATGTCAAACTATGTGTTAACGCAAGCGACGAAAGACCGTGAATGTTTGGTTCCCGTAAAATCCAAAGCTGTAAAATCCATAAAGGATACCGTCCCAAGAAATCGGAGGTGTTGTCCCGAGAGCAATTAAAACAATTCTTGCGAGAAGCTCCTAATGACAATTGTTTGATGTCTATATTTCCCTAGGGAAATATGAGCACTTCATATTTCCCTAGGGAAATATAAGTGTGTTATGACTAGAGTCCGGATTTATATTTTTTTACATGTTTTATTTGCTCTTTCGTATTAAACTGGCGAATTGTATCTATACGTTTCTCTCTGATATAAATCAAAGTACCAAGTTTTATTTCGCATATAACTTAATATTTCGAGGTTTTGTCACATTAAACTTATTTGAGCATATATCCGCATATAACTACATATAAAGTCAATATTTCCATTAATTGTAATTGATTTTGTTGAAATTTATTTATAAATTTGCGAGCGTGGAAATCTTTTTTATAACATCGTATTAGATAAATTTAAGGGATTCCCCTAACTAGCGAACGTAACCTTGTGTTATGTAGATATCAGGGGCGGCTCGCTATATAGAGCCAAGGAGCCATGGCACTACCTGTAGTAGTTTCAAGCTCGCAAGAATTTCTAATTAATTCTTAAAACACTTTTTCACCTGTTACTTTGGTCTAGGAAGATAAAGGAAGTTGTCAAAAATGTTATTTTTCATCTGTCAAAAAAGGTATTTCTCATCTATTAAAATGGTATTTTCCAACATTTTTTTATTTTTGTTGTCAAAAATTGTATTTTTTAGACAGCAATAATGGTTTGTTACAATTGTCAATAATGTTTTGTTGCAATTGTCAAAAATCGTATTTTTCAGCTGTTAAAAATGGCATTTTTCAGCTATTAAGAGCTGTCAAAAATGATATTCTTCAGTTATCAAATATGTTTTTTTATGTCAAAAAAATGTATTTCTCACCTATTAAAATGTTATTTTTCAGCTATCAAAAACAGCTTTTTGCGACTTTTTTTTTTAATTTTCAAAAATGGCATTTTTCAGCTGTCAAAAATGTACTTTTTGTAGTCAAAAACTGTACTTTTTAGCAGGCAATAATGGTATGTTTTAGTTATCAATAATGTTTTGTTGCGGCTGTCAACAATGGTATTTTTCAGCTGTTAAAAAGTGTATTATTCAACTGTCAAAATGATGTTTTTCAATCTATAAAAATTTTATTTCTTAGCTATCAAAAGCAGCATTTTTCGACATTTTTTTAACTGTCAAAAATAGCATTTGTCAGCTGTCAAAACTTGTATTTTTTGTGTTGTCGAAAATTGCATTTTTTAGCAGGCAATAATGGTTTGGTACAGTTGCTAATAATGGTTTGTTGCAGAATATTATTTTTCAGTTGTCAAAAATGGTACTTTTCAGGTGTCAAAAAGGTATTTCTTACCTATAAAATGGTATTTTTCAGCTAATAAAAGCAGCATTTTTTTACATTTTTTAACTGTCAAAAATGGCATGTTTCAGCTGTCAAAAATTATATTTGCTAACAATAATGGTATGTTACAGTTGTCAATAAAGGTTTGTTGCAGTTGTCAAGAATGGTATTTTTCATCTGTTAAAAATGGTAGTTTTCAGCTGGTAAGAAATGTATTTAATCAACTGTCGAAAATGATATTTTTCAGCTGCCAAAAAAGGTATTTCTCACTTATAAAAATCGTATTTTTCAGCCATCATTTTTGGTCATTTTTTTATTGTCAAAATAGCATTTTCAGTTGTAAAAACTTTTTGTTGTCAAAAATTGTATTTTTCAGCTGACAATAATGGTATGTTACAGTTGTCAATAATGGTTTGTTGTAGTTGCCAAGAATGGTATGTTTCAGCTGTTAAAAATGGTATTTTTCAGCTGTTAAGAAGTATATTAATCAACTGTCCAAAATGATATTTTCAGCTGTCAACAATGGGGTATTTTTCAGCTATTAAAAGCAGCATTTTCGATATTTTTTTAATTGTCAAAAATGGCATATTTCAGCTTTAAAAAATTGTACTTTTTGTTGCCAAAAATTATATTTTTTGTTTTCAAAAATTGTATTTTTTAGCTGACAATAATGGTATGATACAGTTGTCAATAATAGTGTGTTGCTGCTTATCAAGAATGGTATTTTTCAGCTAATAAGAATTGTATTATTCAGCAGTCAAAAATGTAATGTTTCAGCTGTCAAAAATTATACTTTTCAGCTGCAAAAAATGATATTTCCCACCTATATAAATAGTATATTTTAGCTATCAAAAGCAACATTTTTGACATTTTTTAACTGTCAAAATGGCATGTTTCAGCTGTCAAAACCTGTATATTTTGTTGTCAAATTTTTTTTTTTGCTGTTGTCAAAAATTGAATCTTTTAGTTGCCAATAACGGTATGTTTCAGTTGCCGGGAATGGTATTTTACGGCTGTCAAGAGTGGTAATCCCCAGCTGTTGAAAATAGTATTTTTCAGCTGCATCGAGTTGTATTTTAAAGTTGTAGAAAATAGTATTCTTCAGATACCAAATATGCTATGTTTGAGCTGCCAAAAACAGTATTTTTCAGCTAGTAAAAATAGTTTTTTTATGAATTGTCAAAAATTGTATTTTTCAGCGGTCAAAAGTAGTATTTTTTACTGTCAAAAATAGTACTTTTGTCAAAAAGAGTATTTTTCCTGTGTCAGGAATGGTATGTTTCAGTTGAAAAATGGTATTCCTCGGCTGTTGAAAATTAGTATTTTCCAACTGCCAAAAATAGTACTTTTTTTGGCAAAAATAGTATTTTTTGTGTGTCAACAATGACATGTTTCAGCTGTCAAAAACAGTATTTTTCAGCTAGTAAAAATAGTTTTTTTCGACATTTATGAATTGTCAAAAATTGTATTTTTCAGCGGTCAAAAGTAGTATTTTTTACTGTCAAAAAAAGTACTTTTGTCAAAAAGAGTTTTTTTCCTGTGTCAGGAATGGTATGTTTCAGTTGAAAAATGGTATTCCTCGGCTGTTGAAAATTAGTATTTTCCAACTGCCAAAAATAGTACTTTTTTTGGCAAAAATAGTATTTTTTGTGTGTCAACAATGACATGTTTCAGCTGTCAAAAACAGTATTTTTCAGCTAGTAAAAATAGTTTTTTTCGACATTTATGAATTGTCAAAAATTGTATTTTTCAGCGGTCAAAAGTAGTATTTTTTACTGTCAAAAAAAGTACTTTTGTCAAAAAGAGTTTTTTTCCTGTGTCAGGAATGGTATGTTTCAGTTGAAAAAATGGTATTCCTCGGCTGTTGAAAATTAGTATTTTCCAACTGTCAAAAATAGTACTTTTTTGCCAAAAATAGTATTTTTCGCATCTTATTAAATAATATAAACGTTGTTAAATCGTTTTTGAATGAGAAAGTTGTCCATTATTCGGCAGAATAATTTTCTCCACAGGTGACGTCCAATCAAATGATAGCAATTTCATTGCCCAACAGGTGACATCCAATCAAATGATAGCGGTTTCATTACCCAACAGGTGACGTCTAATCAAATGATAGCGGTTTCATTGCCCAACAGTTTACTTGTTACTATGGTTACGATTCGTTTTTTGTCAGCGAATTGCCGCAGTTTCCAAATAGAAAAATTATTATTGTTATAATTTAATACAAACAGAAAAATCTTTAGGTAATTATTTAATATGATACGAAAAAGTATAGTATTAATTTCATGAACAAGTTGGCCATTGCCACACGGGTGAAGTTTATTTTATTTAATAATTCTCTCACTCGTTTTATAATATACTATTTTCGTGTGTTAACAATGATATGTTTCAGCTGTCAAAAACAGTATTTTCCAGCTAATAAAAATAGTTTTTTCAACATTTTTGAATTGTCAAAAATTGTATTTTTTAGCTGTCAAAAGTAGTATATGTTGCTGTCGAATGCAGGGGCGGCTCGTTATATAGAGCCAAGGAGTCATGGCACTACCTGAAGTTTCAAGCTAAGCAAGAATTTTTAATTAATTCTTAAAACACTTTCTCGCCGGTTACTTTGGTTTAGGAAAATAAACCGTTCTTCAAAACAAGAGGGGGAGGGGGCATATTGTATATGTGGCTCTACCATCAACATGATTCACGAGCCGCCACTGGTAGATATGTATATATTATATTATTTATATAGAATATAGGGATAAGCAAGTTAAGCTAGTACGCCTATGCAGATGATACTCCATGCAACCGTACCCGGTAATTGTGCTTGGCTGGAAGCTGCTTTATTTTACGCCAATAATTTTGAAAAATTAGAAAATATTCTTCTTAATTTTAATGATGAAAAATCGGCAGCACTTAAAAAATGTAAAGATTGAGACTGAGGAGGACATAATAAATTTTAATATTCCAATAAATAAATTATCAATAGTTGCTATTTGTATATTTTTTTTTATTTTGCAACATTATTTTTAATTAAACCGCATATAAAATCCATATTTGAATCATTTTGTCGTGTATATTGGCTAATTTTAAGCGCATATAAACAAATTATAATGCCTTTTTAGTGCATATAAAAAAATTATAACGTCTTTTTTTTAGCGCATATAAAAAAATTATAATGCCTTTTTTAGCGCATATCAATCCGGATTCTAGTTATGACATATCGTAACTAAGGCAATATCACTCAATATTGTTTCAATCAGAAAAAAAGTGTGTTATGACATATCGTAACTAAGGCAATATTACTCGATATTGTTTCAATCAGAAAAAAACTAGATATTTATTTATGCGTGCAGGAATGCAGGAATCCATGTTTATTTATACGCAAATCTTCCAACACACCTACCCTGCACTATTAACTAGATTGACAATGACTTTACATATAAATTATAATTCCATCGGGAATGTTCGCATCACTCTATAAAAATATCTGATTGCTTCAGTTCCTATCAAACATTGGATCAAGCTCATACGTTATTTATAATTTTTCTTTTTGTCCATACCTTGTTTTATAAAAGAATTTGATAATTTCCGTTCCCCGCACACATTAAGCTAGATATTTATTTATGCACGTATGAAACTTATTTATTACTTTATAAGTCGACTGGAAATCCCTGTTGCGCGTAAGTCTGAACGCCACTAATAACGATGCTAAAATTGTACTAACCTTGACCGGTCGCGTACAGTCAGAGAAAATACAAATGCGAAACTCGCTCGGCAAGGAATGCTGCCGCATGTCGGTGCTTAGTTCGGTCGAAACCAGCAGTCCCTCCCAGGGGGGGTTAATTAAATAGGGAGAATTGGAAACGCGACATCCACGCCATCTCACAGTCATCTGGCCAAACTAACGCAATGCAACGCTGCCAAATCTATGTACAAATCTTTGTACCCAAGCAATATGGTCATATTTTTGTTGGTTAAATTTATTTTAGGTATTTAAGAACATCCAAATATCTGGTAATATTCAAAGTCCACTAGTGTTAATTGTTTGTTTAAGTCTATTTGATAAATTTTAAAGCAAAATAGACTTTTGAATAATTTCACAAATGAGATATGACAACATCTATTTCCTGTCAAATTGCCGGCCTTTTTATACATAACCTCATTAACGTCACGAGTTGAATTGTTATTCGGCCAGGTATTTATAATTCAAATTTAAATTAATATTCTATAATATTCTAAAGTGTGCAATGGGTAAATTAAGTACTCTTAAGGCACCTTATTGCAGTAACGTTTATACCCGCGATTCAAATATTAAAAATAAAGTTTTCTTTACATTACCGAAGTGTCCTAATGGCAGAGATTAATGGATTAATGCCATTGAATGTATTACTCTAAAAAAATTCCACTTTCAAAAGTTATGCACATTTGTGAGGGCCACTTTTTAAGTATTTATTAATTCCTATAGAAAATATTTAAATTGGAATGCAATTCCGACAATTTTTAATATACCTTCTTGTAATACTTCTTCCAGTACAATTCCTGCAAAATCTTTTTTAAAACGGCCCCTTCAAGAATGTAGCTCACATCATGATTTAACATCGGCCCCAAAAAGAATTCGTTTGGAAAAAAATTCAAGCGAATCCCCTTCAACATCATTTAGAGCTTTACTTTTAGCGTTTGATTAAGTCTAAGCTCTTTATAAAGCAAGTGCCTGCGATTTCCGCATTTATTTGGATGCGTCGCACTGATGAGAACCAAAAAGTTCGAAACACTTGCAAAAGTGAATTGTAAATTCGCAATTTTAAATTTCCCGCTGGCTCGTTGTGTTTGGCCAGATGACTCGCAGACGGCGCTGATGGCGTTTCCAAAAGTTAACATTGAACTGCCCCTCTTTATCCTTAATGCTCTGTGATCCCTTCTTAAAATCCATTTATGAGGTAATAAAAGGGTATCCCGAGAAAAGATGGTCAAAATGACACCCGACACGGATTTTTAAACAAATATGAAAATATCAATAATTGTGACCTTAACCAAAGTAGCCGTAAGCCGTATATCAAAGAACCCCCGTCATGACCCGGGAAGCCCCTAAATAAGATTTTTTCAAATATCATTTTTTTAACCACTAAAAAAATATTTAAAAAATATGAAATAATCACTTATATTATTGACCCAAATACCAAATTGGGTGAATTTTTCAAGGTCATTGAACGTTATTTAGAGTATGTATTGAGAAAATGTTTGAAAGTAAAATTTGCAAACTAGTTTAAAATTTTATTTCGTCATATGATTGCTATTAATAAATACCATCTATGTGACTTTTTCATCTTTCAACGTTTGGTGCGACATCTTCAAAAATTCGAATAACTAATATTTTTACGATATTTTGATATTTTTTATAAATTTATCAACAATTGAGCGGTCATTTTACGTAAAATTATTATTAGTATTTTAGTATTAGTAATATTTTTCAGTTTCGTATAAACAACTCAATTTTTTGTCAAGATATGACCATGAAACCCTCGAAAAATAGGTTTTTGTTTTTTAACCACTAAAAATCTGAAAAAATGGTGATGTGGCCATCATGTTACTTTCTCCGACTTTATATTTTCATGGATTTATTTTCAATTGAAATCATATTTTAAATCTACATCGAGCGTTGCGTAAACTCGGATGAAAATGACGTTTAAAACGTCAAAATTAAGAAAGATGGAAAAATTATACTTCAAATTAAAAAACTCGGTTTACTCAAAAACTAACGATATTTCGAAGAAAACTTATTCTTTAGAAGTTGTTCATTTTGGCATTCTCTGCATTTATTATTCACATCAATTTGCTGTAACTATTATAGTTTCATAATTATAAACCAAAAATTAAAAAAAAAAAAAAAATTTTTTCTCGAATAGCAATAATTTCATGAAAAATATTTTCCAGCAAAAGATGTTCATTTCTTTGTTGTCTTTAATGTTTGTTTGAATGTTTTTGTGATATTTTTCATATTTAAGAAAATATTGGCAAAAAACAAAAAACGTTTAAGGTAAACACCCACTTCCGGTGTACGAAATTTTACCAAAAGCTTTTCAGTTCTTCGGATTATCAAATATGACATATGTTCAAAGTTTCATATCAATTGCTCTGTTAGTTTTTGAGATACAGCGCACACAACAGACACACACACACACACAGCAGACACACATACACACACAGACACAAAAAAAAATTCCAGAAATTGTTGAAATGGTATCTAGGGACCCCAAAACGGATATTTCCGCAAAAAAAATTTTTGAAAAAAAAATCACGATCACAATACTTTCTCGTACTTCGTAACGGAGAAAGTAAAAAATCATATATATTTTTGTCCCAAATACCAAATTAAGTAAATTTTTAAAGGTCATTGAAGGTCATTTAGGGTATTAAATTTGTTTTAAAAGTTTAACTTTTTTTCGCCCAAAGCGATCGACTGACAACCTGAAATTTAAAACAATCGTATTTCTTCCTTACATTCTTGAAAAATAATCTCAAAGGTACGTAAATTAAGTTTAAATACGTAGTTTTTTTAAGTTTATTAGCAATTTAGTTTGAAAAGCAGTGACGGCTCGTGACCTACGGAAGTGGGTCGGCCGAATGTAGGCAAGCTGCAGTTAGTTAACTTATTTTTTGGTAGTTATTAAGTATCATTTATATACTGTATCTTCCTGGAAGCGTATTTTTACAATGGTAAACATGAACCAATCATTTGCTATATGTAACAATATGGTTGTTTGTGCAGTATATAGTAAAAAAAAAATATTGCTAACGCGACATAATTAGGCAAATGTAAGTAAAACCCAACTGTAGGAGAGTAGGCGTACCAAAAAATTAAATCGTCCGACAAGAACCACGGGAAGGTCTACAGCACTCTTGTCATGATATGGAATGGGAGGTGGATTTGACAGAAGTGAAGTACGTTTGAGGTGGAGGATATGAAAAAAAAGAATAACACTCTTAAAAATGTGAATAACTTGAAAGATAGGGGTCAGGAATAAATAAATATTTACCTATAAAATATTAAATTAAATAAACTCTCAACACGAAAACTAAAATCAATAAAACTAAAACCGAATTTTGAAGAGAATATAAAAATGGCAGAAATGAAAAATAAAATATTTACTGATTGAGGTTGGCGGCACTTACTTCGTGATACATTTTTAATCAAATTAAACACACTTTTACTTAGTTAATATCACACTGTTTAACAGTACTGTAGGATTTTATTCTTTTCAATGCTGAAAAGCATCTTTCTACCGATGCAGATGTTGGTGGGAGAGACAATATTAAACAAAATAATTTATATAATTCCAAAACGTCTGTAATAATATCATTATTATAAATAAATTCTGTCATGTCACCTACTGTTGGGGAATTACCGAAAATAAATTTGTCAGCATACAAAACTTGCAATTCTCTTTTTAATTTTTCATTATTAAAAAATGTTTTGTAGTTATTAATCAAAGATTGAAATTGTTTTTTCCGGAAATTTTTTATTAAATATGTCGAATTTATTTTGATTGGTTAATTCCAGAAAGTTAAGTAAGAAAATATCTTTAAAACGTATTTCAATTTGATTTATAAGCATATCTAAAATTTCAAAAAAGATTCGTTTCGTAGATATCGAATCATCATTACTACTGTATGTTTTACGTCGTTTAGCGCATGGAGGCTGAACATCTAAAATTTGATTAACATCAGAATATATTTTAAGAAAATAATTGTCATTTCGGAATTTTTTTAATGTGGATAAAAGTGATATAATTCTTTCGTTACAATACGTGATGTCAGATAATTTATGTTGAATTATAGAAAAAATAGGATCCGTATGTGTAAAAATTAACTGAAAAGTATATAAAAGAAACAGGAAATCAAAATCGGTTAATATTCTTTGTAATCCGATTCTCGTATTGAAATATCATCCCATTGATCCAAATCTCCGATGATATGATCGAAAACTTCAATCAAATTAATTATATTATTATATATAGTGTTCACAATGCGCGATTTAAAGTTCCAGCGGGTTTCTGAGTTACTCGGAACTCTCTTTTGACAAATTGTATCCAAAAGATTAGTGCGTTTAGTAGATTTTGTGAAAAAAGATGAAAAGCCCGAGAGATTTGAGAAAAATATCCTACATTCTTTAATTTTTTTACATGAATCTTGTAAAACTAAATTTATTTTGTGCGCGTAACAGTGCGTAAAAAGTGCTTGAGGAGCAATTGCCTTAACTTTTTGCTGCAATCCATTTAGTTCTCCCGCCATTACAGCAGCACCATCATACGTTTGGCCGATTAATTTGTGTTCGATATTGAAATTATTGAAGTTTTGTTGGAGTACATTAAAAATATCGTTTGCAGTTCGACCTTCACTAAGGTTGGAGAAACCCAAAAATCGTTCTATTACTTTCCCCTCACAAACGTAACGAAAAATCACTGACATCTGAGAAAAACAGCGTATATCTGTACTTTTGTCTATTTCCCATGAAAAACAAGAAGCTCTATTAATTTCGTCGTAAATATTCTGCTTTAAAACCGAAGTTATGGAATCAATTAAATCGTTTTGAATCATTTTTGACAGTCCGGTAAACACTGATAAGATATGGATGGATCAATGAATTTATTAAAATTTTCATCCAAACTAGATGCAAAATGAGCTAATTCTTTGAAATTCTCTTGATTGTCTGAATTTGTTGTTTCGTCGTTACCTCGGAATGCAAGTTCTTGAGTTGATAAATAAATGACCATGTTTATTAAATGTTTGACCATTTTTCGATTTTCCCGAACGTTTTCATTATGTTTATTTATAAGTTCTCGTCTAGCGGTATCAAGTGCATTTACAATGTTATGTTTCGCGAATAATTTATATTTTAAGGCAGAATACGTATGATTTTTTGAAAGTTCATGTTTCGCTAAAGCGCGATAAACTTCTTTTAAATTGTCGTAACCGTATGAATTAAAAGGGTTTTTGCTTTCACAAAACAACAAACAATACCAACAAAATAATTTGTTACAAATCTCACTACCAGTTAGCCAAATAAACTTTGTGTAGAGTGTTGCAGAAAAAGTGCGATTGTGATCTTGTTTTCTTTGAACGAGATTAGTCAACAACGGGTGTGGAACTGGCACATTTTTAATGAAAACTTTATCATCGTACGACAATCGGTTAAATTTATTGTGTAAAAAATAATGAACCAAATCAGCGTTAGTATTTACAATATCCCTTACACTAGCCATTGTAGTTTCAACAAATAATACAATAATTAATAATCGCATACACGAGCACCATATGCACGGGACCAAAGAAAAGACAAAGTGATTCTGTCATCTGATCATTTTTATGCTGGCACACGCGCACTGTGGATAACGGCCTGCCGTACCGATACTCCTCCGTTAAAACGATACACATTAAATAATTTCGCCCGACTTTTAACAGTGAGAGAATGTTGTCGGAGTAACAATAACATCTTTAAACATGTTATATACATAATATGGTTAATTATACACTGATACATTTCACATAAACTACCTTAAATTTACCTAGAATGGTAATTATTTTGTGAATTACAATTAGGTAACCATTTAATTATTGTTTGCATTTTAAATTACATCTATTGTTTAATGATATTTACTTATATTAAGATTTGCCTTCTCTTTAAAAATGCGAAATATGTTCTGATTTCTGAAATATTTTTTTAAGGAATAATGTGTTTTCTAATACCGGTCAATTATTGGACTTAATGACCAATTTGTATTAAAGTAAGTACATATATTACTTTTAAATTGAACAATATGAAAATAATCAGAAATACGTTAATGAATAAATTTACAAGTTCTAAAATAAAAATCTGTGACCTGTAACGCAAGCGAATTAAAGTGTGCATCGAGTCATGGGCATCGGAGTATTGCGTACGGAGTACGGCCCCGGTGAATTTGCCGTACTGGAGTAAATCATTTGTGGACGTACGTTCACGCTGCTGGCGAAATGAGACGACAGAATCTGCACTGACACTCGTGCGGACGTAGCGCTTACATTAATCTTAATACTCTGAAAATCAACGGCTGGCCGATTTTGCGAATACGAACTTGCGTAGTAGACATATATTAAATGAAAATAAACTCCCGCATTTATCGGCCTTATACTGAGTGCTTATTAATATTACTAGCTATAAGCATATTATGTATTTATTATAAAAAATTCGCAATATTTATTTTCTCAGAAAATAAACATTTATAATATTTGTTTTAATTGAATTTAACGGTACGGCCCGGCCGACCCTGCCGCCCCTGACGAGCCGTCACTGTTGAAAAGGGTAATATAAGCATTAAATACTATCGTTACCTTATATTCACAAACACGTGGTAAGGTATAAAATCTCTGAATATTTCCCGTAAATAAAAGTTAACATATACAGGGTGTTTCAAATTCGAGGCTCACAATGGATCTCGCTTATTAGAAGAGATAGAGGGTATGTTTAAATTTGGCACTTTTGCAGAATTTTATGCTGATTAATAATCCACTGGAAAAAATTACTTAAATTCTTCTGTTTTTGAGTTAAGTCCAAAAAAACTGAAAAAAAACTGAATTTCGTTGTTTCTTTATATCTCCGTTATTTGAGGAGATATTTAAAAATGGTAAAGACGTTCTTATAGCACTTTTTTTATTATCTAATAGATGGCGTCAGTTTTTTAGTTGTACCATGTTTCGTTTCTTTTGAACCATCATCAACTCTCTTATTTCTTATGGACGCCATATTTATTTTTTGTCACATCTGAATGCTTAATTTTTTGCGATGACAACAATATAGCACAACATACATTTGATTTCATAAATGAACATATAATCGTCTAAAACACTTTTATTGGCAATCTGCAGCGCTTAACGGGTCGGTACTAGGGCTGGGAATCGAATACGAATAGTACGAATAATTCGAATACTCGAATATTCGAATACGAATAAATCCACAAAAGAATTATTCGAATATTCGAGTATTCGAATTATTCGAATTATTCAAATATTCGAGTATTCGAATTATTCGAATATTCGAGTATTCGAATTATTCGAATATTCGAATATTATTCAAATATTATTTGCGGAAGAAATAAGAAGAATTAAATTTATGGGAAATTTAATTCTAAAGATATTTGTATTCTTATCTTTTCTCATCAAAGTGATACTTTTTGAAAAAAAAACAAGAAACACTTAGAGTGTACAAACATTGCCGTGTGCCCCCAGCAAAAATGATATAGAAATAATTTGTATGAAAATTAGTTCTAATAGTACATTATTATACAAGTTTAATAAGAGGGTATATTGTGGCACGAGTGGGATTGGAGCACGACTCGCGCAGCGAGGAGTGCTCCAATGTAACGAGTGCCCCACAATGCCTCTTATTAAACAAGTATAATATACTATTTTTTCTACTTTGGTTTTAGTTAAGGAATTATTTCCAAAATAAAATATATACTTAAACCTAGTGAGTTTTATCTTTTAACATTTGGCAGCACTAAAAACATTTGATCCTTTCGAACGAATTTTATATTTGACATACGTATTTCTACGGCGATTTCAATAGTTGATTTTAAAACATATTAAATCAAGAATATTACTTACACACCTCCAAAAATAAGGGAGGTTGTCAAGGGTGCGATAAACAAACTATTTCCACGTAAGTTGTAACCAATTTTAGCTTATAAAATAATGCAATGCCTAAATGATAATCGAAATTTAAGGTTATGTTTACATTTGTTTCTCGTTCCTCGTGTCAGGCATCTATCGACGCTAATTAAAAATCCACACCGAATTAACACACCGACTCAAGCGGCTCTTTTTCGTCGCGAATGAAACATGCATTATACTCTCGCTGTTTCTTCCGTGATATTCGTTTTGCAAACAAAGTGATAATACATATAATAAATTACAAGCTTTCCTCTGTGTATGTTGTGTCGCCTAAACGTCGTCCCGAGAGCCAAGTGAATTCATGCGTCCGGCCATTGTCACCGAGCTTCCACATTTTCCACGCCGGTAAAAAGTGAACAATATGACGCCTCCGTTTTCTTTAACCTTGTATATTGGTGGCGAACTCCCTAATATGCATTCGAACATATTCAGTGTGTAACTCATTGGACGGTTCCAATTATCCTATGAATTAACGGCAATTTTACATTTTGATGTCGACATATGTCACTTTTAAGTACTGCCAATCGCAACGACTAAAATGTTACCACAAATAGTTTAATAATGAGCAAAACTGTAAAATAAAAAATCTCATTATTAAACTATTTTTGATATGACAAAAGGTCGATTGTTAAACCAAAGTAGAAAAACACATTTGTATTCTTATATTTTTCTCATAAAAGTAATGAAATTTAAAACATTTTCCAAAAACACAAAAAAAACGCCAAGAGCGTACCGACACTACTGCATCTCTTACAAAGAAAATGGACATTTAGAAGAAATTTAATTCTAAACATATGTATTTTATTCTTATGTTTTGCTTATAAAACAAATAATTTTTGAGATATTTGTAAAAAAAAACAAAAGGAAGTGTACATTTTTCAGAAATTACCGTGTGTCCTAGAAAAAATGCTATAAACATAATTTATTGAAAATTTAATTATGAACATTTGTAATCTTAAGATTTTTCGAATATTTCAAACGTTATAACGTTTATTGGTAGTCTACTATTTGAATATTTATTATAATTACCTTCACATTTATTCGTATTCGATTCGCAGCCCTAGTATCATATGATTATCAAAAATACGTATCCTGGAAATAAATACTCGAACTATTCGAATATTCTAACTATTCGAATACTCGAATATATGCGAATATTCGAATTATTCGAATAATTCGAGTATTCGAATACTCGAATACTTGAATACTCGAATATTCGAATAATTCGAGTATTCGAATAATTTCTTGAACGAATATTCGAATACTCAAATCATAAAAATTCCCAGCACTAGTCGGTACCCATCGGAAGTACTTTAAACGGTCCACTAGAGGGGGATTAAATCAAATTAATACAACTATAGGCAACACAACTTTCACTGTTTAGGGTAATGTTTCGGTCTGCATGATTTCGCGATCGAGGACGAAAAAAAAATATAACACACGCCCCCAAGCATGGAGTGACCACGCCTCAATAAATTGGAGCCGACATGTTTATGCGTTCTTGACGGCAATACCAAAACTTGTGTTTTTTTCATCATATATAATTATTTTTGTGGTGTTAGTTTATCTGATTTGATATTATCAGCGCTCTTAGTGTTTTTTTTAACGAAAATTATCAGTTGATCAATACATTTTATTATTTAAAAACGTCACTCTACAGGGACTTCCCCTTTCTCTGATTTGTGTTGTGGCGTCATTATTTCTATTTGCTTGGAAGTCGGGGTGCCCCCAACGATAGCTGGGGCTGAATGTGGCAAATTAAAGAGAGATAAATTATTTATTTTATTTTATTTGTTAAAATATAAGTATACATAATATTTTGCGCTTATAACCAGATCAAAGAAGTTGGGTACTAAATAAAATAAAAATAGTCAGAATAAGGCAATAGGCGGAAAAGCCGAGAACGGTAGTAAGGCAAAATATTCAGAATAACGGTAGAAAACGCAAAAAGTAGTAACCAATCCTGATACGGCAGTAAAAAGGGAACAACAAAGACGTATACATAAATATAAAAGGTAAATACTGAAAAAAAATGAAACACTTGAAATTCGTGAAATTTCGACCATTTTCAAACCGCCATAACTCGGCGTATTTTCAATCGATTTTGATGAATCTTTGAGGGCGAAAAACTTTGAAGTGGTTTCTTTAAAGTCATGTATGCGAAATTAAGCGTAACCCCTTCCGCCCCTCTCTAATGCCCCTGTGAAAAAAAAAGTTTTTTTCTGGAAACCATGTCCAACTTTGACGATGTCTACGGAGTTGGAAAAACTTTGTCCACTCTATCCATCATAAAGACAATAAAATTTGATTAATTCCCTTTGCAGGAGTCAACGAAGTTCCTACGACGATTTGACACCAAGTTATGGGTGTTTGAAAAAAAATGCATTTTGAGGTTTTTCGCACATAACTCAGTGACTTTTCAACCAAATTTGATGATTCTTTCGGGAAAAAATCCCATTTTGGCTCTACTTTAAGGGAGTAAACTCAGATTAGAATGATCCCTTTTCGAACCCTTCAACCCCCGAACAAAAAAAAAACAAGTTTTTGGACAAAAAAACGCCCAACTTTGGCAACCGAGTTGTTTGTACCGAGTTGGAAAAAATGTGTCGACTCGATCCAACAAAAGGACATTGAAATGTGTTCATTACCTGCACTGGACTCAAATAACGAAGTTCCTACGACGATTTGGCACAAAGTTATTGGTGTTTGAAAAAAAAGCGAATTTTGTGGTTTTTTGACTCATAAGTCCGAAGTTTTTCGACGAAATTGTTTTCGTTTTCACAAATGAAATTTTCTTTGCATGTTCTGTGAGATATCCGCGAGCATTAATTGTTTTCGCGAAATCATGAATATCACATTTTGTACTTTAGAACTCCATTAACAAAAAACTTTATTTTAGGTCAAAACAGGCTTACTTTAACGATCTCTGAAGGGTCGCAAATAAATGTGGGCCTAACTCACCACCATTGGTCCATTTTTCCATTCTTCCAATAAAAACAAACAAATTACACTGCCGGAAAAAAATAAAACACTTTAGATTTGTAAAAATTTAGGTAATTTTAAAATGGTCATAACTCGGCTTGTATTTAACCAATTTCGACTATCTTTTGAGAAATAAAAAGCAAAATGTGTCCTCTTTGAGAGAGTTTATTCCCCACTCAAAGAGAGGGCTCTACGCCCCTCCAAACGAAATAATAAAAAGACCCCAAAATGCCTTTTTTTTAAACACCCATAACTTAGTGCCCAATCGTCGTAGAAACTTTGTTCTTCGAGTTCCGCATCGGGAATTGATCAAATTTTAATGCCTTTATGGTGGATCGAGTCGAAAAAAATTTTCCAACTCCATAGACATCGTCAAAGTTGGACATGGTTTCCTGAATTTTTTTTCACAGGGGTGCTAGAGAGGGGCGGTAGAAGTTACGCTTTAGTTCGTATGCATGACTGTAAAGAAGACACAAAGTTTTTCGCCCTTAAAGATTCATCAAAATCGATTCAAAAAACGCCGAGTTATGGCGGTTTGAAAATGGTCGAAATTTCACGAATTTCAAGTGCTTCATTTTTTTTCCCCAGTGTATTTTATTATCAGTAAAGAGAGGATTTTATGCACTATAAAATGCTGAAATATATTTATTATTATTATTTGAAATATTCATGTAATAAATTGAAATATGTCAATGAAAAATACATAAGTTTGTTTATATATATTTTTAATAAAGAAAAAATAAGTCACATACTTTTATTAAAGTTAATAATAAGAAATCAATAATGCCAAACTTGCTGTAGATGATTAGTCGTATGAATACGACTACAATTAACAAATTACTTTTTGAAACAACTACTTTCCTGGCTAATACCACGACGAATATTGAATTATACAAAAATGTATAGTGGTACTTTCGATTTAATAAATCATACCGAAAGTGTTATTTTCGGGTCGGCTGCAGAAAAATGATTTAAATATGGTTTAATTAAAAATAAATGTTTAAAATAAAAAAAATGCGAGTGACAACAGATGACTATTTATTGGAATTACTACCAACCATTGTTGTTACAAATGTTTGGTTAAGGGTGCTACCATATCTCGAGTCCTTGTGCAACGGTGTTGATATTTGGTAGTTTTTGGGCAAGAAAAAAACGCTGCAAGTAGTTTTGTACTGTCATATCTGTGTTGAGTTATTAATATTTTTAAATAATTAATATAACTGTGAATAGTCCGATTTTTACTTTCTCCGTTACGAAGTACGAGAAAGTATTGTGATCGTGATTTTTTTTTCAAAAATTTTTTTTACGGAAATATCCGTTTTGGGGTCCCTAGATGCCATTTCAACAATTTCTGGAAAAAAAATTTTGTGTCTGTGTGTGTGTGTGTGTGTGTGTGTGAGTGTGTGTCTGTCTGTGTGTGTGTGTGTGTGTGTGTGTGCTGTGTGCGCTGTATCTCAAAAACTAATACAGCAATTGATATGAAACTTTCAACATACGTCTTATTTGATAATCTGAAGAACTGAAAAGCTTTTGGTGAAATTTTGTACACCAGAAGTGGGTGTTTACCTTAACTGTTTTTTGTTTTTTGCCAATATTTTCTTAAATATGAAAAATATCACAAAAACATTTAAACAAACATTGGAAACAACAAAGAAATGAACATCTTTTGCTTGAAAACATTTTTCATAAAATCATTGCTATTCGAGAAAAAAATTATTATTTTTTTTTCAATTTTTGGTTTATAATTATGAAACGATAACAGTTACAGTAAATTTGTGTGAATAATAATTGTAGAGAATACCAAAATGAACAACTTCTAAAGAATAAGTTTTTTTCGAAATCTCGTTAGTTTTTGAGTAAACCGAGTTTTTGAATTTGAAGTATAATTTTTCCATGCTTCATAATTTTGACGTTTTAAACGTCAGTTTCATCCGAGTTTACGCAACGCTCGTACATTTAAAATATGATTTCAATAAACCATGAAAACGTAAATATAAATGGCTATGATACCATCAAGTCGGAGAAAGTAACATGATGGCCACATCACCATTTTTATAGATAAGATGAAGTACTTTTGCTCTATAGAAATAGTGCTTAAGGGGAGGTTACCCATGCTTTTCAGTGTTATATCAATTATTTAAAAATATTAATACCTCACGAAGATATATGAGTACAAAACTACTTGTACTATTTTTTGGCCCACGGTATATTAATAAAAATAATATTCTTTAAAAATATACAAATGTAAAAAAAGTGTGAATAACAGCGCGCGAATACACATGTCGGCCATTCCATAAATAAGTGCACACTTTTTGGAGGTACATCAGGGATTTTAGCGAATTTTACATATATTATAAAGGCTATCAAGACATGACTTTTGGTCTATACTAGAGGTTCCGGAAATGATTGCTTCAAAAGTTATAACAATATAAACTTTTAGTACACTTTTATTTTGAACTCAAAAATATCGTAAACCGTTACCGATACGAAAATAGTATATTCTGTAACAAGGTTAGAATGGAAATTCGATGCGAGTGGAATATTTCGAGCGCGAGCCGTAAGGCGAGCGCGAGGAACCACGAGCATCTGAATTTCCATTCTTACCGAGTATCAGACTATACTTTCTCCTCGACCAGATAAAATAGACTAATCAAATAATGAACACAAAGAACTTACGTTTTATTATCACGTTTGTGGTTATGTTTATAGTATTTTGACAATTGTGAAATCCAAGGCTAATTGTTTTATTCGAAACGATGTGAGAATATTCATTCTATCCCTTGTTATGGAATGAATTACATGCAAAACGCATAAGCGCATAGTGTTTTGTTCCATAACAAGAGTGAGAATGTGTACGTTCTATAATCAAAATTGATTTCAGAATGCTTAAATTCTACGGTGGTCGTGGAGAATAGTATATTCTGTAACAAGGTTAGAATGGAAATTCGATGCGAGTGGAAAATTTCGAGCGCGAGCCGTCAGGCGAGCGCGAGGAACCACGAGCATCTGAATTTCCATTCTTACCGAGTATCAGACTATACTTTCTCCTCGACCAGATAAAATAGACTAATAAAATAATGAACACAAATAACTTACGTTTTATCACGTTTGTGGTTATGTTTATAATATTTTGACAATTGTGATATCCAAGGCTAATTGTTTTATTCGGAACGATGTGAGAATATTCATTCTATCCCTTGTTATGGAATGAATTACATGCAAAACGCATAAGCGCATAGTGTTTTGTTCCATAACAAGAGTGAGAATGTGTATGTTCTATGATCAAAATTGATTTCAGAATGCTTAAATTTTATAATGGTCGTGGAGAAAATATATTCTATACTTTTTTGTGCTTAAATGTTCAAAGTTTAAAATACTTTTTTTTATAAAACAAAAAAACTTTATTTAGATAGTTTATTTTTAATAAATAAAACATATTTCAAAAAATAACCAAATACTCATATTTTTATTTTCTTCAAAAAAATATATGTTATACCCTGATTCTTCCTAAGAATTTTTCTTTTTCCAAAACTATGGGCACTTTAAAACTTTTTGAGATATGATTTTTTTACCAGAGCGCTGCATTGCCGGGAGGCGCTCCCGCCGGTGTAATGGCCCAAAGCGCGGAGTGAGCTGCGAGCCCTGCGTAATAAACCGAGAGAACTTTATTTATTTATTGTTTAATCTAAAATAAGGTAAATGAATATAGATTATTTAACATTATAAAGGTTGCCCACTCTTGGCCCATAAAACTTATATAGTAATATATCAGTGAAATATGCTATTAAGATTTAATTGCTCGATAGAAACCACGTGAAGGTGGTGGGGTATCTTCCAATGGAAAGGAAAAAGGAGTGGGCGAGGGTAGAAGTAATGATGTACACCACAGGGAATATAAACATAAGTATATAGAAAAATCTTAGTGGGACAAACTACAAAAATGTGTATATATTAACTTTATCGTCAGAAGAAAAATATTTGCAGCCTATTTTATTTTTTGAATGGGGTATAAATGCGTGAAAGTCTCGGGTGCCTTTCAAAGTACGGATATTTTCCAAGCGTGGAGCAAGAAACTGCTGAAGCTGATTGTACTCTTCGACCGTTGAATATATAAAATGCATTGTTTTTCAATGCAACTTTCCCCCATTCAAATAACTGCATTGCTGTTTTTATTTGTGCATCAGATGCTCTCTGAAGACTGGCACGTGCTGCAAGTCTCTTCACGGTACCTCCAATTCCATCACATGGAGACTTTCCATGCGACGTTGCAAAAAAATGCCATTCAGCTGAAATATGAAAGTCCTCTTGGAATAATAAATTTGCAATGTTTGCTTTATTTTTGTTCTGTGACCCTGCACCATCAGAAAAGTAAATCGTTTTCTTAATATTCGGATATATTCTTCTAAGTTGTTCCAACACTTTTTTTATAAAAAGATTTACTGCGACATTATCATGTTTTAGACAGTCGGATATAATTACAAAATTATCGTGCTTTAATTCATCTCCGTCTCTATGATAAATGACAAATGGATGTAATGTTGCCTGTTCCTTGCCCCAGTGGTAAGATTGAATAGCATCTTGAATCAAAAACGTGTAATTTTCCGCAAAATCACACAATACTACAAAGTGGCCTTCTTCGAGGTTTGATTTACAATATTTCAGAAACGCACTTTGGCTTTTAGCAATAAAATCGTGTGTGCGGAGATTACTTAATTGATTACATAATGTTTCAATAAAATCATTTGTATCATCAGCGACATTATTTAATTGAACTCTATCTGTACTTTGCCATTGCATGTAATTCACATTAGTGATTGAATTAATAGAGCAAAGTTCATGTAAGTGTAAATAAATATATTGCTTGTCTGGACATTGTTGACACTTGCCAAAATGACAATCAACAGTTGGTTGATAACACAGCATATTATTTAAAATGTCAGAGTGGTGCTTTGGAAATGAACACTCTCCTAGTTCGTCCTTTAATAAGTAAGCCTTTAAACCATCTAACATTAATTTTACATTTTGATGTACTTTACAAACACACACACAATGAGTTCCACTACCGCCAGCAAGAATGCACTCTTTAAGTCTATGTTTCGCGAATATAGAAAATCCCACGTCGATTTCGGGATACTGCTCTTTAAATACAAAGTATGCTTCTTTTAAATTGCACAGAACTAGTCTTTTTTGATAATATTCCGAACCTACTTTCTTGCTATCTCTTTTACCTGGCAATACTCGACTAATTTCATCACTTTTGTAGAATATTTGAATTTTTTCGATGGTTGATGCATCCATTGGTTTCCGTCCGCAGGAATGTCGACTTCGAATTCTTCCTATTCCTTGATTAAGGTCACACACTTTTCTGGCCAATGAAAATAAAATGTCGAAAGTGTTCACCAGTTTCTCCATTTACTTGGTGCAATTGATAAAACTTTGATTTTATCGGTGTAATTGCTGCTACTAATGATAGTTGTTTGATTTTCTCGATCATGTTCTCCATTTCAGGTGAGTATTTTGCAGCGCTTTCATTTTCATCGGGGAATAATGTTTCCAACACCATCCGTTGCAAGTCGAATTTTGTTCGCTTGGAACGTTCCACAATAGGTTTTATTTCTTCCAATTTCTTTACAAGTAGCTCGTCTTCTGCAAAATAGCTGTATGAGTGCGAACTTTCACTACTTGTATTTGGCAGAAGTTCCTCGTGATTGTAATCAAGAGGTGATGTTGTTTCCAAATTAATATTATGGCGAGAAGTTGATGGAAGCATTTCAAATACTTCTTCCATAGGGTATGTTCTCGATAATGCTCGACGACACGAATCACAAATATACTTCATAACTCCTGTGATAACATTGTAATACTTTTCGCGAACATTGTCTGTAATAAGACGAACGTTTTTACTTACTCTATACTGATTCGCCTTCTTTTGCGGATTGCAACAAAATCCCAACGAATTCATATTGTCTTTAGAACTATAATTACTCTCTCCAAGCACTGCATTTCTAATCACGTTTCCAGTAAGCAATCTGAAACTTGACTGATATCTGCACTGATGCACTATAAAAGTTTTGTTCTAATATGCATTATGCGAAGAATTAAAAATAACAAACTATTAAGTACGTGCTGCGGAGTCAATCACTATCCCTCTCGGCGCTTACTAACACCGATATCCGATACTTATCCACATTGACAAAATAAATAGTTTTTTCAAACAAATAAACCTTCTATATACTCATTTTTGTGATGAGTTGTTGTAGTTTATGTTCATATTCCCTGTAGCGATACATCAAGCAATTCATTTTATATAAAAAATATCACTAACATTATTATACAACATTCATCTGCCACGAGTGGGAATCTTTTATTAACGTTAAATAAATCTATATTCCTTTACTTCATTTTAGATCAAACAATAAATAAATAAAGTACTCTCGGTTTATTACGCGGGGCTCGCAGCTCACTCCGCGCTTTGGGCCATTACACCGGCGGGAGCGCCTCCCGGCAATGCAGCGCTCTGGTAAAAAAATCATATCTCAAAAAGTTTTAAAGTGCCCATAGTTTTGAAAAAAGAAAAATTCTCAGAAAGAATCAGGGTATAACATATATTTTTTTGAAGAAAATAAAAATATGAGTATTTGGTTATTTTTTGAAATATGTTTTATTTATTAAAAATAAACTATCTAAATAAAGTTTTTTTGTTTTATAAAAAAAAGTATTTTAAACTTTGAACATTTAAGCACAAAAAAGTATAGAATACATTTTTTCGTATCGGTAACGGTTTACGATATTTTTGAGTTCAAAATAAAAATGTACTAAAAGTTTATATTATTATAACTTTTGAAGCAATCATTTCCGGAACCTCTAGTATAGACCAAAAGTCATGTCTTGGTAGCCTTTATAATATATGTAAAATTCGCTAAAATCCCTGATGTACCTCCAAAAAGTGTGCACTTATTTATGGAATGGCCGATGTGCATGTGTTAATGATCCCATTCTCATGATTCACGTATCGGGGAAGTACAAACATGTGCCTCAATCTGTTTTTGCGTTTTCCGTTCTCGGCGGTTTCGCATTCACGTATTCACAAATAAAATTAAAATTTGTTTACACCACACCACCACACCGTTATTCCATGCGCCTCCCCGTTATTCCATGCACCTCCCTATCCCCCACCAAATCGCACGTTTCATTAGAATTGGTAGTATAGGCAACCCAAATAACAATTGCATTCTCACTCGATTTATAAAAAAAAATGAAACTATACTTTGTTGACATACAATGTTAAAAAATCATATTTTATCCAGCGGTTTAAAAAAATATCAACATAAACCAACTACCTAGGCAATCAGTACATTCGTATAACCTAGAATGCTATATATTTCTAGAAATTATGAAAATTGTCAAAATTTGTTTATAAAATTTAAGAAATAATTCAATAACTAATTAAATATTAACCGTATTTTAACTAAAAATTGCTGACCTAGGTATTATAGCAACGTACATATAAAAAAACATTGTACATTCTAACTTTTACAGAAATTTAAAAATGCACGAAAATCCTATATTATTTATTAGTAATTTGTTTACTTTTTTTTTTCTTGCAAAAGGTAGAGTGAACAGTCATTAACAATATATCTTAAATCGGTATGTTCACATCTTATAATAAACGAGCTACACCCAATGTACCGCACCAAAATAGGTAGGGGTCACCTGCCCTTAAGCTTGAATTACATTATACTTTTTCCGTCTTTTTTCGTCTAGATTCTCGTTCAAGTTTTGCTTTCGATTTCCGTTCGATCTATAGTTCATTGCTTTCGATATAGAGGGCGCCGGTAGCGGACGACGTAATTACCAACTCGCTAAATAAAAAGTATTTGTGTTCGCGTGTCCAAGTCCAAGTGAGATTAAGAGTTGAGATTGTAAAAATGAATAAAATTGAAAACATCATGAAAATTGTTAATATTATAAACATAGTGCCGCTATTTTAGGTCGGATGTCCCGCGGTCACCACGTTATATAGGTTATGTTGCTTGCACATCGTTGGCAGTACCGAACTTGGACCAATAACGAACGGAAAATAGGACGGGCTGCATATTTCCATTCAAGAAACTTGAACGGAAATTGGATGGAATTTTCTGAATTACATTCATACTAGATTGTCTCGAAGCAAAATCGAACGAGAATCTAGATGAAAAAAGACGGAACAAGTATAATGTAATTCAAGCTTTACTAAAAATCATCGGTGCCATGGAATTAAAAACAATGACACATCTGAATAGCTATTTGTTTGTCAAACATTATTATTCTTTATGAATAAAAATGTCGTTCGATAATTCAGAAAAACGTGATATGTTACGTATTTTTTATTCAGTAAATGGAAATACGATATTAGTTAGTGAAAAATATTTACAAATGTATCCAGAAAGAAGGCGACCTCATCGAATATTTGTTCTATAGATGAACAAAAATTTAGGAGAGTTTGGGTTATTGATTCAACATCGCAAAGCATAGTTTGGAAATTATGATACTAAATATATCTTAATTCTTTAATTTTACGTTTACTTACAAAACATATTTTAGGTAAATCAAAATCCATCAACCTCTTGCCGCGAAGTAGTAGCTGAATTAATTTTGCCAGCAACGCAAGTATGGAGAATTTTGAATAAATTCAATTATAAGCCATATAAAATTAATTTGGGCCACACACTTGTGCCCGGTGATAATTTAAGACGTCTTGGATTTTGTAATTGGTTGCTTCAAAAGTGCAATGAAGATGATGATTTAAAAAATAAAAACATTTGGACCGATGAATGCAAATTCACAAATAGTGGTGTATTTAATCGCAACAATGAACATTATTGGACAACAGAAAATCCCAGACAAGTCCGAAGCCACAGTATCGTTTTGGACTAAATGTTTGAGCAGGTATTCATGATGAAAGTATAATAGGGCCATTTATGTACGAAGGGTCTCTAACCAGCGAACGATATTTACATCTTCTTCAAACAAAAATTTCTAATTATTTGGATAATGTTCCTCTAATTTAACTTCAGAAGTTCTGGTGGTAGCAAGATGGTACACCAGCGCACAATGCCAGAAATGTTCGCAATTATTTAAATCAAATGTATCCAAATCAGTGGATTGGGAACGGTGGAATTGTAGCTTGGCCAGCTAGATCGCCCGATTTGAGTGTCTTGTATTATTTTTTCTGGGGTTTTGTTACCGTTATACTTACGAGAATATTGAACAACTCAGAGATGGTATTACGAATGCCTTTAATACGATTACTAGAAAAAGTGTTTATAGGGCAATAATAATGTTAAGAAACGCGCTCAATAGGTGTTACTGAAAACGGTTTTTTTATTTGAACATACATTGTAATTAATAATCTCCATATTTGTCTTATAGTTACTAGTATTGTATATTATTTTATTTATTAAGAACTTTTAATTTTGTATCGTCTATATCGCCCAAAATAATTGTTCATTTGCATAAAAAAATGTTTGATGCAGTTGCCTTCTTTCTGTATACATTTGTAAATATTTTTGACTAGCAAATTCTGTATTTCTGTTTACTGAATAAAAAATACGTAACATCTCGCTTTTCTGAATTATCGAACGACATTTTTATTCATATACAGGGTATTTTTTTATTTTAGTTAATAATAAATCAATAATTTTTCTACATGATGCGCGTAGTCAGAATAATTTATACATGTTTTATTCCATTAAAAAATGAAATTATTTAAAATAAATAACTGAGCAAACATAATCAAAGTACCTTGAATTTCTGAAATGTCAGATTGATTAGTGAATGAATTTCATTTTTTAATGGAATAAAACATGTTTAAGTTAATCTAATTAAGCGCATCATGTGGAAAAGTAATTGATTTATTACTAACTAAAATTTGCTTTAAAATTATATGTTAAAATATACATTAACACAAGGTGTAATTTTTAGCATGTAAAATCCTATGGCCCACGATAAAAAAATATACTGTATAATAATAATGTTTGACAAACAAAGAGGTATTCAGATTTTGAATCGTTTTTAATTCCATGGCACGAATGATTTTTAGTAAGCGCTACAGAGATTTCCAATAAAAGTGTTTTAAACGATTATATGTCAATTTATGAAATTAAATGTATGTTGTATTATATTGTTGCCATCACAAGAAATTGAGCTCTCAGATGTGATAAAAAATAAATATGGCGTCCATAAGAAATAATAAAGTTGATGATGGTTGAAAAGAAACGAAACATGTTACAAAGAAAATTCTTACGCCATCTATTAGATAATAAAAAAGTGCTATAAGAACGTCTTTACAATTTTTAAAAATCTCCTCAAATAATTAATTAAATAATAATAATTTCATATTATTATAATAATTTTTACTGGTTACAAAAATATAAAATCTTATTTTTCGAGGGTTTCAAGATCATATCTTGGCAAAAATGGGGTTATTTATACGAAACTGAAAAGAAAATTATTGATTCTAAAATATTAGCAATAATTTAATATAAAATTACTCAATTGATAAATATATAAAAAGTATCAAAATAACGTAAAAATTTTAGTTATTCGAATTTTTGAAGATGAAAAAATCACAGATATGGAATCGGTCACTCGATCACTTAAGGGCGAGAAGGGAACTAGGCTTGAAAATTTTATTACCTCATAATTGCACGGACGGATTTCGACCGAACTAAGCACCGACATGCGGCAGCATTCCCTGGCCGAGCGAGTTTCGCATTTGTATTTTCTCTGACTGTACGCGACCGGTCAAGGTTAGTGCCCTCAGATGACTGCAGGGTCGGTCCACTCATACGGAGTTCTTTATAATATAAAAAAGCTTAGGTGAAACTCTCTTTAGATGGCGCCAATACTTTTCACTTCAAGTTTCATAAATCCCGCCATTTTCCCGCTTAATCCCGCACAATCCAGCATGGTTCTTTGTTGTGATAGATTGTACTTGCATTTTGTACGCTATAATCTGTTATAAAGACTGCGATACTTTTCTTTTGCGATCATTAGCATGATATTCGTTTGAGAGTATTTTTAAACGTTTATTGTGTGCCTTCATTGCAATTTCCAGGATGTTTGCTTTCGCGTGAGTCAATAAAGGTTAGTAATTTTAGTTATTACATTCATCTTGGTTTATAGTATTATTACATTATTAATACATAGTTACTAGTCATTAACGTCGCTATTAATTGTCTTTTTTTGTTATATTACATCGTAATAGCATAAGTTGTGTGGTTTTGTGTTACTTTTATCGTTATAGTGTATAGTGTAATTGTTTTATAGGTAATGCAAGGATCATCACATATTACATATGATAATCTGCTATTTTATTAATAAATGTATAAAACTGAATTTCATTGTTACTATTTTTTTTACTATTCATCCATTTTTCCTATTGTTTTTTCTCATGGTGATATCCTGGGGTAATACGGTAAGTTCATTATTGTTATTTATATCTATTTAGTTGAATTTTTATACATATGAATCTATTTTACTGTTGGAAAAAATATTGTTTTTTTTTTATATTGACTATTTGTATATAATTTTTCTTTTTTTATTGCGACTGTATTTATTATTCAATTACTATTTTCAAATTATTTACTTGAAAATAAATATTGGATAATTTAAAATATTGTCGTAATAAAAAGCATGAAATCTTAAAAAATGCACAGTTTATTTGAATTATTTGTAAATCCCGCCAGGCACGCGCTCCCAAGATTAGTTAGGCGAAACTCTCTTCAGAGGCACTGAACGCAGTCTCGGCCAGTATATGGGAGTGGACCTTCTATAGATATATCTTTTCTATGGATGACTGAACGACAACTTGACCTACTTCTCGGATTTAACGGTAGTCCATCAAAAGTACGGTAAACGCCCGCGAGAGGGGGATTAAATCAAATTGGTATGACTATAGGCAACCCAGCTTACAGCGAGGGTAAATTAACTCAGTGCTATTTCCGTATACTAATACATTCAAGGTTGCGCCTGCGATTCTAAAAGAGAGAGGCTATTATACGTCTGCACCCCGCTACAGCGCGAGCGTGAGAACCGTATTAGAATATGTATTGTGGTTATTTTTTTTTTTTCGCATCGGTGGTGGCGGGTGAGAAGTTATAAAAAAACACTACTGCTGTAGCGTTTACACCAAACCAGGACCTGTACAAATTGGCCCCAATCGGCATGGCAATTAGTGTCTCGTGCATTCTTTGAGCATTTCATAAATTGTTTTTTTCGGAAAATGTATACGCATATGTATATCTCTGTCTCTCTGCAACATTATTTTGTCTCATATTTCATAGTTTGCGTAGCGAACAATTTTTTAACTGTTGCTATCTTAAATTGGAAGGTTATATAGGAGGATGTTTGGAGGGTTAGTATATCTGATGAGGGTTAGTCCACATAGACAAGACGTTTTTGCTACAGATAGATTATTTTTGACTGAGGGTGGGGACGTGGAGAATAGGATATGTCTAATTGTACAATTTATATTTTTTCCAGAAAATGGATAGTTTTGGCTGAAAATCCAAAAATCAGCAGAAGGTGACAAAATAAATATGTTTCTATTGATAAATCTCAAGAATCCTTAATATTTTGTTATACAAACTGTATATCATTGGAAAGCTTATTAAAAATACCATAGATTGGTGGCATCGTATATAGGGTGTTCCGTTTGAAAAAAAAGTTAACCATTGTCTTGCGTATGTTGACACCGTGTATAGCAGTATGAACATAAATGGACCAAAGCCGATGTGTATTATTCTTCATGACGTGGAAAATTTTCTAGTGTATAAAAAATGATGCTGTCTTTGACGCTTCTGCGATGTTTTCAATGTGTACATGTTTTTGCCACAAATTTGCCCATATATAACCAACCGTTCATAATATACCCATAGTATCTTATACTATTTTAATCAGCTTCTTAAGGGATTAAAAATAAACTATAAAATATAAGGTGTTCATTTAAAAAAAACAAAACCTTGTCGTATTATGTATATTGGGACACCCTGTACAAAAACATACATATTTTTAAAATATGTAGAATAGGTGTGGGTACCAGTTTATGAAAATTATAAGTCCATATCTCAAATAAACGATCTTAAACCAATGTGATATCATTCAGTATCCGACACTAGCCAGGGAAGTAGTTGTTTCAATAAGTTATTTGTTTATAGTCTTAGTAAGACTTAATTTTGCAGTCACGAACCAGTGATATTCATATATCAGGCTAGTTTTCGTCTTTATTATTTGCAAATATATAATAAGTTTATTATAACTCCATTTACAAACTTCTCAACAAATCTTGATAGCGTAATTTCGTAAATGTACAAGATTGTCTTGACTATTTCGGGACTGTAAAGAAAACGTATTGATATTTATGCTGCAATAATGATATTCGTTCAAAATAATTTGATACAGCGAATTTGCAAGTTACCAAACGATCAGCTCTGAGAATGGTAACAAAAATTAGACATAAATAGGCTTTGAAATTTTCTACATTTACAAAATTATGCTATCATGATTTGTTCAGAAGTTATAGCCAAAAAACAAAAATATCGCTGATTTTTTAGGGACGAATTGACCCCATAAACATGTTTTTTAGCCGGAACAAAAAAATACGTATCGAATATTTTGGCCCCCTCTACAAATCCACCAAATTTCATTAAAATCGGAAGGAACACTTGGGTTAGCTTCCGTGTCAGCAATTCTACCGATGCATATGCTGCGTTATTTCTATTTTCATATTACCTCTAAATAAATCCAGGCCCAGCGCTGATAATATAAAATAAACAAACAAGCCGAAGCTCACCGATTCACTTGTGAGTTTTTGTTGCTTCAGTTATGCAAACAACTAATCATCAATGGCCCGCACGAATGTCTACATTAATTGATTGGGCTCATATAGAAAGCGATAGATATATGTTTCGTTTCCGGGATAGATAAAGACACACTGATTAAATTCTCGGCCCAAATAATGTGTACTACATGACGACCGACACTTTTATCTGCCTATAGACACTTTTACAATAAAATTATAAATTGGCCCGGACGAAAACGGATAGAACCGCCTTAAAAGTATATTTATCTAAATTTAAAGCAATCGGAAGAAATTTGCAATTTCTAGAAATGGTGCATTTTTATGATCTAAATTTTCCTTTTCATGCAGAAATTTTGAACGGTTTTCATACGCTATTTAAGATGAATATTTCAAATGTAGAATTTACTAAGCAATTACTAGAGAAATTTTATTTTTGGTCACTAAAATTTGGCTTCTAGCACAGCCATTTTTGTAACTGCGAGATTGGGATACATTTTCTTAGGCATTTATGATAGATAAACTATAATTTGTCTTCTAGCGCAGCTATTTTTGCCACTTCAAGGATTTGATAATTTGATAGTCCATTATAATAAAACGATATTTTTAAATAATACTTTTAGATCTTTCTTTCTTTTTCTTTAAAAATTTCTGTAAATTTTTGTCAAAATCAAATTATGCCTTCTTGGGCAGTAATGTTAGTTATGCACACTAAATTAAACGTAACCCCTTCCGCCCCCCTCTAGCGCCCCTATGAAAAAACAAGTTTTTTTTCTGGAAACCATGTCCAACTTTGACGATGTCTACGGTGTTAGAAAAATTTTGTCGAGTCAATCCACCATAAAGGCATTAAAATTTGATCAATTCCCTTTGCAGGTACTCAAAGAACGAAGTTCCTACGACGATTTGGCACCAAGTTATGGGTGTTTGAAAACAAAGTGCATTTTGAGGTTTTTCGCACATAACTCAGTGACTTTTCAAGCAAATTTGATGATTCTTTCAGGAAAAAATCCCATTTTGGCTCTACTTGATCCCCCGAACAAAAAAACACGTTTTTGGGCAAAAAACGCCCAACTTTGGCAAATTGTACCGAGTTGGAAAAAATGTGTCGACTCTATCCAACAAAAGGGCATTGAAATGTGTTCAATTGCATGCGCAGGAGTCAAATAACGTAGTTCCTACGACGGTTTGGCACAAAGTTATGAGTGTTTAAAAAAAAGCGAATTTTGTGTTTTTTTGACTCAAGTCCGAAGTTTCTCGACGAAATTGTTATCGTTTTCACGAATGAAATTTTCTTTGCATGTTCTTTGAGGTATGCATGTAAATTAATTGTTTGCGCGAAATCATGAATATCGCATTTTGTACCTTAGAACTCCATTAACAAACAAAAATATTTCAGGTCAAAAAAGGCTTACTTTAACGATCTCTGTAGGGTTGGCAAAAAAATGTGGGCCTAACTCACCACCATTCGTCCATTTTTCCATTCATCCAATAAAAACAAACAAATCACACTGACGGAAAAAAATTAAACACTTGAGATTTGTAAAAATTTAGGTAATTTTCAAAAGGCCATAACTCAGCTTCTATTCAACCGATTTCGACGATCTTTTGAGAAATAAAACGCAAAATGTGTCCTCTTTGAGAGGGTTTATCCCCCACTCAAAGAGAGGGCTCTACGCCCCTCCAAACAAACAAATAAAAAGACCACACAATTCAATTTGTGCCAAATTGCCGTAGGAACTTCGTTTTTGAGTCCTGCACTGGTAATTAATAAACACATTTCAATGCCCTTTTAGTGGATCGAGTCGACACATTTTATCCAACTCGGTACACGTTGCCAAAGTTGGACGTTTTTTGGCCAAAAACGTGTTTTTTGTTCGGGGGTTTAAGGGTTCCAAAAGGGATCATTCGAATCTGAGTTTACCCCCTTAAAGTAGGGCCAAAAAGATATTTTTTTCCCGAAAGAATCATCAAATTTGGCTGAAAAGTTGCTGAGTTATGTGCGAAAAACCTCAAAATACACTTTTTTGGTGCCAAATCGTCGTAGGAACTTCGGTCTTCGAGTCCTGCATAGGGAATTGATCAGATTTTAATGCCTTTATGGTAGATCGAGTCGACAAAATTTTTCCAACTCCATAGACATCGTCAAAATTGAAAATAGTTTCCTGAAAAAAACATTCACACGGGTGCTAGAGAGGGGAGGAAGGGGTTACTTAAGTTCGTATACATGACTTTAAAGAAGACACTTCAAAGTTTTTTGCCCTTAAAGATTCATCAAAATCGATTGAAAATACGCCGAGTTATGGCGGTTTGAAAATGGTCGAAAGTTCACGAATTTCAAGTGTTTCATTTTTTTTCCTTCAGTGTAGTTTAGAATACAGAAACAAAATAATTATTATTCCTTATGGCGGTCTTGCAACATATTTTCTTATTTCAAAATTTAAATATGTTATTTTGAAGAACGTTAATTACCATTGAACTTTTATCTGAAGCATTTCTATATCTCTGTCACCATTTCGACGATATTCAATCAAGTATGCTAAATTATCTTTCATATTTTGTTTTCACCCTTAAAATTGCCTCTTTGCCGAATAAAAAAAAATACGTTAGATTATTTTTTTACTGCTCTACAAGTGTATCAATAAAATCGACGAGTAACACAAAGGTAGGTTTACTTGTTACTAACACGTAATCTACATAAGGTATTATCATGTAATTTTAAGCTGTAGAAAATTAAAGGGGGCCAATAAAGAAGCATACCTGACAAAGTGAGCGTTTGGCCCAAAAAGGTTGAGAAACACTGAGCTAAACTAACAAAAAGTTGGTTAGTCACTTGAAAATTTTCAGAATAAAGTCGATTTTTTCATACTTGAACGGCCGTAGCGGCCAAACGAAGACTCCAAATCGAAAGCGGTTTGCAAATCTGTGCTCCTTGTGTGCAAATCAGTTGGACTCAATTAAAATTGGCGATTTGAAAATGTTGACGAAAACCTGGGTTCCCCCTTCTTACTTTTGCTAAAAAATTGCATTTGAAATGATTTTCTGAAAAAACACCTTCAATTCGGAGATTCTACTCACCACTCATTAAAACCCATCAGAAAATGTACTTATGCAAAAACAAATGTCAATTTTAAACCTGTGGCGCGTTTGCAAAGAAAACTCGAAAATGAAAAAAATATTTTTTAATAATTACCCTATTTATTTTCATCAGAAAAAAAAATCATTTTGTTTGCGTTAGGCTCTAATTTAAGGTAAATAAACATTACAAAACATATTGGCAATAAGCAGTTTAATCCATCGCAAGCAAACGCACACATGTATAAACACTAATCAATACTCATCATCCCAGTCGGCTTTAATCAAATCGGCACCCTTTTCTCCAATCATAATGCACGCCGCATTCGTGTTCCTATTGATAATCCTGGGCATAATGGAACCATCAATTACCCTTAAATTCTCCACTTGGTAAACCCTTAAGCGCGGATCTACAACCGAGCTTGGATCATACCCAGTACCCATCCTGCACGTACCAACCGGATGGTACACGGTTGAACCCAGGTTCCTAAAATTGCACTCCCAGAATTCCCTAGAGTCGAAATCTAATGAGGCACAATTGGCGGGTTTAACTTCCAAGAATCTCGCATTAAACGCTTGTAAGGCTGGTTGCTCGATCAGGCGCTTGATGTGTTGAACTGATCGCAACATCGCTTCCAAGTCATCTGCATGGGTTAAATAGTTGGGGTAAATCAGTGGCGGATCCAGGGGGTTGGTGGAGCGCAAAAGGATTTCACCGCGGGATTTCGGTTTTGCTAACGTGGGTGAGAAATTAATCAGCCCGTATCTTTCATTACCTTCTGCCACCTGTTGGAGCACTTCTTCGGTGAATCCGTGCTGTCTTAAGACAGCTGTAGTATTCCTGCCCATATAAAAATTATGAATTTGCACGTTGGGAGGGAGGTACTTGTTAATGGTGTTGAAAAACCACATGATGTTAGCCGTGCCGAGGGTGCCCAAAGGTCCTTCCCTTTTCGTGCAGTACATATTCGCCACCGTGCAAAAATCCAGTGAGCTGTTAGTGGGTGCATCGAAAACTACAAAAATCCCGCGCATCATAAAATGATCCTGCAAATTCTTCCCCACTGGTAGATCCGCAATTGTTCTAATGCCTAATTTGCTTAAATGTTCTTCAGGTCCGATCCCTGATAACATTAGAAGTTGCGGTGAATTAACACTACCTCCGGATACGACGACCTCTTTATTCGCATACACCCTCACCTTCCTTCCATTAGTTAATACCTCAACACCAATTGCTTTATTTTTCGCAAACAATATTTTAGTGGCTAGAGTGTTAACCGATACCTTCAAGTTGGTTCTGTGTTTCAGTTTCGTTAAAAACGCCTTTGATGAACTCCATCTGGTTCCTTCACCGATCGTCGCTAAAGACTCAAAGAATCCAGTCATTGCCTCGCGTTTGTTGGAAATCGGGTATCCAGCTTCTGCGGCTGCTTCCAGTAATACTTCCCTTAAATTAGTCATTGCTCTAACGTACGATACCTTTAAAGGTCCCTCCAAAGATTTTTCAAAGTATGGAAAGACATTGTTGTAGGCCCATCCGATGTTGCCTAATTTTTCCCAGTCGTCGTAATCGCTTTTAAGGCCTTGGACGTAAAGCATGCCGTTGGTGGAGCTGCTGCCGCCTAAGACTCTACCTCTGGGCCATAAGCATCGACCTTCTTTAAAGCCCATGCACGAAGAGTTTGATGGTTCCGTTTGGTAATTCCAGTCGTATTGTTCGTCTCCATAGAGTTCAGATATAAATCCAGGTATCTGAAACATCGATAAAATATAGTACGCTCTAAAATTTGGTATTTGTTATTTTTTATGGTATCGATCGCGAAATATATGGCTAATGTAGATTTGTGAGCGCCACTGAAGCTCGTGTTAGTTTTTCTTTGAAAGCTTTAAATTTGCAGAGCTAAAAATGTCAAAAACTTTCTTCGATTTGATGGTACAAAAGGAATGTCCAGTACTGAGATAATTGTTCTGTATGCAAGAAACTAAATTCCTAAATATATTCGAAAAGATATCACCTCTATTGAAGCCGTTGGATAACCACCGGCTTCGACAAGCAGAACCCTCCAGTTTCTGTTTTCCGACAACCGTCCAGCAACCGCAGATCCTGCAGATCCACCGCCGACCACGATGAAATCGAAAACGTCACCGTCGCTCAAATTTGGATAGTCGTTTTGGTACATCCAACGCGGGTCCAATCCACACTGGTTTAGGAGCATCAGCCTTAGCATCGTTCCCGCCATCGGGCACATGAATGGCGGACTTGCCGCAGCAATCGGCATCTTTTATTTCCTCTAATCAATTAATTACAAAATAAACATAAAAACCAAATCAATTTTTTAATCAAATATCTGCGTTAACCACCCAATATCATTTTGAAATTGGCAACCCCTCACCTATTGCAGATGCATTAGAAATAGTTTATCAAAACGAAGTACAGCATGAATTACAATGTTAATATCATGTCAGAATCTATAAGAAAAGGAATTACCCCTATGAAAGAAAGAATTACATAAACATAA
This sequence comes from Ocypus olens, assembly GCA_910593695.2. Lineage (NCBI taxonomy): Eukaryota > Metazoa > Arthropoda > Insecta > Coleoptera > Staphylinidae > Ocypus > Ocypus olens. The sequence goes on from OU343056.1 coordinate 35,525,319, forward strand.
CTCAAAATTAAATTTAGTTAACCAAAAGCAACAACACACAGTATTTTTTTATCCAAAATTGGGTGTAATAAGCGAATTACTGCGGTCATTTGAGGAAAGTAATGTTGTTCATTATTCTCTTACTAGGGGAGTGAGAGAATAACTCGAACTCACGGAATACATAGATTATTCGCAAGAGTGTTGAAATAATTCAAATTTACACCACGTACGTCAAAATTTCTTGCCAAAATTTTATAAACATTATTTTAATATTTTATTTTATCCTATAATGTTATCATGCCAATAACTCCTTAGCAACTAGTTACGTTAAGGTACCATTAACAACACTAGTGTTGTTTTATTTATCTCAACGCAACTCGTTGCTATGGAGATATTGGCATACAAACATTATTTCACCTATGGCGTTTTTCATTAAACATTTTTTTTTAATTAAAAAAAACTAAAACAGGATAAAATAAACCGTGTTACGACACACGTAACGTTATTTGTTTTTACATTACTCGAGAATTTAAAAGTATTCGCTCCTATGTTGCTCGTGCTTTCAAACTTTTCTCTTATAATGTAAAAATCTTCATAACGTTACTTGTATCGTAAATTACTATAATGCAATTACAGACGATTTTGGATAAAATTTTATATTATACTCATGTGGAATTATTCATGAGTCCATTAAGACAATTACTTTGATCTTTTTCTTGCGGGACTAATTACGTACATTCCACATTCGTATAATAAATAACTATTCTGCATTAATGTCATTCACATGAACGATATTTCGACCAAAAAAAGAATAATCCAATTAAGTTTAAGAGTTGCATTTAAAAATTAAAAAATGGTGATGTGGCCATCATGTTACTTTCTCCGACTTGGTGGTATCATAGCCATTTATATTTACGTTTTCATGGTTTATTTTCAATTGAAATCATATTTTAAATGTACATTGAGCATTGCGTAAACTCGGATGAAACTGATGTTTAAAACGTCAAAATTATGAAAGATGTAAAAAATACCCTGCAAATTATACTTCAAATTCAAAAACTCGGTTTACTCAAAAACTATCGAGATTTCGAAGAAACCTTATTCTTTAGAAGTTGTTCATTTTGGCATTCTCTACAATTATTATTCACATAAATTTGCTGTAACTATTATCGTTTTATAATTATAAACCAAAAATTAAAAAAATAATAATAAATGTTTTTCTCCAATAAAAATGATTTTATGAAAAATGTTTTCAAGCAAAAGATGTTTATTTCTTTATTGTCTTAAATGTTTGTTTAAATGTTTTTGTGAGATTTTTCATATTTAAGAAAATATTGGCAAAAAACAAAAAACAGTTAAGGTAAACGCCCACTTCCGGTGTACCAAATAACACACACACACACACACACACACACACACACACACACACACACACACACACACGCACACGCACACGCACACGCACACGCACACGCACACACGCACACACGCACACACGCACACACGCACACACGCACACACGCACACACGCACACACGCACACACGCACACACGCACACACGCACACACGCACACACGCACACACGCACACACGCACACACGCACACACGCACACACGCACACACGCACACACGCACACACGCACACACGCACACACGCACACACGCACACACGCACACACGCACACACGCACACACGCACACACGCACACACGCACACACGCACACACGCACACACGCACACACGCACACACGCACACACGCACACACGCACACACGCACACACGCACACACGCACACACGCACACACGCACACACGCACACACGCACACACGCACACACGCACACACGCACACACGCACACACGCACACACGCACACACGCACACACGCACACACGCACACACGCACACACGCACACACGCACACACGCACACACGCACACACGCACACACGCACACACGCACACACGCACACACGCACACACGCACACACGCACACACGCACACACGCACACACGCACACACGCACACACGCACACACGCACACACGCACACACGCACACACGCACACACGCACACACGCACACACGCACACACGCACACACGCACACACGCACACACGCACACACGCACACACGCACACACGCACACACGCACACACGCACACACGCACACACGCACACACGCACACACGCACACACGCACACACACACACACACACACGCACACACGCACACACGCACACACACAATTTTTTTTTCCAGAAATTGTTGAAATGGCATCTAGGGATCCCAAAACGGATATTTCCGTAAAAAAAATTTTTGAAAAAAAAATCACGATCAGAATACTTTCTCGTACTTCGTAACGGAGAAAGTAAAAATTAAATTGTACGTGACAATAATTAAAAAAATCACTATATTTTAACCAGAAAAACGTATTATGGAGTAATTAATAACATTAATGAAAATCCAATTGCTCGAAAATGTATAAATTAAAATTACCTTTTTCGTGATTTATATTTGAACACACTCAATCTTCACGTACTTGATGATGAGGCTGACACATCGAAACTGGAGATTTTTTTGTACCGATTCATATATACTTGTCTTATTGCGTCGTCGTGTTTTACAATCAACTATTGCGGTTAAAACCCACGGAAATTTCCTTTTCGGTTGGGATTATCAAGTAGCAACGGTTCTAGGTATTATTATAATTCGTAACGATAAAAAATTAATTGCATGAACCTCTCAAATTGTTTAGAAAAAAAAAAAACAAAAAAAAAACTTGTCCACACGAATTGCCATGTATTTCTTATATTATAATTATAAACACGTATGTCCATCCTTGGATGTGCATTCATACATATGTTAATAAGATAACGCATTCATTCGCCATAATCGGAATTTTGAAATAAAAGACTTTACAACAAATAATTTCAGGACAACGTGCTCTGCTTTTTTTAATACACTCTAAGTGCAGATGTAATCAAATTAATTTTTTGACAATTGTAAAATGTTTGTAATTGTGTATTTTTTAAATCCGTCATTTCATAATAATGATCATTAACTATAACAACCGATTTATTGTGATTAAATTAATTTTAAAAATCTAATTATTGCCAAGTGAGCGAGAGTCTAATGCCGAGATCACTGTATCAAAAAAAATAAGTATATTTGTGTAATTAATGCTAAGAAGTGGTTCGAATTAAAGGCATTGCAAGACCTTGAGGTCTTGAGGTCATTTATCGATATTTGAATTACAAATTTCCATGTGTGGTTTTTTTAAGGCAATTGCGTGACATCGCGTAGAGCAATTGCTAAAAAGGGGAAACAAGGTTTTAACATAATGGTTAAAGAAATAGATATTAATTCTACCAAATAAAAACTCTCAATGTTTATAATTATCGACTAGTTTTGCCTTGTTAGGGCATTTTCAAACGAATTTTAAATATTCAGAATTTTTATTTTGTAGAATTAATAATATTTCTATTTCTATTTTCAGTAACATGAAGTATCAATAGGTAAATATTAAAGCAATAATGGTTAAAGTACGCAACGTACATTGTTATCAATTAGAAGATTAAAAAAATCCTTCACTTTCGATACTGTTTTTAAAGCATTCTAATTTCATTTTTGCGAGAAAGTGGTTAGCAATAAATGCGTTATAAAAACCTTGCAGCTGTAATTGAACATAATAGTTATTTAAGCAACAAGGAACGTAAGGACGTATTAACATTTGAGGCAGGCGAATACGAGCCGAGGCGGAAATATAATACTTAAAAAAGATCAGAAAATATTCTAAAATACGGCTTGTAACATTTGGGATTCAAATTTTTATAGTCACCTATGCGTCCTATGGCAACCCAGCAACCGAGAGAACAATGTCGAATTTTGTTTGTTTGTGTCAATCCAGTGAAACTTTCTGCGGGGATGGATGCAAACGAAGCTGCGAATATTGAGTGTTAGAACCTGTTACCGACAAAATCGAAAAAGGTATGTGCCCTGTTAAGACTCTTTTAAGCAGTGGTTATGTACCGATGCTATAGGTATAGACGAAACTGTGTTGCTCGCCTATATGTTGGAGCGTTAAGTTACTGTTTATTATTTTCCTAGGTCCGTAAGTAAAAATTAAGTTCCGTCGCCAAGGACAACAAACACCACGAATGTTATCAGCCACTTACGGTACCTGTTACTATGGATGCAATGCTTTTTTACGTTGTCGGTAGTGGAAAAACAATATTTTTACGAGTATAAATCGTTGAAGAATAGTAATTTACGATATAGGTAAGCTTATGAAGGTTTTTACATTACGAGCCACGTAGGGGCGAGTGCTTTTAAATTCTGGATTAAAGTAAATTATTATTATTATTTAAAAAAATGTTTAATGAAAACTGTCAAAGTGAAATCATGTTTGTTTGCCAATATCTCCTTAGTAACGAGTTGCGTTAAGATACATACCGGGTGTCCACTCTCAAAGTCGAACATAGGAAATGAACATGTGTATTCAATTTTTAAGCTTTTGACAATTATTTATAAGCTAAAAATATATGAATATTAAGTAATAAGGGCTTCATATGTTTTTTATTAAAAACAGCCGTAAGGAAAAACAAATTAAAGTAAATATTCAAATAACCCCCCATTTTGAGCTAAGCAATACCCTAGTCTGTTGTAAAAACTATTTCGTACATTAGCTTACTGCATGTTAGTAATTAACGCACATTCAGTAACTATTGCTTCTCTCAGAAAATTAATATCTGGGTGGTGTCTTTTGTAAATTTTGCTTTTAAGGTGTCCCCACAAGAAGAAGTCGCAAAGTGACAAATCTGGAGATCTGGCTGGCTAATTTACAGTACCAACTCCACCAATCCAATGATTTGGAAATGAATGATTTAAAAATAATTTAATATCTAAACCAAAATGCGCAGGGCAGCCGTCTGAACCAAATCTCCTCATTTTCTCTTGCAACTTCTTCCATTGCAGGTCCTACCTTTGTGACTAAAAGATCTAAATAAGTTTCTGAATTTAAGTTTCCATTAATTTCAAATGGACCGATAATATTATGATTAAAAATACCAGCCCAGATATTAAGCTTTTGAGGATACTGAATTCTGGTTGAAACATTTAACCTAGGGTTATCGTGAGCCCAATGCCGTGTGTTTTGAACATTGGGTTCATTATTAAGGGTAAAGATATACTCGTCTGTGAAGCATATCGACGATAAAAAGTGTCCATCATTGTTGGCGCGCTCTTGCATTTCATAACAAAATGTGCTCCTGCTTTCTTCGTCAACATGAAAAATCTCATGATGACATGGCGGTTTACAGGGATGATATTTATATTTCTTTAATATCTGCCATACCCGCGACTTACATAAACCACTTTCAAGAGAAATTTGTCTCGGGATGTATGTTGGGTCTGCATTTATCATCGACAAAACATGCAACTTCTCCTATGATATGATTGTAATTTTAGAACTCTTCAATAATAATAATAATAGTAATAATCAAAATAATAATAACCACTCCTACTTTCTGATTCTAGCGAAATATTTGCGAGTCTTTCAAATTTTTGTACATATTTTTGTATAGTACTTGCAGATGGTATAGGTCTCGCATTAAACTTAACGGCAAACAAAACTCTTTCTTCGTTAGTATATTTATTCATTTTTTCGTAAATAAACCTTGACATAATATTAACTCTTACAGGCACAGAAATTTTAACATATTATTTACCCATGCTGCACGAAAAATTAAATCGTATATTTTCGAAAATTAATGTTTATTAGAAAAATAATAATAATATTTACAATACAGAAAACAATAAATGGTCATCTTCTTGGGCTTCATTAACTCCTGGAGGGATGGTACAACCGTTGTACCACTAAGCCTGTAACAATTACGAATATGTACATGAAATTTAAGTCAGAACACCAAATCATATTTTATGCTATTACCTTTGTATGAAATTCTTGAAAACAAGTCCTGCTTTTTGTGAGGCATAGAGGCACTCTGCATACAGAACACATCCATTCAGTGCGAATTTGAGAACGTGTAGTACTACATTTCGCACATCTTCTTCGTGTTGCACGAACTGGTTGATGGGCGGAACTGTGTAGCCTAATTTCAGAAGACACTCATGGTTTGTGTTTCTTGATTGCTAATGGTGAGCTTGTAACCATCCTCATCTTAGAATAAATTAGTTGGTCCTCTAGTAAACCATCAATTACTTGTCTCCGAAAATCCTTGTGGGTGATAATGTTTCCTTGCAGTTTATACAATATATACGAATTGACGACACAAATGTCCAGAAAATGGAAAAAAATTCTGTGCCACCATTTATGGCTTTTACGATCAATTTCGTACGATGATTTCAGTTGATCATATTTATCAACAAAATTCATGTTTGAATTGTAGTCGGCAAGAATTTTCGGACAATCTACATTTATTCAGTCTCCATTTCTTTCCCGTCGACTTACAGTTGCTGTTTCTAGGGGATTGTGATAATTAGAAAGCAAGTGCACAGATCGTTTATCTTTCCATTTGAACATTGATATTCCTGACTCGCTGCATTTCCAATCGAATTTACCTCTTGCTAACATTTTGTCATCTTCGGAATATTTTTTCTGTTGGAATTTACAGTTCCGCAAGCATTAAATCCTTTATATTTCAAGTCCAACAGTAAATCGTAAGAATTAAAATAATTATCAAAAAACAAGTAATGATTTCTAGCGTCAAGTCCTTTGATCAAATCTTTTACCACCCGAGCACCCAAGTTCTTCTCAACAATATTCTTCTTCTTGCCGGTGTAAATTTGAAATCTGTATAGATATCCAGATTTGTCTGCCAATGCCCAGATTTTATACCCCCGTTTTATTGGTTTTTTTGGCATATATTGTTTTAGGGAGCTTCTACCCTTAAACTTAATCATTGACTCATCTATGGCTATATACTTATCAAGATGTAGACATTTTTCAAAATTATCTGTTAGTTTATCAAGCATTGGACGAACTTTGTACAATTTGTCATACATAGCTTCATGCCTTTTAGGCAACATATTGTTGTCATTGAGATGCATATTGTTTAGTAACCAACCAAAACGATTGACAGTCATGAATTTACTTATGTAAGAATCGTGCAAATCTGGACACGAACTCCAGTAATCCCTATAACTAGGCATAGGCTTGATTCCCATAAGCAAGTTCATGCCGAGGAAAGCTTTAATTTCTGTAGTATTGGTAGGTTCAAACCGTTTTCCAGTGTCCTGGCATTTTTGCGTTGCGTACAAATTTGATTGGAAAACTAAATTTTCAATAATTTCTTCGTCAAATAATATAGTAAAATACTTATAAGGAGAATGCTCATCCTGTTCCTTTACAATATCTGCTACACCAGAATAATGAATAAATTCTGGCAGTGGCACAATGTTATCGGTGCTATGTCCCCATTTAGCAACAATGTCCTGAACATTTGTAGGCCGAAGGGTTTGTAATGTTTTGAGTGGAATATTCATTTCCAGGTCTGAATCATCAGAATAATTTTCATAAGTTAAAGTTTCATTAGTTTCAGTATTGTTCAAATTTTCGTCATCATCGTTATCATCAACTTCAGACTCTGGATCGGACGGAATATTTTCAAAATCAATTTCGAGAGATTTTAAAAACTCTGCCTCGGTCCATCCTTTCAGTGTAAATGGCAAATTATCCATTTCACTAAAATTACACATTCATATAAATTTACATGTACTGCATGGTGGTACATATAAGATACCAGTTTACTTAAATAAGAAAACACAGCAAAAAAACATCATACTTTACTTACCAACGTTTCTATGCACTTCACTATAGCCAGTTATTAGTTTTATGCAGAAATAAATAACAAATGTATGTTTATTTATAACAAGAATGACCGCCAATATTAACAACGATATCTTTACTGCATTAACCTCAAAAACAATGTGCCGCATGAAATCAGCTGAACGCACGTGTCCGCTATAAATCGAATAACATTTAGGCCACCAATAGCTCGCAATTATGCAGCTGGTACACATATTGTGCTACCGTGCAATTGACTTTGAATATATGGTACAGTTTATGTACCCCCGTGCGTCGGCGTACCGCGAAAATGTGGTACATTGCGTGTACCACCATGCGTGAAAGAGTTAAACGTCAAAATACGATAGCATTTTAAAAGCAAAGCAACTCATATTTTAAAAACTATCAAATTTTAAATTAGTATTTTACGGTAAAAAATTAATTTTTTAAATCTTTTTATTAGGGTCGTTGGATGCGCAATAATTTTCACTTTCTCTTGATACCATTAGCTTTTCTGTAAAATAAGATGGCGAGCAGGAATCTGCAAAAACGTCTAATACCATGTTAAAACCCTATGTTCGCGTTTGAGAACGAACATACGGTATAACAATACTAGTGTTGTTAAGAATTTCTTAACAACACTAGTATAAAGGTACCTTAACCCTGGAGAACTCGCGCTATGAGCATTTCGCTCACACTTATTTTAAAATAGTCATACTTTTAGACAGGGTTGAGATTTAGGAACCAGCAGTGCCGTACTTACGCAGTGTACATTTCAGTAGATGATTGCGACAAGAACGGAAAGGTAATTTTTTAAGCTGTTTAGATTACCTTAGCTAGTTTGATCCATTTATAAAGAACCAGCGGCGGCTCGTGGATCTTCGCAGTGGAGGCTAAAACAGAGATGCCGCTCGTGCTGCACTACTCTTATTGAGGAAGTAAATATTCCGCTCCTGTTTAAGTCAATAATTTGCCAACTGTGGCCTAGGTATAAAAAATTACCTATTGGCCTCGAAAGAGAGTTGGACGCATCCTGGTGGTGAAAGTCAGTACTCAAGTAAACGAGTACTGCTGTTTACATTTTACATGGTTTAGCATTGTAATTTTGAGTGTTTCTCCTGTGTATTGTGAACAATGAATAAATTTAATACAAATTGTTGTGTCTTCGGATGTCATTTATAGAAAGGAAAGGATATAAATATTCATTTCCACTATTTTCCCAAAGAGAAGGCCGGTTTTATTAACCTAACCAACAAACGTGGTGTGGTTTACAGGTTCCAGATAAACATGCTCTAACAGCTACATTTAAATTTAATTATGGACACCAATTTTGCTAATTTAAGGTGGCCTTTAATTGTATGGGATTTCCCCGTAAATGACTTGTTTGCAAACAAAGTCCTAATATGTTGGCAGGTTCAGTTAAATCAGAATTTTTGCGGCCACATAGTATTAAATGCTTGGCATTTAATAGTATATTACCCTTCAACAATACACCTGCTGTCTGGATTAGAATTCAAATATTTCAATATTTGGCCGAGGCTTAAAAAATATTTATTTTCCATCATATGACCTAAAAGTGTAATGTCTAATTTAGGTATTATAAATAAGTTTTTAAAGCAATTTTGATACAATTATCTATTTAAATATCAAGTAAATATACCACTGCAACAATATCACTACTTGAAACAGAGTTATCAAACACAGTTTTTAAAATAAAATGAGAAACCTGTACACAGAACTAAACGGGAAAGCGAACGGAGTAATCGTTTTCTACAGCTGTTCCACCGCGATCGTAGTGCCCCCATCGGTATGTTTCGAGGCCAATAGCAGAAAACCTGTGATGAATTTATACATCTAATGACTAATAAAACTATAAAACACTTTAATTGCTTAAGTAAAACAAGCTATTATTATCGATTTAACTCCCGATATTAGTCATATTAACCAATTAGTTTTAATAATCAGATATTTAAAAAATACTGAATTAAAGGAAAGGTTTTTGGTTTCCTGTAAATAGATCAATACGATGCAGAATATTTAGAAGATATAATTTTAAATAAATTAGAAACAACCTTACTTGTTGCAGAAAGCATTAAATAAATTCAATAAAACGAAATATAGCCTGAATATATGAATATTCAACCTGTTCGTAACTCTGCAAGCAAAATTAAGTCTTACTAAGACTATAAACAATTGACGCAATTTTTTTTTGTATCATTCAATATCCAGCGTGGCACTAGCCAGGGAAGTAGTTGTTTCAATAAGTTATTTGTTTATAGTCTTAGCAAGACTTAATTTTGCTTGCAGAGTTACGAACAAGTTGAATATTCATATATTCAGGCTATATTTCGTTTTATTGAAGATATAATTTTAAATAAATTAACAGAAGTAACTTTAGATATTAAAAATTGTAAGGGACAAAGCTGCGATAACGCTTACAATATGTCTAGTAAATATTCTGGATTGCAAACTAGAATACGAAATCATAGTGCTATAGTTTTTTTTAACCCTGCACCAATCATGCTGTAAAAGTTGGAATCTGTGCAGCAGAATCTTCCCAAACTTCCAAGGCATAATATTGATCAAGTTACATTTTTATATCAGTTATTGAATTAAATCTTTTACCACTCAGAGAATTTTTCAATTGAATAAATAAATGATAATCGGAAATTGAAGGATGAGGTAAAACATCTCAGTCAAATGAGAATAATTTATTTCGAATGAGTAAAAAAACATGGGATATGGCGTTATCATTATGAAAAACTACGCCTCGTTTGTGCGCCAATTCTGACCATTTTCTGGCAATTGAATCCTTTTATTGTCTAATTATCAACAGTATTTTGTGGAATTAATAAAAAAAGTTGGTTATTATGTTGCTGGAGAAGCAGATCGCATTTTGAAACACGTTCAAATATATTTCGATCTAGCATTCCTGAGGAAGCCACAGATCTGAACGATTGCTGTTTATCAGATAATTATGGACTGGAATTTCTAGAGTATCAGCAGGGCCTCTGTGAAGAGTCTAAAATTGGGAATTTTAAAGAGAGATACCCTCTTCAAGCGGGCGGCATAATGGAAGAAAAGAAACCACAATTTATGGCGTGTTGTTGAGGGTGTTTAAGTGGTTCGTCAGGGTTGTTTGCATGCGTCGCGTCCATATATAAAAAGGATGAACAGGCTGACGTTTTCGTAAACTGGTATCAAGTCAACGTGGACTAATACCCAATGAATACAATGCGCCAATCCTCGAGCCGTATTCATTTCCTGCACCAATGACAAAAATTCTATTTGAATGAATCTCGTTTTCCCAAAATCCACTTGAGATTATACTATTTTCGATTACTATTTTAAACCCTTTATCACAAATGCAAATTACTGATTTATTGGGGTTATTGTTCGGCCAAACTATTAAAAAAAAACATACTTAGAAAAAATATTATTTACCTGTTCTATTGTTAAAATCGGGAATATTAAACTGAGCTAGTGTTGTATTTTATATTGTATATGGTAGATGCTGTATTTAAACGGGCATACATAGGTCAATTTGGTTATAAATTTAATATATAATGTAATTTGATTAAGGCAAGAATGAATGTAATTGTAATAAGACAACAACCACAATATGTGTACCTCTATCGAGTATTTGATTCATTGTTGAAGTATTTTTAATCGCTGAGCCACAGATATATTTTATAATCAAGTATTTTTAAGAATATCGTTTCTATGTACTTATGACATTAAACTGAAAAAAAACAATGTTTTATTTGTGGATAGAAACTTGATGATTATTTAGAAAAATGAGTTGACTAAGATCATGATTTAAATGTATTGACTTAAATCGTCACATAAATACATACCAGTAAATTCCACGCCAATCCAGGGTCCCACAATTAACGACTGATTAAGGGTTACACAACTTTTATTTAAATTATTTTTTGATCTGGTTCATAATTAAAAAAATATAGCAATGCGATTTGTTGAAACCATAAAGTCAGAAAAATAGTCGATAGAATTATTTAAAACAAAGATTTTGATATAGTTATATAATTCATAAATGATTTTATTTGCAACAACATTTAATCGAAAGAAATAATATTTGCTCATTCCAGATTTACACTTCTTCCTTATTTCAGTGATTTTTTAAAATGAAATTACGTTAATAAAATTCAGATAAATGGATATTTTGTGTATATTGCACTTTCAAATAAGCCCCAATTATGTATCTAATGTTCATTTCATGGTTTATTTTATTCGTTCTCATTTCACTTTACATGTGTTAATGCTTTTATGTGTTAATAATTGCCATTTAAAACTCGAAAATGCGTGTAATATGAAATAAATATGAATTGAGTTTATTTCATGAATGTTTGTTTGGACCGTATATTGAGATGCAACACATTCATTCGAACGAATTCCTTTCAAAATTTAAAGGGACGGTCGAAAACAGGTAGAAAACTTGGGGGGTGAATCATGTATAAGATACATGTTCGAAGGCATGGCTCCTTATTTCAAAATAGATTTTTATTATTGCTATTTAAATTAATAATTTTCTCTAAGTATTTTGCGGTTTGAAACTACACCAGTGTGCGTTTTAGAGTTTTAATTTAAATCAGGGTTCGAACGATATATATCATCGGATATATACCATGATATATATCACGATATATATCATGATATTTATTCGATGATATATATCATGGATATTTATGAAACACACAATACCAAAAAATTCCCCTATTTCTCAAATATTCCCAGTTGCAGCAATATGAATAGTAAGTATTTGCTTTAATTTAAACTAGAGATGGGCGAAATGACTCTTTTTTGTCGAAAAGAGTTGATTTTTGAAGTGACTTAAAAATGAAAAAGTAAGTGTGAGCAAAAAAAAACTCAAAAAAAAGGTCCTCACTATGAAAATTCTTCAATTTATCTCTGAAAACATAGTGAAGAGCAAAAATGTCTTCATTTCAAAAAATTTTCAATTTGATGTCAAATATTTTGACATTTTAAATGTTATTTTTTTACTATCTTGTAAGCAACTGTGTTTGTTTGCAATAAATAAATATAATATAAATAAAGTAAGCGCATTATATAATTAATAAGTCATATAAACATTAATATTAATGACCAAGAATAAATATCAAGAAGTTGATATATATCCGATATATTGATATTTATATAAATATCGGATATTTTCCGAACCCTGATTTAAATGAAAGACTCATGATATTCTTTGTTCCTTTACCTCTTAGATTTAGTCATTGTATAATTTAATTGAGCTCTTACTTCACCAGGCAGGAAATAAATGATTAACCCTTCAATAGCATTAAGAATCATGCTTTTATTTTTAATAGTAAATTTTCCTTCTGTGGGAATCTGATTTATGGGGGGCTATTGTTCGGCCGAACTGTTTTAGAAACATTTTTAAAAATAATAACATTAATTAATATATAATATTAACCATTTATTATAATTATAACAAATATAAATAAAGTTGATATGTTCATTTAAAAACTAATTCAGTCATTATCTTACACCCCTCATACTATAACATACAATAACTTGTAAATTGAAAACAGAACCGTGCATTTAAGTAATTTATTTTATCCAATAATGTTAACATGCCAATGACTCTTTAGCAACGAGTTACTTTAAGATAACTTTAACAACACTATTGTTAGAAATTCTTAACAACACTAGTTTTATTAAATGCATCTTAACGCAACTCGTTGCTAAGGAGTTATTGGCATACAAACAATATTTCGCTTTCTGACGGTTTTCATTAACATTTTCTTTAAATTAACAAAATGGAAATAGGATAAAATAAACCGTATTACAACATACGTTCCGCTATTTTGTATTGTCATAATCGATAACAGAAAAACGGTAATTAGGTGAGTAGCTTTTAAAATTATAAAAACGTGATGTTCATGACATTATGACACTGACATTAAGTATTAATTTTACTATTGAAGCAAAGCAAACTATTCAACTTGTAATAAACCATAACTTTTCCTGTTCCTTATGATTATTTCATTTGGTAAATTATTTACCCAAATATACTGCGAGCTTGGATGAATTATCAAAAGCACATGTTTTTCGTACCTTTTACCTTTTAGTAATTCATCTCGACATAACATTTGTTGTCAACTGGTTATTAACCTCGAGCTGAAGCTCTTGGTTAATAACCAGACAACAAATGTTATTGTCTCGTTAAATTACTAGGTAACAAGGTACTCAAAAAACGATTTTTTGATAATTAACCTCGATCTAGGTATATTACTACCGATAATTTAAAAACACTCGCTCCTATGTCGCTCGTGCTTTCAAACTTTTCTCTTGTTATGTAAAAAGATTCATTACGTTATCATAACTTATTATTATTTAACTTTATTGCGAAATCTGCCTCTACTTCATCTATTTCATTCCATCCGGTAATCTTACTAAATTTAAAAGCGGGTAACAACCAATAATTATTTTATATTGTGAGACAATTAAATCTTCAGATTTACTTTTCGGCGTCAGATTTTAATTATCACATAAATGCCCGACCTCTTAAGATCCCGCAGAACTGGGACCGACTACCTGATCTCAAGAAGGTCTCGACGGCACGTGCGGCAAATGTTTCCTTCCCAAAGTGTCTGTCGGTGTTTTTCCCCTTGCCCTCCATCTTTTCGGGAAGGAGATGCAACGACCGAAATTTTAGACACTTTGCGGTGGTGCTCCCTTCACGAGGTATAATTTTTCAAAATATGACCAAAATGCTTCACCAGTTTTATTGCGATTTTTTTTCTTCTGAAACCCAATAGTTAAAATTCTTACGGTTAATAATACATAGGGTATGCCTAGCTTTCATTTGTATTTTTACTTTCTCCGTTACGAAGTACGAGAAAGTATTGTGATCGTGATTTTTTTTTCAAAATTTTTTTTTACGGAAATATCCGTTTTGGGGTTCCTAGATGCCATTTCAACAATTTCTGGAAAAAAATAATTTGTGTCTGTGTGTGTGTGTCTGTCTGTGCGCGCTGTATCTCAAAAACTAATGGAGCAATTGATGTGAAACTTCGAACATCCGTCTTATTTGGTAATCCGAAGAACTGAAAAGCTTTTGGTAAAATTTCGTACACCGGAAGTGGGCGTTTACCTTAACTGTTTTTTGTTTTTTGACAATATTTTCTTAAATATGAAAAATATCACAAAAACATTTAAACAAACTTTGAAGACAACAAAGAAATGAACATCTTTTCCTTGAAAACATTTTTCATAAAATCATTTTTATTCGAGAAAAAAAATTATTATTATTTTTACTTTCTCCGTTACGAAGTACGAGAAAGTATTGTGATCGTGATTTTTTTTTCAAAAATTTTTTTTACGGAAATATCCGTTTTGGGGTCCCTAGATGCCATTTCAACAATTTCTGGAAAAAAAAAATTTGTGTCTGTGTGTGTGTGTGTGTGTCTGTGTGTGTGTGTGTGTGTGTGTGTGTCTGTCTGTGCGCGCTGTATCTCAAAAACTAATAGAGCAATTGATATGAAACTTTCAACATCCGTCTTATTTGATAATCTGAAGAACTGAAAAGCTTTTGGTAAAATTTCGTACACCAGAAGTGGGCGTTTACCTTAACTGTTTTTTGTTTTTTGCCAATATTTTCTTAAATATGAAATATATCACAAAATCATTTGAACAAATATTGAAGACAATAAAGAAATGAGATTATTTTGTTTGAAAACATTTTCCATAAAATCATTGTTATTCGAGAAAAAAATGTATTTTTTTTTTTCATTTTTGGTTTATAATTATGAAACGATAATAGTTACAGCAAATTTATGTTAATAATAATTGTAGAGAATGCTAAAATGAACAACTTATAAAAAATAAGTTTTTTTCGAAATCCCTTTAGTTTTTGAGTAAACTGAGGTTTTGAATTTGAAGTATAATTTTTCCATGTTTCATAATTTTGACGTTTTAAACGTCAGTTTCATCCGAGTTTATACAACGCTCGATGTACATTTAAAATATGATTTTAATTGAAAATAAACCCATGAAAACGTAAATATAAAGTCGGAGAAAGTAACATGATGGCCACATCACCATTTTTTTAATTTTTGGTTTATAATTATGAAACGATAATAGTTACAGCAAATTTATGTTAATAATAATTATAGAGAATGCTAAAATGAACAACTTATAAAGAATAAGTTTTTTTTCTAAATCCCTTTAGTTTTTGAGTAAACTGAGTTTTTGAAGTATAATTTTTCCATCTTTCATAATTTTGACGTTTTAAACGTCAGTTTCATCCGAGTTTACACAACGCTCGATGTACATTTAAAATATGATTTCAATTGAAAATAAACCATGAAAACGTAAATATAAATGGCTATGATGGCCACATCATCATTTTTTTCAAAATATTTGTAGCCTCCCTACGGTTACAGGACGTGTCACTTCGCACTTTTTGAAAGATTTTTTTTTTCGGGGTGCGGTTTCACCCTCTGTTTAAGTAGGAATTAACGTAAAAGTACTCTAATATGTTAAGAAAGAACCCCTCTACAACACTACTATCAGCAGATTTACGATATCTTGTTTCATTAGTCAGATATGATTTTTCAAAATTTGACCAAAATATATATTATTTTGATGTTTCTTTCAAAGATCCATTTTTTTCTTCTCAATTGTAAGAGTTGAAATACGCTTAATAAAGGGTATAACTAGCTTTCATTTGTAATTTTTTCAACATGTTTGGAAATGGTATAAAATGCAGTTTAATTACTCAACAGTATTTTTTATAAATTAAGAATATTGAACTTTTTTTTTCTTACAATTTTCAATTTTTTACGATTTTTTCAATTCTGGCTAGAGTTTAAATCTTACTACAAGGAAAATTAAAAACATATATGAATATAATTGATTAGTAAACAGATGCAAAAGTATTACGCAACGATTTCAATTCTTTACGATTTGTTTTTAATCCAACTAATATTTAAATCTTACTGCAGAACAATTTAAAAACATATAACTTTTGTCTTAATCGGAATTTGTAAAGTGGGTAAACTGCTTTGGTTAGTAAACAGATGCAAAAGTATTTATTACTATTTGCAAAACAATTACGCAGCGATTTAAATTTTTCACGTTTTTTTAGTGCAGGAACAATTTTGGAAATTTGTATCACCTCTACTTATAAATACAACAATAAAGCAACAATTAGGCATCTTCAGCAATTTCTAGAGACAATTTGTCCATCACTTGCAGGTCGCGTGAGCATTTCCCTCAAGGCGCGAGTTCTCGCGTTGGTGTTTTATTTTTCTGAGGGTACAACGTTAAGAGCGTTGGGAGTAGTCGAAAGAATATAATTGTGAGAGGTCTAATATCCATCCCGCATAAAATTCATTTCACGGCGTGGTATATATTAACCGCAAACGAGTGGCTTAGAGTCGGAACCCATGCTACTGCTCTTACTTACTGGAAGTATTATTGTCTGTCTCGCTCGTGATTCAGTGGTGTAGACTTGGTCGGGCAATACAACCGCGTGCCCCGATTTCGAGCAATCGCTCTTCGCACACAGGACTGTTATGTAAACAAACAGCGAGAAAAATAAATAAACACCGCACGACCATCTGTTTCGGGTGGAAAGTCGATCGGCAAGCAATCAAATTGGAAATATGAAATAAATTATGAATGACGATATTATTACATTTTTAGTGAATATATTGTACTTATTACAACTTGAGTAAATTATTTATAAATTTATTGTTAGATAAATTCCATAAACTCGGCTTAACCACAGATGAATGAATACAAAATTTATTTTCGCTTCGTTATTTTTTAAATAATTTTCTTTTACAAAAGTTCAAATAAATGTTACAAATAACGAAAAAACTGAATATTTTGTATTAGCAAATGTTTTTCACCAATGCCTTAATTTTGGGAAAAAACAAAGAAACAAAGAAAATCATTACACTTTTGTAATGTTTTCTGTGTCATATGAATATATTAGAGTTATATAAAATTTATAATAATTTAGCATATTATAGAGAATGCGTTTGCTTTCAAAATCCCACTTAAAATTAGTTCACTTGTAAAACCCGAAATTCTTAATTTTTTGTCCATACTTGATTTTCGGAACAAAGTCCCAATAACCCAAAAATTAAAATGAATTAAATGTTATCTTCGCATCGAAATTATATTCCTTATTGTCCTTATTGGACACACGACATTTAATAACTGCAAAAATACATTTTTGAGCGTGGAATTAAATGTTATTAATTCCACCTATTAATCCTGAATAATTTTAAATCGAATGTTTTATCATACATTTTGATTAAAAATTCAAACGCTTTCAGCCTCTAAATCTAAAATGAAACCTAATGATTTTTAAAACTCGTTCTTTAAAAATTCAAATTTTAATATTGTTAAATATAAAAATTGAAAATTATATTTTTAAGATAATATGTTCGATTACTTTCAAAAGAATATTATCTTATGGTTAAGAGCATTTAACATTTAATCCCACTCTTGGCCGAGAACAATTGTATAGCGACATATATGGTATACAAGTTGAATGACCGCCTCAATTTTCTCGGAAATTGTAGCAGTTAAAAAAACGCCTAGCCGGTATTACAATTTAGACTAGTTTTCATATCAATGCTCATGAAATCAATTTAAATCAATTTAAAATAATGTTTCAATGTTTTTTTTATCTGTTAATCTGCTTGAATCAAAAACTTTTTTTAAGTAATGTGATTGCAATCGCAATTAGCCTATGGTAACTTTACCTTGATCTCTAGTCTTATGAGAGTACTATAATTCAATTAAGTTTTAATTGTAATTGTCAAAAGTGAGTGCGCCAAGGTAATCAAGCGCTGCAGCTGGCGACTGAGGGACCCTCTGCGTGGCGGGTCCTGCATAAATTAAGGGCCTCCAGATACCAAGAAGAAATTGAGACCAAAGAACACCCCGTGGAGTTACAGGCCTCATTCTTTCCTTCCGCATTGTTCACTCGTACGATTTATTTCTTTATGACGAGTCCGTCGCCCAAACTGGCAGAACGATTCGAAACAGTTACACTCTATAAATTCGAATTCGATTATATAATTTTTCTATTTTGCAAATATATCCATTTAAAAATAATCCATAGCATTTTATTAACGTGTATATGTGTAAATCCCACTTTTCATAAAGCATACATTAGCACACTCATTCATACCAAACTTGAATACGTACGCTCATAAATGCTCCTAAGAAACGTGTTTCAAAATAGTATTTCTGTCGTCGGATCGTAATTCAATATCTTGTGTCAGAGACGAACACCACTGGTATGGGCGGAGCAACGAGATAGCGGGGCGTAGTGTGCGACGAAAAGAGAAAATAATCCTAGACCCAGATTTATCACTGAAACACTGTCGCACGTTAACATAAAAATAAAATTGGTTTTCCAATCAAAATAAATCATTCTTATGTGAGATTCAAGAGTACATATTGGGCTCTTGCATCGACTCATTTATTTTAATATTGTAACTTTATTTACTGCGTTAACTTTGTTGAAAAAAATAAGTCTATTATCGGGCACTTTTTTCAATATTAATCTTATTATAAAAAATACTCTGAGGTGAAATTGGACAAAAACAGTTAGAAGATCCATTACTAAACAATAACATCTTCTACTCGGTGAAAACCGAAATAAAATAAATTTAACCATTTAGCTTCAATTCATGTTAACAAATTACATGCATTTACATATACTGTTCTGATACTCCCAACGCTCTTAACGTGTTTTTCTGTTTTTCTTTTAATGTGAGTATTGCATTTATTTAGTGTATTAAATATTTTATATCAGAAAATAATACATATTTTAAATTTTTAATCTAATGGCAATGAGTAAAACACAAAAATGGCGAATTAGCCAGACAACAATATACGGGATTAAACCAACAACCAACATGAATAACACTTCAATCAACCCTTGACCATCAACTAGAAAATTTGGAAGATAATTTTTTACAATTTATTTTTAATTGGGTACTAGGTGCTACAATTTATTATTATTGTTTTATTAGCAAATACTATATGTTTTAAATTCCTGTAAGCAACTAAAATGTCTAAAAAATAGTAAATATTGGCTTAAACCTAAAAAATGCTGGTTTGATTTACATCCCGAGCTTTGATAAAGAAAAATATGAAGCGTGAGGGAAATGCTCAAGCGCGAGTTCGCGTTCTGCTGAATGACGCGAGTTCTGCAGGGTTAACGTAACTCGTTGCTGAGGAGTTATTTGCAAGTTAACATTATAGTATAAAATCAATAATATAACTGTAATTTTTCTCATTTTTGTTTTACTTATAACTCTTGATTTTGATTTTTAAACTTTTTGTTTTCGTATAATAATTTAATAATAATAATAATAATAATAATGTTTATTAACGGAATCTCCTTTTACATAATAATAATAATACATATATAAATATAAACAATTGAAATGTGTAAGAATGAAGTACACCTATCCCCCGATTTACACGGTAGATACGTTCCTGAGAAAAACGTGTAAATCGAAAATTAAGTCAAAACCGTGTAAATCGAAAAGCTTGCAGAAAATCCATAATTTTGCTATTTAACAGTTGTGATTTTTTTCAATATTTTTAGGTGTACACAGAAATAAAAATAAAATGCATTGACAGGTTAAAATATGTAATATATTACGGAAACACTGTTTTTTTTTTAAATTTAATTACAATACATTAAACAGAAGAACAAAAAATTAAACCAAAGGTGTTTTATTATCCTTCATCACTGTCAGAAATTACACTCATTCTTTTTTTCGGAATCGAAGGTTCGAATTCACTTTCATTACTCGAAGTTATTTGTGCCGATTCGATGTTTGAAGCAGAAATATTTACATTATGAGGGATCGTAATAAAATCGGTTATTAACAATTGCTTCGAAATTTTTGTAAGATCTTTGTAAACTTCTTCATATTGAGCGAAGCAGCGATTTATGTCACGTTGGAATCGTAAAGCCCTTTCAACGTTTGTGTCATTTTGTATAAAATGATTACCCAGCTTTCTTCCCAATGCGAGTTCTTCGCGGATGACTTTAGCAGTGAATGTTACTGGTACTAATTCCTCTTCATCAGATTTGTCAGAATCACTTTCACAAACTAAGTTAACTAAATCATTCTCACTTAGTTCTTTATCAGCCATTAACTCTGCGATATCATCAACAGTAAAATCATCAAAACTTTCTCCGCCCAATGAATGCGCCATCTGTACTATCTGCGAATATTCATCATTTAACGTTGAAATGGAATGTTCATTTTTGACTACATTTGGCCACAATTTTTTCCAACAGCTATTGAGCGTTATTTGCAGTGTATGATAAGGCGATATGCTTCACACAGTCTAATATTGTAAAATTTTTCCAAGCACTAATAACTGTTAAAGATTCATTGTTCTCCATTTGTTCCAAAATATATGTAAAGGCTCGTTTTTTGTACAAAGCTTTAAAAGTAGAAATTATGCCTTGGTCCAATGGTTGTAATAATGAAGTTGTATTTTTTGGTAAAAATTTTACTTCAACGTTCTCATATTCTAGATCTTGTGGGTGGCCCGGCGCATTGTCAATTAACAAAAGCACTTTAAAAGGCAATCCCTTTGAACTTAAATATTTTTTGGCATCTGGGATAAAACATTCATGAAACCATTCAGTAAACATTGTAGCAGTAATCCACGCTTTCTTTTTAGCCCTCCAATAAACGGGAAGATTATTGATGTTTACTCCTTTAAAGGCACGGGGCATTTTTGATTTGTTAATCACTAATGGTTTCATAATATAATCTCCTGAAGCATTGCTACAGAAAAGAATTGTTATGCGATCTTTTGCTGCTTTATGGCCACTAGCCGATTTATAAAATTTTGAGACATAAGTCCTTTTAGGCATTTTTTTCCAGAATAACCCTGACTCATCAGCATTGAAAACCTGATCAGGGGTGTATGAATTGTCGTTAATAACTTCTGCAAAATTTGCTGGATATTCTTGGGCTGCATCTACGTCGCCAGAAGCCAGTTCACCTTTTAATTTTAAGCTGTGTAAAGAATGTCTTATTTTAAATCTTTAAAACCAACCATGACTTGTCAAAAAATTTAGCTTCTTTTCAGTTGAAGAAGAAGATGGTAATTGCTCTACAATTTTATCGTAAATTCGTAATGCTTTATTTGTTATAGCACCCGTATCAATGGGTACTCTTTTTTGTGTTTGATCTTCTATCCAAAGCATTAACGCTTTCTCCATTTTTTCCATTGCGATATTTCTGGTGTATGATGTTGTGCCCATACTCGTGGTATTGCCAGCTGCAACACTCTTTCTAATTGTGTTTTCATTTGTTCTAATAGTTCTTATTGTAGCTTCGTTCATGCTATATGATTTTGCAACATCTACTACTCTATCTCCCTTTCGTAAGCGATCCAAAATTTCGATTTTAGTTTCTAAAGAAATAACTTTTCTTTTAACTTCTTTCTTCATTATAAGCCTATAATTTTTTTTTAATTTATGTTAATTTGGCTGTGATTAAAGTAAAATTCAGAGGGAAAAAATGCGGGAAATTTTGGAGGGAAAATTAAAAAAGTTTAATAATGAATTTTTATTCAAATTAAAATGTTTTAATTTTTTTATTTTAATTAAACCTATTTGGTAAATTGCCATAATTTCCATCCAAAATTTCCCGCATTTTTTCCCTCTGAATTTTACTTTAATCACAGCCGTTAATTTATAATAATCTAAATTATGCACTCACTTGTAATTTACGAATATGGAAAATTAAATCTTTCTGAAACTGTGAAATTTTGACTCAAATACAATGTTCCGTAAATAAAACCTTCATTTTATGCGAAGAAATACAGACACAGTGTGAGTGTGCAGCAAGTCAGCACATAAGCTCGGGATTCCCCGTGAGATGTGTACACTACGCATGTTCAATCACAGAGTAGCATAAACCGTGTAAAAGCGAAAACGTGTAAAACAAGTACCGTGTAAATCGGGGGATAGGTGTATACAGGTTTTACTAAAATATAATAAATTAACGGGTCGGTACCCATCGGAAGTACGTTAAACGGTACACTGGAGGGGGATTAAATCAAATTAGTACAACTATAGGCAACACAACTTTCACTGTTTAGGGTAATGTTTCAATCTGCATGATTTCGCGATCGAGGACGAAAAAAATATATCACACGCCCCCAAGCATGGAGTGACCACGCCTCAATAAATTGGAGCCGTTTTTGACGGCAATACCAAAACTTGTGTTTTTTTCATCATATATAATTATTTTTGTGGTGTTAGTTTATCTGATTTGATATTATCAGCGCTCTTAGTGTTTTTTTTTAACGAAAATTATCAGTTGATTAATACATTTTATTATTTAAAAACGTCTCTCTACAGGGACTTCCCCTTTCTCTGATTTGTGTTGTGGCGTCATGATTTCTGTTTGCTTGGAAGTCGGGGCGCCCCCAACGATAGCTGGGACTGAATGTGGCAAATTAAAGAGATACATTATTTATTTTATTTTATTTGTTAAAATATAAGTATACATAATATTTTGGGCTTATAACCAGATCAAAGAAGTTGGGTACTAAATAAAATAAAAATAGTCAGAATAAGGCAATAGGCGGAAAAGCCGAGAAAGGTAGTAAGGCAAAATATTCAGAATAACGGTAGAAAACGCAAAAAGTAGTAACCAATCCTGATACGGCAGTAAAAAGGGAACAATAAATAGACGTATACATAAATATAAAAGGTAAATACTGAAAAAAAATGAAACACTTGAAATTCGTGAAATTTCGACCATTTTCAAACCGCCATAACTCGGGGTATTTTCAATCAATTTTGATGAATCTTTGAGGGCGAAAAACTTTGAAGTGGTTTCTTTAAAGTCATGTATGCGAAATTAAGCGTAACCCCTTCCGCCCCTCTCTAAGGCCCCTGTGAAAAAAAAAGTTTTTTTCTGGAAACCATGTCCAACTTTGACGATGGCTACGGAGTTGGAAAAATTTTGTCCACTCTATCCATCATAAAGACAATAAAATTTGATTAATTCCCTTTGCAGGAGTCAAAGAACGAAGTTCCTACGATGATCTGACACCAAGGTATGGGTGTTTGAAAAAAAATGCATTTTGAGGTTTTTCGCACATAACTCAGTGACTTTTCAACCAAATTTGATGATTCTTTCGGGAAAAAATCCCATTTTGGCTCTACTTTAAGGGAGTAAACTCAGATTAGAATGATTCCTTTTCGAACCCTTCAACCCCCGAACAAAAAAAAAACAAGTTTTTGGACAAAAAAACGCCCAACTTTGGCAACTTGTACCGAGTTGGAAAAAATTTGTCGACTCGATCCAACAAAAGGACATTGAAATGTGTTCAATTACCTGCGCTGGACACAAATAACGAAGTTCCTACGACGATTTGGCACAAAGTTATTGGTGTTTGAAAAAAAGCGAATTTTGTGGTTTTTTGACTCATAAGTCCGAAGTTTTTCGACGAAATTGTTTTCGTTTTCACGAATGAAATTTTCTTTGCATGTTCTGTGAGGTATCCACGAGCATTAATTGTTTTCGCGAAATCATGAATATCGCATTTTGTACTTTAGAACTCCATTAACAAAAAACTTTATTTTAGGTCAAAACAGGCTTACTTTAACGATCTCTGAAGGGTCGGAAATAAATGTAGGCCGAACTCACTACCATTGGTCCATTTTTCCATTCGTCCAATAAAAACAAACAAATTACACTGCCGGCAAAAACTAAAACACTTGAGATTTGTAAAAATTTAGGTAATTTTAAAATGGTCATAACTCGGCTTGTATTTAACCAATTTCGACTATCTTTTGAGAAATAAAAAGCAAAATGTGTCCTCTTTGAGAGAGTTTATCCCCCACTCAAAGAGAGGGCTCTACGCCCCTCCAAACGAAATAATAAAAAGACCCCAAAATGCACTTTTTTAAACACCCATAACTTAGTGCCCAATCGTCGTAGAAACTTTGTTCTTCGAGTCCCGCATAGGGAATTGATCAAATTTTAATGCCTTTATGGTGGATCGAGTCGAAAAAAAAAATTCCAACTCCATAGACATCGTCAAAGTTGGACATGGTTTCCTGAATTTTTTTTCACAGGGGTGCTAGAGAGGGGCGGTAGAAGTTACGCTTTAGTTCGTATGCTTGACTTAAGAGAAGACACTTCAAAGTTTTTCGCCCTTAAAGATTCATCAAAATCGATTAAAAAAACGCCGAGTTATGGCGGTTTGAAAATGGTCGATGTTTCACGAATTTCAAGTGCTTCATTTTTTTTCCCCCAGTGTATTTTATTATCAGTAAAGAGAGGATTTTATGCACTATAAAATGCTGAAATATATTTATTATTATTATTTGAAATATTCATGTAATAAATTGAAATATGTCAATGAAAAATCCATAAGTTTGTTTATATATATTTTTAATAAAGAAAAAATAAGTCACATACTTTTATTAATGTTAATAATAAGGAATCAAAAATGCCAAACTTGCTGTAGATGATTAGTCGTATGAATACGACTACAATTAACAAATTACTTTTTGAAACAACTACTTTCCTGGCTAATACCACGACGAATATTAAATTATACAAAAATGTATAGTGGTACTTTCGATTTAATAAATCATACCGAAAGTGTTATTTTTGGGTCGGCTGCAGAAAAATGATTTAAATATGGATTTTATATGCGGTTTAATTAAAAATAAATGTTTAAAATAAAAAAAAATGCGAGTGACAACAGATGACTATTTATTGGAATTACTACCAACCATTGTTGTTACAAATGTTTGGTTAAGGGTGCTACCATATCTCGAGTCCTTGTACAACGGTGTTGATATTTGGTAGTTTTTGGGCAAAAAAAACGCTACAAGTAGTTTTGTACTGTCATATCTGTGTGAGTTATTAATATTTTTAAATAATTAATATAACTGTGAATAGTCCGATTTTTATAGATAAGATGAAGTACTTCTGCTCTATAGAAATAGTGCTTAAGGGGAGGTTACCCATGCTTTTCAGTGTTATATCAATTATTTAAAAATATTAATAACTCACGAAGATATATGAGTACAAAACTACTTGTACCATTTTTTGGCCCACGGTATATTAATAAAAATGATATTCTTTAAAAATATACAAATGTAAAAAAAGTGTGAATAACAGCGCGCGAATACACATGCGTATGTGTTAATGATCCCATTCTCATGATTCACGTATCGGGGAAGTACAAACATGTGCCTCAATCTGTTTTCGCGTTTTCCGTTCTCAACAGTTTCGCATTCACGTATTCACAAATAAAATTAAAATTTGTTTACACCACACCACCACACCGTTATTCCATGCGCCTCCCCGTTATTCCATGCACCTCCCTATCCCCCACCAAATCGCACGTTTCATTAGAATTGGTAGTATAGGCAACCCAAATAACAATTGCATTCTCACTCGATTTATAAAAAAAATGAAACTATACTTTGTTGACATATAATGTTAAAAAATAATATTTTATCCAGCGGTTTAAAGAAATATCAACATAAACCAACTACCTAGGCAATCAGTACATTCGTATAACCTAGAATGCTATATATTTCTAGAAATTATGAAAATTATCAAAATTTGTTTATAAAATTTAAGAAATAATTCAATAACTAATTAAATATTAACCGTATTTTAACTAAAAATTGCTGACCTACGTATTATAGCAACGTACATATAAAAAAACATTGTTCATTCTAACTTTTACAGAAATTTAAAAATGCACGAAAATCCTATATTGTTTATTAGTAATTTGTTTACTTTTTTTTTTCTTGCAAAAGGTAGAGTGAACAGTCATTAACAATATATCTTAAATCGGTATGTTTACATCTTGTAATAAACGAGCTACACCCAATCTACCGCACCAAAATAGGTAGGGGTCACCTGCCCTTAAAGGTGTAATACTAGCTTTCTCAACTCTGTTTTAAAATTATTAAAGCTAGAGCCAAACAAATTTACATGAGTATTAGAACCTAATTCATTTGCTAATGACATGAGTCTATATATTGGACAATTAAGTTTATAATTAGTACGGTCTACAGGTAACCTAAATAAGGGTCTTCGACGTGTATTGATATACGTGGAGCTAATCGAAAAATTTAGTGAAACTGTCAATTCCGGACAATTTATTGCACCCGATATTAATTTATGAAGTAAACATAAATCCATCCTAATTCTACGCTTACGTAAAGATTCAATAAAACCACAAGAAAAGTCATCGTTATCGTCAATCGAAATGGTAATTTCACTAAATTTCCAACGCATATATTTGACAAATTTTTGCTGAATCCGCTCTATAGCTAACACATAACAACTATAATGGGGTATTCTACATTCTACATTTGATCTTACTAAACTAGTAAATAAAGTTAGAAGAGCGTGCGGTTTGAAGTTGTAACTATTCCTGAATATGAAACCAAGTATCTTAAATGCTTTATTTGTTATTAAGTTAATATGGGCTGCGAATGACAATTTACAATCGAAAATCACTCCAAGATCTTTAATAATAGAAACTCTATCTTTGATATTAGCATTAGTGCTTCGTTGTTGATATTTGCTTAAATGTTTTTGTAATATTTTTCATACCCACTTCCGGGGTACGAAATTTTACCAAAATCTTTTTTGTTCTTGGGATTATCAAATAAGATTTACGTTCAAAGTTTCGTGTTAATTCCTGTATTAGTTTTTGAGATACATCGCGCACTTTGAATTTCACCTGACAAGGTCAAACTAAGGTCACTATCACTACTGTGTGCTCCCATCTAAACCGTTTAACTTTTATCTAAAACATTTTTCTGGATCATTGATAGTTTCAGATAAAATCGATCCATCCTGAATTTTGTATCTCAGAGAGAACCTCACAAGTTTTCCCCAGACTTTTCCGCGGTCTAACCTACGATTTGATCATCCATAGGCATTACGGATACACAGTGCCGGCGCTAGGGTTTACGCCGCTACAGGCGAAATATATTTTGCCGCCCTAATCTAAATAAAGTTTTCTTTTATAACGTTCTCAGCATACTACTTTCGTTTTTCATGTTCATTTAGAAAAAAAAATATTATGCTTAAAATGGATACTTGAAATTTTTCAACTTTTTTTTATGCAATATATTTTATAAAAACACTTTTATAATTGATGAAGATAACGAAGAACTTAACATCTTTTGTTAATAAATATTTTTCATAAACCATTTTAGATGAAAAAAAAAAATTAGCAATAAATGTTGGGTTTTGGTATGTAATTTACAACGACATTAAATTTACATGAACAGTAATTCTAGGGAATTCAAAAATAAGCAACTTATAAAAAAATTGTTGGTAATCCTAAAAAATCCTTAAGAATCAAGCATAAACATTTTTGAATAAAAGCACCATAAAAATCATTTAGTTACGAAAAATGTTTTAAACAATTTTTAAATTACACTAAGGGCCGGTATTTCAATGTCGGCTTAAGCTGAAGATTACGTGAGCTGAAGTTTATGTTAAGCTGCAGTTTATTTATGATTGCGTTTTTCAAGCATTACATAAACCGAGTTTACTTATCCTATCAAAAATTGTGTTGGCAATACAATATTACTACATATTTTTGAGTTGGCATTGACATGTGACTATTGCGACTATCTTAATACCTAACATTTTCTCTCATAATTCCTGTCATAAACAGCTGATTATCGTAAATGCTTCCTTAATTATTGATGTTCTTTTAACACTTGCTTTAATTTCGGTTATTTTCGTTACAAGCAGCACATTATATCTCTTCATACTTTTTCAGAAAATATGTATTTACCATTCAGGTAATATAAATAATTGTTTCGAGCACCCATTCACATGCTTCTTTTGATAATCTAATCTGTCCACAAACACTACTTCACTCCACAGATTAAAATGATCAAACCACTTTTTTGGCAGACGCGGAGGTCCATAAATTATTGTAATAAACCATCATCGGTTAATTCACGCAATATATCAATCTACATCATATTTGTATTATCCATTTTGAAGGTTATAAACTGCCGCTTTACCCGCTAGGCGGTCGTCGCCGGTCGCTTACGAAAGCCGTACTTTAAGCTAGGTTTATCGATAAACCATGGTTGAAAAACACCTAAAAATACCTTATACCGAGTTTAAGAATAAGCCTGCTTAAAGCCGCTATTGGAAAACCGGCCCTTAATGTGGAATATTTGGACGTTGGAAACATCAAAATCAGAAAACGCGATTGGCAGTTTGAAAAATCAAAATCGCTATTTTTAATATTTGGACTCTGAAAACGTGAAATTTTGACGTTTAACGTTAATTTCACGAACAAAATTATTGACCAGTTTTTAAATTGCGTAAAATTTTCCACATTATGACCTAAAACTCATCAAAACCGGGCAACGCGTTCGGCAGATGTGCAATTTAAAAAATCAAAATTGCGAATTTAAGATCTTCGAACTTCAAAAAATGAGAATTTTGCATTTTGTAATAATTTCATGAGAAGTTTTAAAACTGAAAAAAATTTAAAATCAAAATCAAAGAATCCGCTGGGGAGTGGTGCAATTTAAAAAATAAAAATCACAATTTTTAATATTTGGACTTTTTGAAAACGTTCAATTTTGACGTTCTGTGAAACTTCACGATAAAGATTATGGACCAATTTTTAAAGTTTACTAAATTCATTTTTTGGTCATTTTTCGTTAATTTCACGAAAAATGTTTTAATCAACTTTCAAATTACATTAAATTTGCCACATTTTAACGTTAGAAACGTCAGAATCAGACAACGCGATTGGCAGTTTCAAAAATTAAAATTGCGAATTTAACATCCTCGAATTTAAATAATTTTGTAATAGTTTCACGAGAAGTTTTATAATAAAAAAATTAGACCAAAATCGAAGAACGCGCTGGGAAATTGTGCAATTAAAAAAAATAAAAATCGCAATTTTTAATATTTGGACTTTGAAAACGTTCAGTTTTGACGTTCTGCGAAACTTCACGATAAAGATTATATCGATTTTCTCTGAAACTATAAATGATTCAGAAAAATGTTTTAGGTACAAGTTGAATGGGTTGGAGGGGAGCATACAGTAGTGACATAGTGATCTTGGTTTGACTTTGTGATATTTACTTCACGATAAAGATTATGGACCAATTTTTAAAGTTTACTAAATTCGCCACATTTTGACGGTAAAATTATCCAAATATCCTTTGGCAATTGTGCAATTTAAAAAATAAAAATTTCGATTTAAAATCGTCTTACTCAAAAAAATTTCGCATTTTGTGTTAATTTCACGAAACGCTCTTTTAAAATCACACTAATGCTTACTTGCACCACAGCTACTTATGCCCATTTGCACCGCACTCGGTTAATATCTATGATTACTAAATTAATGATTAAGTTAATCATTCCGCTCCGTTTGCACCGCCCATCGGTTAGTATCCGATGATTAAATGGGTTGTGAGCAAAAATACGGTTGGTAATTTGTGGGGTTATTTTATTTTCTGGGGTGGGTGCCACTGAAATTGACGCCTTTGCGCATGCTTCAGATGCCAAATGAACAGCTGTTTACAGTTTCCTATTATTTAGAAAATCTATTTTATGTTCAAATGTTCAATTACTTGCAACAAATTTAATGTGAATTGTTTGCTTAATCCATACCTTCTCCTAAAACATCTTCATGTAATAAATCAATTTTTTTTATTCGCATATTCACTTGGATTGGCATACCGACATTTAAATCTAGCGCTTGAATAAATAAAATCAATTGTATTTGATCTCCGTAATGATTTTATATCACCTAATGTCGTCCTCAATGTAATAAACCTGCACGTTCCTTTATTTTTAACACGAAAGCACGTGTATTTCCTTAACCGGCTTCCTAACCGCCCAAACTCGGTCGGTTAAAAATTGGGACTTTAACCCGAATCAATGATTAAATGGCGGTGCAAACGGATTAACTTATAATCAATGATTAAAGAGTTAACCGGGTGCGGTGCCAATGGGCATTAATCATGATTAAAAAGTTAATCAAAGGTTAGCGGAGAATTAGCTTGCACCGCAACTTAATCATGATTAAAGTCCCTAATGCCCGAAAAATAAGATATTGATTATCACTTAGGTTTTAATCTGAGAACAAATACTAATCCTTCATGCTGCCCTCACTTGTTCACGATATATTGCGCACGCGCACTTTAACGTAACTTACTATTCAGTATATCAGTGGTACTGTGGTACTTCTATACAGCTTGATACAGCTATTCAGCAGAGATGGCGGTCGGGGTGTCTTGTCCGTCCCAATCAAGTAGTCCGTTGCAATTTTCCACCATTGGCGTGCGCAAAAACGCCAAGTATAAAAGTAAAACCGGAAATATCACAAATTAAAAAAAATATAAGTTCACACCACATAAAATTACTTGATTTATAGCGGATATAATTGGCAACACGTTTTATAAAAGGATTAATATTCTTCGGCCAATTTTGAACAGGAATACGTAACCGGATTAGTTGACCTATTTGTTCTTTAATAATGATATAATACTATGACCGAGAAGTAACGAAAATCTTAACTAATAACCCCTGGGGCTTGTTAATGTATTTAGTACATTAGGCCGAAAGGGACGCAATGGATTATAAATTCAGAAATCTGGGAATTCCCTTATAAAAAATTTGCCTGTTCACTTAATAATCTAATTTACATTCGTTTTGATAACTGCAATCAATACAACACCGAAACATTAGTACTCCGAGACGTCTAAAAATGCCGAAGTGTTTAAATTCTAAATGTGACACTTTAGTTTTAAACTTATTAGAATATTTTGAAAAGGAAAAAGAATATATTATATATTATATGTAAATGTACATATAATTCAATACGCTTCCTTACATTTACATTGGCCCACATTCATACCTCACATTTAAATGCGCCTCTAAAGTCGCATCTAGCTAAATGTGACCTGGGCGCCTCTAAATGTGGTCTTATTCATATCTCACATTTAGAAGTGCTCTATCGCTAAATGCGCCTCTAAAGTCGCATGTAACTAAATGATGCAAATCGGCGAGAAACAGGTCGCAACGTCTCATTTATCAGAGCGGGAAGTAAATAATTAAAAATAATATATATTCAGAAAGGAAGATTTTATGAGAAAATCGATGTATGCTGTATATCTATTTATTTTATCCTATAATGTAAACATGACAATAACTCCTTAAGCCCACTAGACACGATGTATAATTTTATACAAAATTCTCATGTTAATTCTTTGATAAATTCACTGGTAAATTAGCACCGTGAATTATGTAGAGAAATGATTTTCCTGTTTGCTCCTTCTACATATTTTGTTGTGAATTTCACCTCAAGTGCTTGTATAATACCCGTTTTAGGGACATTTACAACTGTCCCATCCATATTAATCCATCTCATCACTTCCATTTCATCTTTCCTTTTCCGGTATTTCCCTTC
Organism: Ocypus olens; assembly: GCA_910593695.2. Lineage (NCBI taxonomy): Eukaryota > Metazoa > Arthropoda > Insecta > Coleoptera > Staphylinidae > Ocypus > Ocypus olens. The sequence goes on from OU343056.1 coordinate 35,557,620, forward strand.
ACTTCACTTTAAACAACTTCAACATAACCTGCAGGGAAGTAACTTTTAGTTCTTTGTGTAGTGTTATCGAACTTTTATATTTTAAATATTCAACGCCACAGTACTAGTCTATACTATGGTAAGTAATTTCAATTTTTTATTCGTAACATTTTATAAATTCATATTTTACATAAATAATTATATTATCAGAGCTGCACCACCTATCCAAGAAGACAAAACTTTTCAGAAGATGAAAAAAGTTTAATTCTACATTTTGTAAAGGCGAATGCCGGATTAATCGAAAATAAGATAAATGATAAATGATGCTCGTATCCACAAATTAAAGAAAGACAAATGGGAAGAACTACAATCAATGATGAAGGCATCAGTTGGGACAACACGGAGTTGGAAGGAAATTCGTGCAGCGTATCAACGCTGGAAAATTGTGGCAAAAAAAAACGTATCAGCCCAAAAGCGATACTCCCGTGGAACTGGAGGAGGCCCACCCCATCCAGGACTCACAAAAATGGATGTAATTTTAAATGAAATCAGCCCTCAAGATTTCAGCGTGGATGACAATCCTGCAGATAGTGATGGCGTGAAGAGTTCCCAGCACGAGTCGTCTGAGAGAGTTGAAGACATCGTGGAGGATCCAATAAATAATAGTTATTATTTTGAAAATGTAATTATAGATGAGGAATGTGGATCCAATGAATTGGTTTTAGATTCTGCTACTGGTGAACTGCTTCCAACAGAGGAAGAAATTGTATTAAAAATGGATTTGCCAAAAGTTGCACATCATCCTGCTCTTCGGCCTAAGCGGCAGCAGATGAGCAGCTATGAGGAGGGCTTGCTGGAAGAGCAAAAGAAAAAATTTACAAACCAAATAAAAATACAACAATTGGAATATGAACAGAAAATGTCCCTCCTACGTTTGGAGCATGAACAAAACATTTTAATGCTCAGAAAAGAGGAGGAATTTAATGGTGAAATGAGGGAGCTCCAACTACAGGAAATCCGATTAAAAATTGACAATTTAAAAAATTGTAAAGTTTAAATTTATTATATAATTAATTGAAAAACAATAAAATTTCTCAAAAATGTTAATGCAGATATTTATTTAATGTATAACAGTATAGAATGTATAACAGTATAGAATGTGTCAATTAAAATGGTGACTGACAAAGTTTTGCCTAAACAGGCTACCAGAGGCATCGTGTCGCTCAACTCTTTCAACAATCAACTCTTCATTTTCTTCTACCTCGTCATCGGAATCTGTATCTGAAAATAATTGTCATTATTACAACTTACATTGATACACTTTACGAAATATATTTAAATAATAAGAACGTCTGATAATTTAGAATAAAATACAATGAGATGTTTTTTCCATTTTTTTACTGAATTTTTTAATTCACTTGTAACACAAAAGTGATACAATTTTTAGAAACTCAACTAACATGTAAAACATACCATAGCCATCATTATCTCCTAAATCTTTACGAATATTGAATAAGACAGCCATCGCTACTATAGCCGTCTTAGCAGTAGCTAAGTTTATTTGCATGTTATTTCGGAGGGCTCGAAACATGCCTTTCCACTCGCCGAAACATCTTTCCACTGTTATTCGGGTACGAATTTGAGAATAGTTATACCTCTCCTCGGGAATGGTACGGGGGTTCAAAAATGGTGTGAGTAGGTATGGTTTGTTGGGATATCCTGAATCACCTAACAGAAGTCCACCGATTCTCGAAGCCTGTAACAGAAGTTGAAATGTAAAGTTATATAGTTATATAGAACTACTTATCATGAGGATGATTGCAATGTTTTTATTTTATAAATCATATCACCTCAAACTCTTCTTTGATAGCACAACTATCCCATATCCGTGCATCATGAACACTACCTCTCCAACGGGCTACAATGTCCATGATTCGTCTGTCAGCATCACAAATTACTTGAACGTTCAATGAATAGAATCCTTTGCGATTGCAATACAATTGCGCTACATCCCGGTTAGGACATTTTATTTGAATGTGCGTGCAATCAATGCAACCTACAACTTTAGGACACTGTGCCAAATTATAAAATTTCCTCTGATTGTCTTCTACTCTCTGGGGAAATTTTATAAAAGTTGGTAAATGTTCAGCAATTGCCACTGAGACGGCACGTACAATCCTGGACACAGTAGACTGAGATAGGCCATGTAGATCACCTATAAGCAAAGTTTATGTACTTTTATGTTATTAACACCAGCTTATTACTTACCTAGTTCTACTTGATAACACCCCTTGGCATAATAGCGCAATGTTACTAAGACTTGAAGAGTTGGTGAAGTATCAGTTATGCGATTTGCCCTCGTCTCTAATCTGGCTGACACCAAATTAACAACAAAACGTACTGCTTCTTTAGTTAGACGATAACGACTCCTAAATTCTCGGTCATTCAAATATTCGAAGGGATCTATACGTTGCCGGAAAACTCGTGGATTATGATCTCTTACATTTCTCACTTCCCTAACTTCTAAAACGTCCTCTAAATCATCAAACGCGTCCATTATTAAGCACTATTTGGCACACGCACTATTAAATTACATACAAATTGCGGGGAATGTTGTCAAAATATAGGTTAAATATGCATGTAAATGAGTCCTGGACCATATTTATACTGGATACACCTCTAAAAGCGCCTCTAAATGCGACATATGAATATAATTCCTTAAATGATGCTTAAATATGGTATAAATAGGAGGTATGAATTACATTTTTGAACTAAATGCGCCTCTAAAGTTACCTCTAAGGAAATTATTACAATCGGTCCTAAATGTGGGGTATGAATAGGGTCACATTTAGAGTGTCATATAAGAGCACATCTAAACGTGCATTTATCCTTAAATGTGAGGTATGAATGTGGGCCATTGTATTTACATTAGATTTAACCTATTACAATAAACTTAACATATTTCGAAATTTGTCAATTTTTTCTCGGCATAGGGCTTTTGTGAGTAGAGGGAAACAGCGGGTTCTGGGCCACTCGTGCTCCCATGTAAAATCCCATAAGGAGCAGGAGTGCTCCCGGAAGTGCTCCCATGTAAATACCCATAAGGATTATTAGTCACAATCCCAATCCCATCGTATCTTTTTTTAGGGCCGCCCCCGTCAGCAAATCGACCGGCCAGCCCGCTACCTCAGGAGCCACCGCCCTCTGTGGATGAGAGTACGAAGTATTGTATTATAGAATTTGATTAATTCATTAATTTTACTCTATAAACCAAAATAGGCTCCGCCCCCTTCTGGGCCTGCGAACAATTCAATTATTATTCCGGGCTTCATTTATATGTGGGTAATTTAAAAAATGTGAATATCTCCGTAACGGCTCGTCGGATTTGGTGTAGATATCAGAATTAAACTTGTTTAATCCTGCACGTTTTGAAATCGGTAACTTGTGTTAACGGACCAGACGTTGTGCTCGTCAAATGAACAGGCGCGACGTAAGGAGTTCAGATTTCGTGGGATAAAACAGGAAATCCTATGCGATAAGTGTCGTATTCGGCGTAGATATGCACTAATGAAACTTGTTTAATCCTGATTTTTTAAATGTATCGGGAAATATTCCCACTCCGCGCAAATTGAGTAATATAAATTCAAGCTCAGCGAGGGAATTATTCAGTTCAACCAGGCGTTGATGAGCGATGAGCACAAGTAAAAATTATTGTGAAATGGAGACTGTGGACGAAGGTAATATATTTTTTTATTAGAAGTGTAATAGTGAATTAAAAGTTGGTAATTGTAGAGCATGTGGGGAGCCCCGACTGTGGGAGATAATAATAATAATAATAATAATCTTTATTGTCTATGAATGGTTGCAGGTATATTAGCAATTACATTTTAGACGCGTCAATTTACACATGTTAATAGGTAATACATAAGTAAAACTATTTAGGTAACTAGATCACTTAAACTATAAAATAAATGTTCTAAGAGATACGTGTGAAGAGAACGTTTAAATATGTATATGTTTGGCGAATTTTTAATTTTTGCCGGTATTTTATTAAATACTCTAGGGCCAAGAATTTCAGGAGCGTTATTTGTTAATTTTAAACGACAACGCGGTATACATATATTGTCGTTATGTCTTGTGGGATAGCTATGTATGTCATTAACTGTGACATATTTGCCTCTATTTTTATACACGTACAGACAGAGTTCTAATATCAGCAGGCATGGAAGAGGTAAAATATTGAAGTTTCTAAAGTGCGGTTTACAAGAGGTGCTTGGTGATATGTTAGCCATACATCTAATTATTTGTTTTTTGGCAATAAAGGTCGAATGCCAAGAACTTGAACAGCCCCAGAAACATAATCCGTATAACAATCGTGATTGTATAGTGGCAAAATAAAACATTTTAAGTTGACTAGGTGTTAATATAGATCGCAAAATTCTTACTTGATAACATGATATATGCAGAAACTGAACTAAACTGTTGCAATGGGCATGCCAGTCTAGATTTTTGTCAATGTTAAGACCTAGAAATTTAGTTACCTCACTTGAAACTATTGGAGTAGTTCCTATTTTTAAATTTATATTTAAGTTTTGTTTACATTGCTTTGTATGAAATCGGATAAAAACAGTTTTATCTGAATTGATAACTAATTTATTTTGAATAAACCAATCTGCCAGTTTATTAATAACGGTTTTGCAGCTTATTTCTAAACTTTCATTTGAAGAATCACTAACAATTGTCGATGTATCATCTGCGTAAATAAAAACTGTGTTCGGTATGTAGTTTGCAAGATCATTTATGAAAATAATAAAAAGAATTGGACCTAGGATGGAACCCTGCGGTACACCTAGATTCATTTGATTTTCAGATGAGCAAGATGTGTTTTTATTTGGGCCATCTGTGAACGTTACTTTCACATGTTGACGTCTATCTGTTAAGTAAGACCTGAACCAATCGTTAGCAACACCTCTTACTCCATAATGGCTAAGTTTTTCAAGCAATAAATTAATGTCAATGCAATCAAAGGCACGGCTTAAATCAATAAATAGTCCGACTGGATATTCTCCGCTTTCAAGATATTTGGTTAAGGTTTTATAAAAAGAGTGAAATGCTGTTAATGTTGAGTGATGTTTCCGGAAGCCATGCTGTGACGGTGTCAGAATATTAAATCTGTCTAAGTATACTTGTAGCCTAATTAACATGCATATTTCAAATATTTTAAAAAATACTGATAAAAGTGCAACTGGTCGATAATTTTCGAGTTCCAGCGGGTCCTTTTTCTTATACAGGGTCTTCATTTCAAAAGGAGCCACCCTGAATAACTTTGGATCTGAAGTAGTTACGGTTTCAAGAAAAAATACGTCCATTTTTTTTTCGAGGGGGAACTTAAAAAACACTGTTTTTATAATTTTATCTTTCACCCCCTCACCCCCAGCCACCCCATCTTTATAATTTCAAATGGCACCCCCTATTATGCGATACCTCATTTTAAAGGGCACAAAAAATGCTATCCAGCAAAGCAAAAATAATTGAAATCGGTTCATTTGTTTTAGAGAGAGAGGGTATTCATTTCAAAATGAACCACCCTGAATAACCCTGGTTCTGAAGTAGTCACGATTACAGGAAAAACCATGTCAATTTTGTTTTTGAGGTGGAACTTGAAAACACTGTTTTTGGAATTTTATCTTTCACCCCTTCACCCCCAGCCACCCCATCTTTATAATTTAAAATGGCACCCCCTATTGTGCGATACCTCATTTTAAAGGGCATAAAAAATGCTATCCAGCAAAGCAAAAATAATTGAAATCGGTTCATTTGTTCTAGAGAGAGAGGGTATTCATTTCAAAATAAACCACCCTGAATAACCCTGGTTCTCAAGTAGTCACGGTTACAGGAAAAAACATGTCAATTTTGTTTTTGTGGTGGAACTTGAAAACACTGTTTTTAGAACTTTATCTTTCACCCCCTCACCCCCAGCCACCCCATCTTTATAATTTCAAATGGCATCCCCTTTTGCGAGACACCTCATTTTAAAGGGCATACAAAATACTGTCCAGCAAATAGACATTAATTTAAATCAGTTCATTTGTTTCAGAGATATTCATATCAAAATATGCCACACCAAAGATTGTGTGGCTGGGGATGAAAGAAAAAATTATAGAAACAGTGTTTTTCAAGTTCCACCCTCTAAAATCAAATTGACGTATTTTTGCTTAAAACCGTAACTACTTCAGATCCAAAGTTATTCAGGGTGGCTTGTTTTGAAACCAAGACCCTCTCTTTCTTAAACAAATGAACTGATTAAATATTTTTTATTTGCTGGATGGATAATATTTTGTATTGCCTTTAAAATGAGGTATCGCACAATAGGGAGTGCCATTTGAAATTTTAAAGTCGGGATGGTTGGGGGTGAGGGGGTGAAAGATAGAATTCTAAGAACAGTGTTTTTTTAAGTTTTCCCTCAAAAACAAAATTGACGTTTTTTTTTTAACCGTAACTACTTCACAACCAAAGTTATTCAGGGTGACGTATTTTGAATTGAATACCCTCTCTAAAACAAATGAACTGATTCCAATTATTTTTGCATTTCTGGATAGTATTTTTTAAGCTCTTTAAAATAAGGTATCGCACAATGGGGAATGCTATTTGAAATTATAAAGATGGGGTGGCTGGGGGTGAGTATTTTGAACTTAATACCCTCTCTCTCTAAAACAAATGAACTGATATCAATTATTTTTGCTTTGCTGGATAGTATTTTTTATGCCCTTTAAAATGTGGTATCGCACAATAGGGGGTGCCATTTGAAATTATAAAGATAGGGTGGCTGGGGGTCAGGGGGTAAAAGATAAAATTATAAAAACAGTAAATAAAATAGAAACTACCTTACTTATTGCAGAGAGTATTAAATAAATTCAAAAAACGAAATATAGCCTGAATATATAAATATTCAACCTGTTCGTAACTCTGCAAGCAAAATTAAGTCTTACTAAGACTATAAACAAATAACTTATTGAAACAACTACTTCCCTGGCTGATGCCACGCCGGATATTGAATGATACAAAAGAAATTTGCATGTTATTTCACTAGTAGTACTAGTAATAACATGCAAATTTCTTTTGTATCATTCAATATCCGGCGTGGCATCAGCCAGGGAAGTAGTTGTTTCAATAAGTTATTTGTTTATAGTCTTAGTAAGACTTAATTTTGCTTGCAGAGTTACGAACAGGTTGAATATTTATATATTCAGGCTATATTTCGTTTTTTGAATTTATAAAAACAGTGTTTTCAAGTTCCACCTCAAAAACAAAATTGACATATTTTTTTCCTGTAACCGGGACTACTTCAGAACCATGGTTATTCAGGGTGGTTTATTTTGAAATGAATACCCTCTCTCTCTAGAACAAATGAACCGATTTCAATTATTTTTGCTTTGCTGGATAGCATTTTTTATGCCCTTTAAAATGAGGTACCGCACATTAGGGGGTGCCATTTGAAATTATAAAGATGGGGTGGCTGGGGGTGAAGGGGTGAAATATAAAATTCTAAAAACAGTGTTTTTTAAGTTCCCCCTCGAAAACAAAATTGACGTATTTTTTCTTAAAACCGTAACTACTTCAGATCCAAAGTTATTCAGGGTTGTAACAGTTAGAACCCCGGTGTTATATAAAACTTTAATTTGAATTATATTTTACGTTGTGTTGTGTATGTAGTAACCCTTAATTATTTACCAAGTTCGTTACGGTGTTAATGTATGTTATGTTTGCTATGTACTTGTTATTTACTTGACGACCAATTAAATCATTACCATCTTACCCTCCATTTGTACCACCCGCAGCTTTCCCTGGCAACCTAATTAGGACAGTTTGGAATTCTTTTTATAACCACAAATAAAACAAATAGGTTTGAGTTTAACGAATGATCAGTTTATTATATTTTGATTAACGGTGACACGTACAACATGAAATATTTATTATAAGTTTTCTCAATTATATCATATCAATTATTTATTACGCATTTACAGTTTATAGCCGTGACCAAAAAAACGTATAGTTAATCCGAATACATTTGTTGCAACTCAAAAAAAATAAAAAAAAATTGATTTACTTTACCCATTATTCTGTTTTACTGGGAAGGAAATGAGGCCGGAATTCGCTCGTAACACCACCCACAATTGCTCGTGAGTATTTACGCGGATTAGCAAAGAATTGATTTTAACTAGGTAATGAGGAAAGGGATTTTTCGTAACACCACCCACAATTACTCGTGAGTATTTACGCGGATTAGCAAAGAATTGATTTTAACTAGGTAATGAGGAAAGGGATTTTTCGTAACACCACCCACAATTACTCGTGAGTATTTACGCGGATTAGCAAAGAATTGATTTTAACTAGGTAATGAGGAAAGGGATTTTTCGTAACACCACCCACAATTACTCGTGAGTATTTACGCGGATTAGCAAAGAATTGATTTTAACTAGGTAATGAGGAAAGGGATTTTTCGTAACGCCACCCACAATTACTCGTGAGTATTTACGCGGATTAGCAAAGAATTGATTTTAACTAGGTAATGAGGAAAGGGAATTTTCGTAACGCCACCCACAATTACTCGTGAGTATTTACGCGGATTAGCAAAGAATTGATTTTAACTAGGTAATGAGGAAAGGGATTTTTCGTAACACCACCCACAATTACTCGTGAGTATTTACGCGGATTAGCAAAGAATTGATTTTAACTAGGTAATGAGGAAAGGGATTTTTCGTAACACCACCCACAATTACTCGTGAGTATTTACGCGGATTAGCAAAGAATTGATTTTAACTAGGTAATGAGGAAAGGGATTTTTCGTAACGCCACCCACAATTACTCGTGAGTATTTACGCGGATTAGCAAAGAATTGATTTTAACTAGGTAATGAGGAAAGGGAATTTTCGTAACGCCACCCACAATTACTCGTGAGTATTTACGCGGATTAGCAAAGAATTGATTTTAACTAGGTAATGAGGAAAGGGATTTTTCGTAACACCACCCACAATTACTCGTGAGTATTTACGCGGATTAGCAAAGAATTGATTTTAACTAGGTAATGAGGAAAGGGATTTTTCGTAACACCACCCACAATTACTCGTGAGTATTTACGCGGATTAGCAAAGAATTGATTTTAACTAGGTAATGAGGAAAGGGATTTTTCGTAACGCCACCCACAATTACTCGTGAGTATTTACGCGGATTAGCAAAGAATTGATTTTAACTAGGTAATGAGGAAAGGGAATTTTCGTAACGCCACCCACAATTACTCGTGAGTATTTACGCGGATTAGCAAAGAATTGATTTTAACTAGGTAATGAGGAAAGGGATTTTTCGTAACACCACCCACAATTACTCGTGAGTATTTACGCGGATTAGCAAAGAATTGATTTTAACTAGGTAATGAGGAAAGGGATTTTTCGTAACACCACCCACAATTACTCGTGAGTATTTACGCGGATTAGCAAAGAATTGATTTTAACTAGGTAATGAGGAAAGGGATTTTTCGTAACGCCACCCACAATTACTCGTGAGTATTTACGCGGATTAGCAAAGAATTGATTTTAACTAGGTAATGAGGAAAGGGATTTTTCGTAACGCCACCCACAATTACTCGTGAGTATTTACGCGGATTAGCAAAGAATTGATTTTAACTAGGTAATGAGGAAAGGGATTTTTCGTAACACCACCCACAATTACTCGTGAGTATTTACGCGGATTAGCAAAGAATTGATTTTAACTAGGTAATGAGGAAAGGGATTTTTCGTAACGCCACCCACAATTACTCGTGAGTATTTACGCGGATTAGCAAAGAATTGATTTTAACTAGGTAATGAGGAAAGGGATTTTTCGTAACGCCACCCACAATTACTCGTGAGTATTTACGCGGATTAGCAAAGAGTAGATTTTAACTAGGTAATGAGGAAAGGGATTTTTCGTAACGCCACCCACAATTACTCGTGAGTATTTACGCGGATTAGCAAAGAATTGATTTTAACTAGGTAATGAGGAAAGGGATTTTTCGTAACACCACCCACAATTACTCGTGAGTATTTACGCGGATTAGCAAAGAATTGATTTTAACTAGGTAATGAGGAAAGGGATTTTTCGTAACACCACCCACAATTACTCGTGAGTATTTACGCGGATTAGCAAAGAATTGATTTTAACTAGGTAATGAGGAAAGGGATTTTTCGTAACGCCACCCACAATTACTCGTGAGTATTTACGCGGATTAGCAAAGAATTGATTTTAACTAGGTAATGAGGAAAGGGATTTTTCGTAACGCCACCCACAATTACTCGTGAGTATTTACGCGGATTAGCAAAGAATTGATTTTAACTAGGTAATGAGGAAAGGGATTTTTCGTAACGCCACCCACAATTACTCGTGAGTATTTACGCGGACTAGCAAAGAATTGATTTTAACTAGGTAATGAGGAAAGGGATTTTTCGTAACGCCACCCACAATTACTCGTGAGTATTTACGCGGACTAGCAAAGAATTGATTTTAACTAGGTAATGAGGAAAGGGATTTTTCGTAACGCCACCCACAATTACTCGTGAGTATTTACGCGGACTAGCAAAGAATTGATTTTAACTAGGTAATGAGGAAAGGGATTTTTCGTAACACCACCCACAATTACTCGTGAGTATTTACGCGGATTAGCAAAGAATTGATTTTAACTAGGTAATGAGGAAAGGGATTTTTCGTAACACCACCCACAATTACTCGTGAGTATTTACGCGGATTAGCAAAGAGTTGATTTTAACTAGGTAATGAGGAAAGGGATTTTTCGTAACGCCACCCACAATTACTCGTGAGTATTTACGCGGACTAGCAAAGAATTGATTTTAACTAGGTAATGAGGAAAGGGAATTTTCGTAACGCCACCCACAATTACTCGTGAGTATTTACGCGGATTAGCAAAGAGTTGATTTTAACTAGGTAATGAGGAAAGGGATTTTTCGTAACGCCACCCACAATTACTCGTGAGTATTTACGCGGATTAGCAAAGAGTTGATTTTAACTAGGTAATGAGGAAAGGGATTTTTCGTAACACCACCCACAATTACTCGTGAGTATTTACGCGGATTAGCAAAGAATTGATTTTAACTAGGTAATGAGGAAAGGGAATTTTCGTAACGCCACCCACAATTACTCGTGAGTATTTACGCGGACTAGCAAAGAATTGATTTTAACTAGGTAATGAGGAAAGGGAATTTTCGTAACGCCACCCACAATTACTCGTGAGTATTTACGCGGACTAGCAAAGAATTGATTTTAACTAGGTAATGAGGAAAGGGATTTTTCGTAACGCCACCCACAATTACTCGTGAGTATTTACGCGGATTAGCAAAGAGTTGATTTTAACTAGGTAATGAGGAAAGGGAATTTTCGTAACGCCACCCACAATTACTCGTGAGTATTTACGCGGATTAGCAAAGAATTGATTTTAACTAGGTAATGAGGAAAGGGATTTTTCGTAACATTACCCACAATTACTCGTGAGTATTTACGCGGATTAGCAAAGAATTGATTTTAACTAGGTAATGAGGAAAGGGATTTTTCGTAACACCACCCACAATTACTCGTGAGTATTTACGCGGATTAGCAAAGAATTGATTTTAACTAGGTAATGAGGAAAGGGATTTTTCGTAACACCACCCACAATTACTCGTGAGTATTTACGCGGATTAGCAAAGAGTTGATTTTAACTAGGTAATGAGGAAAGGGAATTTTCGTAACGCCACCCACAATTACTCGTGAGTATTTACGCGGATTAGCAAAGAATTGATTTTAACTAGGTAATGAGGAAAGGGATTTTTCGTAACACCACCCACAATTACTCGTGAGTATTTACGCGGATTAGCAAAGAATTGATTTTAACTAGGTAATGAGGAAAGGGATTTTTCGTAACGCCACCCACAATTACTCGTGAGTATTTACGCGGATTAGCAAAGAGTTGATTTTAACTAGGTAATGAGGAAAGGGATTTTTCGTAACACCACCCACAATTACTCGTGAGTATTTACGCGGATTAGCAAAGAATTGATTTTAACTAGGTAATGAGGAAAGGGATTTTTCGTAACACCACCCACAATTACTCGTGAGTATTTACGCGGATTAGCAAAGAATTGATTTTAACTAGGTAATGAGGAAAGGGATTTTTCGTAACACCACCCACAATTACTCGTGAGTATTTACGCGGATTAGCAAAGAGTTGATTTTAACTAGGTAATGAGGAAAGGGAATTTTCGTAACGCCACCCACAATTACTCGTGAGTATTTACGCGGATTAGCAAAGAGTTGATTTTAACTAGGTAATGAGGAAAGGGATTTTTCGTAACGCCACCCACAATTACTCGTGAGTATTTACGCGGATTAGCAAAGAATTGATTTTAACTAGGTAATGAGGAAAGGGATTTTTCGTAACGCCACCCACAATTACTCGTGAGTATTTACGCGGACTAGCAAAGAATTGATTTTAACTAGGTAATGAGGAAAGGGATTTTTCGTAACGCCACCCACAATTACTCGTGAGTATTTACGCGGATTAGCAAAGAATTGATTTTAACTAGGTAATGAGGAAAGGGATTTTTCGTAACGCCACCCACAATTACTCGTGAGTATTTACGCGGATTAGCAAAGAATTGATTTTAACTAGGTAATGAGGAAAGGGATTTTTCGTAACGCCACCCACAATTACTCGTGAGTATTTACGCGGATTAGCAAAGAATTGATTTTAACTAGGTAATGAGGAAAGGGATTTTTCGTAACGCCACCCACAATTACTCGTGAGTATTTACGCGGACTAGCAAAGAATTGATTTTAACTAGGTAATGAGGAAAGGGATTTTTCGTAACGCCACCCACAATTACTCGTGAGTATTTACGCGGACTAGCAAAGAATTGATTTTAACTAGGTAATGAGGAAAGGGATTTTTCGTAACACCACCCACAATTACTCGTGAGTATTTACGCGGATTAGCAAAGAATTGATTTTAACTAGGTAATGAGGAAAGGGATTGTTCGTAACACCACCCACAATTACTCGTGAGTATTTACGCGGATTAGCAAAGAGTTGATTTTAACTAGGTAATGAGGAAAGGGATTTTTCGTAACGCCACCCACAATTACTCGTGAGTATTTACGCGGACTAGCAAAGAATTGATTTTAACTAGGTAATGAGGAAAGGGAATTTTCGTAACGCCACCCACAATTACTCGTGAGTATTTACGCGGATTAGCAAAGAGTTGATTTTAACTAGGTAATGAGGAAAGGGATTTTTCGTAACGCCACCCACAATTACTCGTGAGTATTTACGCGGATTAGCAAAGAGTTGATTTTAACTAGGTAATGAGGAAAGGGAATTTTCGTAACGCCACCCACAATTACTCGTGAGTATTTACGCGGACTAGCAAAGAATTGATTTTAACTAGGTAATGAGGAAAGGGAATTTTCGTAACGCCACCCACAATTACTCGTGAGTATTTACGCGGATTAGCAAAGAGTTGATTTTAACTAGGTAATGAGGAAAGGGATTTTTCGTAACGCCACCCACAATTACTCGTGAGTATTTACGCGGATTAGCAAAGAGTTGATTTTAACTAGGTAATGAGGAAAGGGATTTTTCGTAACGCCACCCACAATTACTCGTGAGTATTTACGCGGACTAGCAAAGAATTGATTTTAACTAGGTAATGAGGAAAGGGATTTTTCGTAACGCCACCCACAATTACTCGTGAGTATTTACGCGGATTAGCAAAGAATTGATTTTAACTAGGTAATGAGGAAAGGGATTTTTCGTAACGCCACCCACAATTACTCGTGAGTATTTACGCGGATTAGCAAAGAATTGATTTTAACTAGGTAATGAGGAAAGGGATTTTTCGTAACGCCACCCACAATTACTCGTGAGTATTTACGCGGATTAGCAAAGAGTTGATTTTAACTAGGTAATGAGGAAAGGGATTTTTCGTAACGCCACCCACAATTACTCGTGAGTATTTACGCGGACTAGCAAAGAATTGATTTTAACTAGGTAATGAGGAAAGGGATTTTTCGTAACGCCACCCACAATTACTCGTGAGTATTTACGCGGACTAGCAAAGAATTGATTTTAACTAGGTAATGAGGAAAGGGAATTTTCGTAACGCCACCCACAATTACTCGTGAGTATTTACGCGGATTAGCAAAGAGTTGATTTTAACTAGGTAATGAGGAAAGGGATTTTTCGTAACGCCACCCACAATTACTCGTGAGTATTTACGCGGACTAGCAAAGAATTGATTTTAACTAGGTAATGAGGAAAGGGATTTTTCGTAACGCCACCCACAATTACTCGTGAGTATTTACGCGGATTAGCAAAGAATTGATTTTAACTAGGTAATGAGGAAAGGGATTTTTCGTAACGCCACCCACAATTACTCGTGAGTATTTACGCGGATTAGCAAAGAATTGATTTTAACTAGGTAATGAGGAAAGGGATTTTTCGTAACGCCACCCACAATTACTCGTGAGTATTTACGCGGATTAGCAAAGAGTTGATTTTAACTAGGTAATGAGGAAAGGGATTTTTCGTAACGCCACCCACAATTACTCGTGAGTATTTACGCGGACTAGCAAAGAATTGATTTTAACTAGGTAATGAGGAAAGGGATTTTTCGTAACGCCACCCACAATTACTCGTGAGTATTTACGCGGATTAGCAAAGAATTGATTTTAACTAGGTAATGAGGAAAGGGATTTTTCGTAACACCACCCACAATTACTCGTGAGTATTTACGCGGATTAGCAAAGAGTTGATTTTAACTAGGTAATGAGGAAAGGGAATTTTCGTAACGCCACCCACAATTACTCGTGAGTATTTACGCGGACTAGCAAAGAATTGATTTTAACTAGGTAATGAGGAAAGGGAATTTTCGTAACGCCACCCACAATTACTCGTGAGTATTTACGCGGATTAGCAAAGAGTTGATTTTAACTAGGTAATGAGGAAAGGGAATTTTCGTAACGCCACCCACAATTACTCGTGAGTATTTACGCGGATTAGCAAAGAGTTGATTTTAACTAGGTAATGAGGAAAGGGATTTTTCGTAACGCCACCCACAATTACTCGTGAGTATTTACGCGGATTAGCAAAGAATTGATTTTAACTAGGTAATGAGGAAAGGGATTTTTCGTAACACCACCCACAATTACTCGTGAGTATTTACGCGGATTAGCAAAGAATTGATTTTAACTAGGTAATGAGGAAAGGGATTTTTCGTAACGCCACCCACAATTACTCGTGAGTATTTACGCGGACTAGCAAAGAATTGATTTTAACTAGGTAATGAGGAAAGGGATTTTTCGTAACGCCACCCACAATTACTCGTGAGTATTTACGCGGACTAGCAAAGAATTGATTTTAACTAGGTAATGAGGAAAGGGATTTTTCGTAACGCCACCCACAATTACTCGTGAGTATTTACGCGGACTAGCAAAGAATTGATTTTAACTAGGTAATGAGGAAAGGGATTTTTCGTAACACCACCCACAATTACTCGTGAGTATTTACGCGGATTAGCAAAGAATTGATTTTAACTAGGTAATGAGGAAAGGGATTTTTCGTAACACCACCCACAATTACTCGTGAGTATTTACGCGGATTAGCAAAGAGTTGATTTTAACTAGGTAATGAGGAAAGGGATTTTTCGTAACGCCACCCACAATTACTCGTGAGTATTTACGCGGATTAGCAAAGAATTGATTTTAACTAGGTAATGAGGAAAGGGATTTTTCGTAACGCCACCCACAATTACTCGTGAGTATTTACGCGGATTAGCAAAGAATTGATTTTAACTAGGTAATGAGGAAAGGGATTTTTCGTAACGCCACCCACAATTACTCGTGAGTATTTACGCGGACTAGCAAAGAATTGATTTTAACTAGGTAATGAGGAAAGGGATTTTTCGTAACGCCACCCACAATTACTCGTGAGTATTTACGCGGATTAGCAAAGAATTGATTTTAACTAGGTAATGAGGAAAGGGATTTTTCGTAACGCCACCCACAATTACTCGTGAGTATTTACGCGGATTAGCAAAGAATTGATTTTAACTAGGTAATGAGGAAAGGGATTTTTCGTAACGCCACCCACAATTACTCGTGAGTATTTACGCGGATTAGCAAAGAATTGATTTTAACTAGGTAATGAGGAAAGGGATTTTTCGTAACGCCACCCACAATTACTCGTGAGTATTTACGCGGACTAGCAAAGAATTGATTTTAACTAGGTAATGAGGAAAGGGATTTTTCGTAACGCCACCCACAATTACTCGTGAGTATTTACGCGGATTAGCAAAGAATTGATTTTAACTAGGTAATGAGGAAAGGGATTTTTCGTAACGCCACCCACAATTACTCGTGAGTATTTACGCGGACTAGCAAAGAATTGATTTTAACTAGGTAATGAGGAAAGGGATTTTTCGTAACACCACCCACAATTACTCGTGAGTATTTACGCGGATTAGCAAAGAATTGATTTTAACTAGGTAATGAGGAAAGGGATTTTTCGTAACACCACCCACAATTACTCGTGAGTATTTACGCGGATTAGCAAAGAGTTGATTTTAACTAGGTAATGAGGAAAGGGATTTTTCGTAACGCCACCCACAATTACTCGTGAGTATTTACGCGGACTAGCAAAGAATTGATTTTAACTAGGTAATGAGGAAAGGGAATTTTCGTAACGCCACCCACAATTACTCGTGAGTATTTACGCGGATTAGCAAAGAGTTGATTTTAACTAGGTAATGAGGAAAGGGATTTTTCGTAACGCCACCCACAATTACTCGTGAGTATTTACGCGGATTAGCAAAGAGTTGATTTTAACTAGGTAATGAGGAAAGGGAATTTTCGTAACGCCACCCACAATTACTCGTGAGTATTTACGCGGACTAGCAAAGAATTGATTTTAACTAGGTAATGAGGAAAGGGAATTTTCGTAACGCCACCCACAATTACTCGTGAGTATTTACGCGGATTAGCAAAGAGTTGATTTTAACTAGGTAATGAGGAATAGTATATTCTGTAACAAGGTTAGAATGGAAATTCGATGCGAGTGGAATATTTCGAGCGCGAGCCGCGAGGCGAGCGCGAGGAACCACGAGCATCAGAATTTCCATTCTTACCGAGTAGCAGACTGTACTTTCTCCTCGACCAGATAAAATAGACTAATAAAGTAATGAACACAAGGAACTTACGTTTTATTATTACGTTTGTGGTTATGTTTATAGTATTTTGACAATTGTGAAATCCAAGGCTAATTGTTTTATTCGGAACGGTGTGAGAATATTCATTCTATCCCTTGTTATGGAATGAATTACATGCAAAACGCATAAGCGCATAGTGTTTTGTTCCATAACAAGAGTGAGAATGTGAACGTTCTATGATCAAAATTGATTGCAGAATGCATAAATTCTACAGTGGTCGTGGAGAAAGGGATTTTTCGTAACGCCACCCACAATTACTCGTGAGTATTTACGCGGACTAGCAAAGAATTGATTTTAACTAGGTAATGAGGAAAGGGATTTTTCGTAACACCACCCACAATTACTCGTGAGTATTTACGCGGATTAGCAAAGAATTGATTTTAACTAGGTAATGAGGAAAGGGATTTTTCGTAACGCCACCCACAATTACTCGTGAGTATTTACGCGGATTAGCAAAGAGTTGATTTTAACTAGGTAATGAGGAAAGGGATTTTTCGTAACACCACCCACAATTACTCGTGAGTATTTACGCGGATTAGCAAAGAATTGATTTTAACTAGGTAATGAGGAAAGGGATTTTTCGTAACACCACCCACAATTACTCGTGAGTATTTACGCGGATTAGCAAAGAATTGATTTTAACTAGGTAATGAGGAAAGGGATTTTTCGTAACACCACCCACAATTACTCGTGAGTATTTACGCGGATTAGCAAAGAATTGATTTTAACTAGGTAATGAGGAAAGGGATTTTTCGTAACACCACCCACAATTACTCGTGAGTATTTACGCGGATTAGCAAAGAATTGATTTTAACTAGGTAATGAGGAAAGGGATTTTTCGTAACACCACCCACAATTACTCGTGAGTATTTACGCGGATTAGCAAAGAATTGATTTTAACTAGGTAATGAGGAAAGGGATTTTTCGTAACACCACCCACAATTACTCGTGAGTATTTACGCGGATTAGCAAAGAATTGATTTTAACTAGGTAATGAGGAAAGGGATTTTTCGTAACACCACCCACAATTACTCGTGAGTATTTACGCGGATTAGCAAAGAATTGATTTTAACTAGGTAATGAGGAAAGGGATTTTTCGTAACACCACCCACAATTACTCGTGAGTATTTACGCGGATTAGCAAAGAATTGATTTTAACTAGGTAATGAGGAAAGGGATTTTTCGTAACACCACCCACAATTACTCGTGAGTATTTACGCGGATTAGCAAAGAATTGATTTTAACTAGGTAATGAGGAAAGGGATTTTTCGTAACACCACCCACAATTACTCGTGAGTATTTACGCGGATTAGCAAAGAATTGATTTTAACTAGGTAATGAGGAAAGGGATTTTTCGTAACACCACCCACAATTACTCGTGAGTATTTACGCGGATTAGCAAAGAATTGATTTTAACTAGGTAATGAGGAAAGGGATTTTTCGTAACACCACCCACAATTACTCGTGAGTATTTACGCGGATTAGCAAAGAATTGATTTTAACTAGGTAATGAGGAAAGGGATTTTTCGTAACACCACCCACAATTACTCGTGAGTATTTACGCGGATTAGCAAAGAATTGATTTTAACTAGGTAATGAGGAAAGGGATTTTTCGTAACACCACCCACAATTACTCGTGAGTATTTACGCGGATTAGCAAAGAATTGATTTTAACTAGGTAATGAGGAAAGGGATTTTTCGTAACACCACCCACAATTACTCGTGAGTATTTACGCGGATTAGCAAAGAATTGATTTTAACTAGGTAATGAGGAAAGGGATTTTTCGTAACACCACCCACAATTACTCGTGAGTATTTACGCGGATTAGCAAAGAATTGATTTTAACTAGGTAATGAGGAAAGGGAATTTTCGTAACGCCACCCACAATTTCTCGTGAGTATTTACGCGGATTAGCAAAGAATTGATTTTAACTAGGTAATGAGGAAAGGGATTTTTCGTAACGCCACCCACAATTACTCGTGAGTATTTACTCGGATTAGCAAAGAGTTGATTTTAACTAGGTAATGAGGAAAGGGAATTTTCGTAACACCACCCACAATTACTCGTGAGTATTTACGCGGATTAGCAAAGAGTTGATTTGAACTAGGTAATGAGGAAAGGGATTTTTCGTAACGCCACCCACAATTACTCGTGAGTATTTACGCGGATTAGCAAAGAGTTGATTTTAACTAGGTAATGAGGAAAGGGAATTTTCGTAACGCCACCCACAATTACTCGTGAGTATTTACGCGGATTAGCAAAGAATTGATTTTAACTAGGTAATGAGGAAAGGGATTTTTCGTAACGCCACCCACAATTACTCGTGAGTATTTACGCGGATTAGCAAAGAGTTGATTTTAACTAGGTAATGAGGAAAGGGAATTTTCGTAACGCCACCCACAATTACTCGTGAGTATTTACGCGGATTAGCAAAGAATTGATTTTAACTAGGTAATGAGGAAAGGGATTTTTCGTAACACCACCCACAATTACTCGTGAGTATTTACGCGGATTAGCAAAGAATTGATTTTAACTAGGTAATGAGGAAAGGGATTTTTCGTAACGCCACCCACAATTACTCGTGAGTATTTACGCGGATTAGCAAAGAATTGATTTGAACTAGGTAATGAGGAAAGGGATTTTTCGTAACACCACCCACAATTACTCGTGAGTATTTACGCGGATTAGCAAAGAATTGATTTTAACTAGGTAATGAGGAAAGGGAATTTTCGTAACGCCACCCACAATTACTCGTGAGTATTTACGCGGATTAGCAAAGAGTTGATTTTAACTAGGTAATGAGGAAAGGGATTTTTCGTAACGCCACTAACAATTACTCGTGAGTATTTACGCGGACTAGCAAAGAATTGATTTTAACTAGGTAATGAGGAAAGGGATTTTTCGTAACGCCACCCACAATTACTCGTGAGTATTTACGCGGATTAGCAAAGAGTTGATTTTAACTAGGTAATGAGGAAAGGGAATTTTCGTAACGCCACCCACAATTACTCGTGAGTATTTACGCGGATTAGCAAAGAGTTGATTTTAACTAGGTAATGAGGAAAGGGATTTTTCGTAACGCCACCCACAATTACTCGTGAGTATTTACGCGGATTAGCAAAGAGTTGATTTTAACTAGGTAATGAGGAAAGGGATTTTTCGTAACGCCACCCACAATTACTCGTGAGTATTTACGCGGATTAGCAAAGAGTTGATTTTAACTAGGTAATGAGGAAAGGGATTTTTCGTAACGCCACCCACAATTACTCGTGAGTATTTACGCGGATTAGCAAAGAGTTGATTTTAACTAGGTAATGAGGAAAGGGATTTTTCGTAACGCCACCCACAATTACTCGTGAGTATTTACGCGGATTAGCAAAGAATTGATTTTAACTAGGTAATGAGGAAAGGGATTTTTCGTAACGCCACCCACAATTACTCGTGAGTATTTACGCGGATTAGCAAAGAGTTGATTTTAACTAGGTAATGAGGAAAGGGATTTTTCGTAACGCCACCCACAATTACTCGTGAGTATTTACGCGGATTAGCAAAGAATTGATTTTAACTAGGTAATGAGGAAAGGGATTTTTCGTAACGCCACCCACAATTACTCGTGAGTATTTACGCGGATTAGCAAAGAGTTGATTTTAACTAGGTAATGAGGAAAGGGATTTTTCGTAACGCCACCCACAATTACTCGTGAGTATTTACGCGGATTAGCAAAGAATTGATTTTAACTAGGTAATGAGGAAAGGGATTTTTCGTAACGCCACCCACAATTACTCGTGAGTATTTACGCGGATTAGCAAAGAGTTGATTTTAACTAGGTAATGAGGAAAGGGATTTTTCGTAACGCCACCCACAATTACTCGTGAGTATTTACGCGGATTAGCAAAGAGTTGATTTTAACTAGGTAATGAGGAAAGGGATTTTTCGTAACGCCACCCACAATTACTCGTGAGTATTTACGCGGATTAGCAAAGAATTGATTTTAACTAGGTAATGAGGAAAGGGATTTTTCGTAACGCCACCCACAATTACTCGTGAGTATTTACGCGGATTAGCAAAGAGTTGATTTTAACTAGGTAATGAGGAAAGGGATTTTTCGTAACGCCACCCACAATTACTCGTGAGTATTTACGCGGATTAGCAAAGAATTGATTTTAACTAGGTAATGAGGAAAGGGATTTTTCGTAACGCCACCCACAATTACTCGTGAGTATTTACGCGGATTAGCAAAGAGTTGATTTTAACTAGGTAATGAGGAAAGGGATTTTTCGTAACGCCACCCACAATTACTCGTGAGTATTTACGCGGATTAGCAAAGAATTGATTTTAACTAGGTAATGAGGAAAGGGATTTTTCGTAACGCCACCCACAATTACTCGTGAGTATTTACGCGGATTAGCAAAGAGTTGATTTTAACTAGGTAATGAGGAAAGGGATTTTTCGTAACGCCACTAACAATTACTCGTGAGTATTTACGCGGACTAGCAAAGAATTGATTTGAACTAGGTAATGAGGAAAGGGATTTTTCGTAACGCCACCCACAATTACTCGTGAGTATTTACGCGGATTAGCAAAGAATTGATTTTAACTAGGTAATGAGGAAAGGGATTTTTCGTAACGCCACCCACAATTACTCGTGAGTATTTACGCGGATTAGCAAAGAGTTGATTTTAACTAGGTAATGAGGAAAGGGATTTTTCGTAACGCCACCCACAATTACTCGTGAGTATTTACGCGGATTAGCAAAGAGTTGATTTTAACTAGGTAATGAGGAAAGGGATTTTTCGTAACGCCACCCACAATTACTCGTGAGTATTTACGCGGATTAGCAAAGAGTTGATTTTAACTAGGTAATGAGGAAAGGGATTTTTCGTAACGCCACTAACAATTACTCGTGAGTATTTACGCGGACTAGCAAAGAATTGATTTGAACTAGGTAATGAGGAAAGGGATTTTTCGTAACGCCACCCACAATTACTCGTGAGTATTTACGCGGATTAGCAAAGAATTGATTTTAACTAGGTAATGAGGAAAGGGATTTTTCGTAACGCCACCCACAATTACTCGTGAGTATTTACGCGGATTAGCAAAGAGTTGATTTTAACTAGGTAATGAGGAAAGGGATTTTTCGTAACGCCACCCACAATTACTCGTGAGTATTTACGCGGATTAGCAAAGAGTTGATTTTAACTAGGTAATGAGGAAAGGGATTTTTCGTAACGCCACCCACAATTACTCGTGAGTATTTACGCGGACTAGCAAAGAATTGATTTTAACTAGGTAATGAGGAAAGGGAATTTTCGTAACGCCACCCACAATTACTCGTGAGTATTTACGCGGATTAGCAAAGAGTTGATTTTAACTAGGTAATGAGGAATAGTATATTCTGTAACAAGGTTAGAATGGAAATTCGATGCGAGTGGAATATTTCGAGCGCGAGCCGCGAGGCGAGCGCGAGGAACCACGAGCATCAGAATTTCCATTCTTACCGAGTAGCAGACTGTACTTTCTCCTCGACCAGATAAAATAGACTAATAAAGTAATGAACACAAGGAACTTACGTTTTATTATTACGTTTGTGGTTATGTTTATAGTATTTTGACAATTGTGAAATCCAAGGCTAATTGTTTTATTCGGAACGGTGTGAGAATATTCATTCTATCCCTTGTTATGGAATGAATTACATGCAAAACGCATAAGCGCATAGTGTTTTGTTCCATAACAAGAGTGAGAATGTGAACGTTCTATGATCAAAATTGATTGCAGAATGCATAAATTCTACAGTGGTCGTGGAGAAAGGGATTTTTCGTAACGCCACCCACAATTACTCGTGAGTATTTACGCGGAC
This sequence comes from Ocypus olens, assembly GCA_910593695.2. Classification (NCBI taxonomy): domain Eukaryota; kingdom Metazoa; phylum Arthropoda; class Insecta; order Coleoptera; family Staphylinidae; genus Ocypus; species Ocypus olens. Next base: position 35,580,741 of record OU343056.1, read on the forward strand.
TAGCAAAGAATTGATTTTAACTAGGTAATGAGGAAAGGGATTTTTCGTAACACCACCCACAATTACTCGTGAGTATTTACGCGGATTAGCAAAGAATTGATTTTAACTAGGTAATGAGGAAAGGGATTTTTCGTAACGCCACCCACAATTACTCGTGAGTATTTACGCGGATTAGCAAAGAGTTGATTTTAACTAGGTAATGAGGAAAGGGATTTTTCGTAACACCACCCACAATTACTCGTGAGTATTTACGCGGATTAGCAAAGAATTGATTTTAACTAGGTAATGAGGAAAGGGATTTTTCGTAACACCACCCACAATTACTCGTGAGTATTTACGCGGATTAGCAAAGAATTGATTTTAACTAGGTAATGAGGAAAGGGATTTTTCGTAACACCACCCACAATTACTCGTGAGTATTTACGCGGATTAGCAAAGAATTGATTTTAACTAGGTAATGAGGAAAGGGATTTTTCGTAACACCACCCACAATTACTCGTGAGTATTTACGCGGATTAGCAAAGAATTGATTTTAACTAGGTAATGAGGAAAGGGATTTTTCGTAACACCACCCACAATTACTCGTGAGTATTTACGCGGATTAGCAAAGAATTGATTTTAACTAGGTAATGAGGAAAGGGATTTTTCGTAACACCACCCACAATTACTCGTGAGTATTTACGCGGATTAGCAAAGAATTGATTTTAACTAGGTAATGAGGAAAGGGATTTTTCGTAACACCACCCACAATTACTCGTGAGTATTTACGCGGATTAGCAAAGAATTGATTTTAACTAGGTAATGAGGAAAGGGATTTTTCGTAACACCACCCACAATTACTCGTGAGTATTTACGCGGATTAGCAAAGAATTGATTTTAACTAGGTAATGAGGAAAGGGATTTTTCGTAACACCACCCACAATTACTCGTGAGTATTTACGCGGATTAGCAAAGAATTGATTTTAACTAGGTAATGAGGAAAGGGAATTTTCGTAACGCCACCCACAATTTCTCGTGAGTATTTACGCGGATTAGCAAAGAATTGATTTTAACTAGGTAATGAGGAAAGGGATTTTTCGTAACGCCACCCACAATTACTCGTGAGTATTTACGCGGATTAGCAAAGAGTTGATTTTAACTAGGTAATGAGGAAAGGGAATTTTCGTAACACCACCCACAATTACTCGTGAGTATTTACGCGGATTAGCAAAGAGTTGATTTTAACTAGGTAATGAGGAAAGGGAATTTTCGTAACGCCACCCACAATTACTCGTGAGTATTTACGCGGATTAGCAAAGAATTGATTTTAACTAGGTAATGAGGAAAGGGATTTTTCGTAACACCACCCACAATTACTCGTGAGTATTTACGCGGATTAGCAAAGAATTGATTTTAACTAGGTAATGAGGAAAGGGAATTTTCGTAACGCCACCCACAATTTCTCGTGAGTATTTACGCGGATTAGCAAAGAATTGATTTTAACTAGGTAATGAGGAAAGGGATTTTTCGTAACGCCACCCACAATTACTCGTGAGTATTTACGCGGATTAGCAAAGAGTTGATTTTAACTAGGTAATGAGGAAAGGGATTTTTCGTAACACCACCCACAATTACTCGTGAGTATTTACGCGGATTAGCAAAGAATTGATTTTAACTAGGTAATGAGGAAAGGGATTTTTCGTAACACCACCCACAATTACTCGTGAGTATTTACGCGGATTAGCAAAGAATTGATTTTAACTAGGTAATGAGGAAAGGGATTTTTCGTAACACCACCCACAATTACTCGTGAGTATTTACGCGGATTAGCAAAGAATTGATTTTAACTAGGTAATGAGGAAAGGGATTTTTCGTAACGCCACCCACAATTACTCGTGAGTATTTACGCGGACTAGCAAAGAATTGATTTTAACTAGGTAATGAGGAAAGGGATTTTTCGTAACGCCACCCACAATTACTCGTGAGTATTTACGCGGATTAGCAAAGAATTGATTTTAACTAGGTAATGAGGAAAGGGATTTTTCGTAACGCCACCCACAATTACTCGTGAGTATTTACGCGGACTAGCAAAGAATTGATTTTAACTAGGTAATGAGGAAAGGGATTTTTCGTAACGCCACCCACAATTACTCGTGAGTATTTACGCGGATTAGCAAAGAGTTGATTTTAACTAGGTAATGAGGAAAGGGAATTTTCGTAACGCCACCCACAATTACTCGTGAGTATTTACGCGGATTAGCAAAGAATTGATTTTAACTAGGTAATGAGGAAAGGGATTTTTCGTAACGCCACCCACAATTACTCGTGAGTATTTACGCGGATTAGCAAAGAATTGATTTTAACTAGGTAATGAGGAAAGGGATTTTTCGTAACGCCACCCACAATTACTCGTGAGTATTTACGCGGACTAGCAAAGAATTGATTGTAACTAGGTAATGAGGAAAGGGATTTTTCGTAACGCCACCCACAATTACTCGTGAGTATTTACGCGGATTAGCAAAGAGTTGATTTTAACTAGGTAATGAGGAAAGGGAATTTTCGTAACGCCACCCACAATTACTCGTGAGTATTTACGCGGATTAGCAAAGAATTGATTTTAACTAGGTAATGAGGAAAGGGATTTTTCGTAACGCCACCCACAATTACTCGTGAGTATTTACGCGGATTAGCAAAGAGTTGATTTTAACTAGGTAATGAGGAAAGGGAATTTTCGTAACGCCACCCACAATTACTCGTGAGTATTTACGCGGATTAGCAAAGAATTGATTTTAACTAGGTAATGAGGAAAGGGATTTTTCGTAACACCACCCACAATTACTCGTGAGTATTTACGCGGATTAGCAAAGAGTTGATTTTAACTAGGTAATGAGGAAAGGGATTTTTCGTAACGCCACTAACAATTACTCGTGAGTATTTACGCGGACTAGCAAAGAATTGATTTTAACTAGGTAATGAGGAAAGGGATTTTTCGTAACACCACCCACAATTACTCGTGAGTATTTACGCGGATTAGCAAAGAATTGATTTTAACTAGGTAATGAGGAAAGGGATTTTTCGTAACGCCACCCACAATTACTCGTGAGTATTTACGCGGATTAGCAAAGAGTTGATTTTAACTAGGTAATGAGGAAAGGGATTTTTCGTAACGCCACCCACAATTACTCGTGAGTATTTACGCGGATTAGCAAAGAGTTGATTTTAACTAGGTAATGAGGAAAGGGAATTTTCGTAACGCCACCCACAATTACTCGTGAGTATTTACGCGGATTAGCAAAGAATTGATTTTAACTAGGTAATGAGGAAAGGGATTTTTCGTAACACCACCCACAATTACTCGTGAGTATTTACGCGGATTAGCAAAGAGTTGATTTTAACTAGGTAATGAGGAAAGGGATTTTTCGTAACACCACCCACAATTACTCGTGAGTATTTACGCGGATTAGCAAAGAATTGATTTTAACTAGGTAATGAGGAAAGGGAATTTTCGTAACGCCACCCACAATTACTCGTGAGTATTTACGCGGATTAGCAAAGAATTGATTTTAACTAGGTAATGAGGAAAGGGATTTTTCGTAACACCACCCACAATTACTCGTGAGTATTTACGCGGATTAGCAAAGAATTGATTTTAACTAGGTAATGAGGAAAGGGATTTTTCGTAACGCCACCCACAATTACTCGTGAGTATTTACGCGGATTAGCAAAGAGTTGATTTTAACTAGGTAATGAGGAAAGGGATTTTTCGTAACGCCACCCACAATTACTCGTGAGTATTTACGCGGATTAGCAAAGAGTTGATTTTAACTAGGTAATGAGGAAAGGGAATTTTCGTAACGCCACCCACAATTACTCGTGAGTATTTACGCGGATTAGCAAAGAATTGATTTTAACTAGGTAATGAGGAAAGGGATTTTTCGTAACACCACCCACAATTACTCGTGAGTATTTACGCGGATTAGCAAAGAGTTGATTTTAACTAGGTAATGAGGAAAGGGAATTTTCGTAACGCCACCCACAATTACTCGTGAGTATTTACGCGGATTAGCAAAGAATTGATTTTAACTAGGTAATGAGGAAAGGGATTTTTCGTAACGCCACCCACAATTACTCGTGAGTATTTACGCGGATTAGCAAAGAATTGATTTTAACTAGGTAATGAGGAAAGGGATTTTTCGTAACACCACCCACAATTACTCGTGAGTATTTACGCGGATTAGCAAAGAGTTGATTTTAACTAGGTAATGAGGAAAGGGAATTTTCGTAACGCCACCCACAATTACTCGTGAGTATTTACGCGGATTAGCAAAGAATTGATTTTAACTAGGTAATGAGGAAAGGGATTTTTCGTAACACCACCCACAATTACTCGTGAGTATTTACGCGGATTAGCAAAGAGTTGATTTTAACTAGGTAATGAGGAAAGGGAATTTTCGTAACGCCACCCACAATTACTCGTGAGTATTTACGCGGATTAGCAAAGAATTGATTTTAACTAGGTAATGAGGAAAGGGATTTTTCGTAACGCCACCCACAATTACTCGTGAGTATTTACGCGGATTAGCAAAGAATTGATTTTAACTAGGTAATGAGGAAAGGGATTTTTCGTAACACCACCCACAATTACTCGTGAGTATTTACGCGGATTAGCAAAGAGTTGATTTTAACTAGGTAATGAGGAAAGGGATTTTTCGTAACGCCACCCACAATTACTCGTGAGTATTTACGCGGATTAGCAAAGAATTGATTTTAACTAGGTAATGAGGAAAGGGATTTTTCGTAACACCACCCACAATTACTCGTGAGTATTTACGCGGATTAGCAAAGAGTTGATTTTAACTAGGTAATGAGGAAAGGGATTTTTCGTAACGCCACCCACAATTACTCGTGAGTATTTACGCGGATTAGCAAAGAATTGATTTTAACTAGGTAATGAGGAAAGGGATTTTTCGTAACACCACCCACAATTACTCGTGAGTATTTACGCGGATTAGCAAAGAGTTGATTTTAACTAGGTAATGAGGAAAGGGATTTTTCGTAACGCCACCCACAATTACTCGTGAGTATTTACGCGGATTAGCAAAGAATTGATTTTAACTAGGTAATGAGGAAAGGGATTTTTCGTAACACCACCCACAATTACTCGTGAGTATTTACGCGGATTAGCAAAGAGTTGATTTTAACTAGGTAATGAGGAAAGGGAATTTTCGTAACGCCACCCACAATTACTCGTGAGTATTTACGCGGATTAGCAAAGAGTTGATTTTAACTAGGTAATGAGGAAAGGGATTTTTCGTAACGCCACCCACAATTACTCGTGAGTATTTACGCGGATTAGCAAAGAGTTGATTTTAACTAGGTAATGAGGAAAGGGATTTTTCGTAACGCCACCCACAATTACTCGTGAGTATTTACGCGGATTAGCAAAGAATTGATTTTAACTAGGTAATGAGGAAAGGGATTTTTCGTAACACCACCCACAATTACTCGTGAGTATTTACGCGGATTAGCAAAGAGTTGATTTTAACTAGGTAATGAGGAAAGGGAATTTTCGTAACGCCACCCACAATTACTCGTGAGTATTTACGCGGATTAGCAAAGAGTTGATTTTAACTAGGTAATGAGGAAAGGGATTTTTCGTAACGCCACCCACAATTACTCGTGAGTATTTACGCGGATTAGCAAAGAATTGATTTTAACTAGGTAATGAGGAAAGGGATTTTTCGTAACGCCACCCACAATTACTCGTGAGTATTTACGCGGATTAGCAAAGAATTGATTTTAACTAGGTAATGAGGAAAGGGATTTTTCGTAACACCACCCACAATTACTCGTGAGTATTTACGCGGATTAGCAAAGAGTTGATTTTAACTAGGTAATGAGGAAAGGGATTTTTCGTAACGCCACCCACAATTACTCGTGAGTATTTACGCGGATTAGCAAAGAATTGATTTTAACTAGGTAATGAGGAAAGGGAATTTTCGTAACGCCACCCACAATTACTCGTGAGTATTTACGCGGATTAGCAAAGAATTGATTTTAACTAGGTAATGAGGAAAGGGATTTTTCGTAACACCACCCACAATTACTCGTGAGTATTTACGCGGATTAGCAAAGAGTTGATTTTAACTAGGTAATGAGGAAAGGGATTTTTCGTAACGCCACCCACAATTACTCGTGAGTATTTACGCGGATTAGCAAAGAATTGATTTTAACTAGGTAATGAGGAAAGGGACTTTTCGTAACACCACCCACAATTACTCGTGAGTATTTACGCGGATTAGCAAAGAGTTGATTTTAACTAGGTAATGAGGAAAGGGATTTTTCGTAACGCCACCCACAATTACTCGTGAGTATTTACGCGGATTAGCAAAGAATTGATTTTAACTAGGTAATGAGGAAAGGGATTTTTCGTAACACCACCCACAATTACTCGTGAGTATTTACGCGGATTAGCAAAGAGTTGATTTTAACTAGGTAATGAGGAAAGGGATTTTTCGTAACACCACCCACAATTACTCGTGAGTATTTACGCGGATTAGCAAAGAGTTGATTTTAACTAGGTAATGAGGAAAGGGATTTTTCGTAACGCCACCCACAATTACTCGTGAGTATTTACGCGGATTAGCAAAGAATTGATTTTAACTAGGTAATGAGGAAAGGGATTTTTCGTAACACCACCCACAATTACTCGTGAGTATTTACGCGGATTAGCAAAGAGTTGATTTTAACTAGGTAATGAGGAAAGGGAATTTTCGTAACGCCACCCACAATTACTCGTGAGTATTTACGCGGATTAGCAAAGAGTTGATTTTAACTAGGTAATGAGGAAAGGGAATTTTCGTAACGCCACCCACAATTACTCGTGAGTATTTACGCGGATTAGCAAAGAGTTGATTTTAACTAGGTAATGAGGAAAGGGAATTTTCGTAACGCCACCCACAATTACTCGTGAGTATTTACGCGGATTAGCAAAGAGTTGATTTTAACTAGGTAATGAGGAAAGGGATTTTTCGTAACGCCACCCACAATTACTCGTGAGTATTTACGCGGATTAGCAAAGAGTTGATTTTAACTAGGTAATGAGGAAAGGGATTTTTCGTAACGCCACCCACAATTACTCGTGAGTATTTACGCGGATTAGCAAAGAATTGATTTTAACTAGGTAATGAGGAAAGGGATTTTTCGTAACGCCACCCACAATTACTCGTGAGTATTTACGCGGATTAGCAAAGAGTTGATTTTAACTAGGTAATGAGGAAAGGGAATTTTCGTAACACCACCCACAATTACTCGTGAGTATTTACGCGGATTAGCAAAGAGTTGATTTTAACTAGGTAATGAGGAAAGGGATTTTTCGTAACGCCACCCACAATTACTCGTGAGTATTTACGCGGATTAGCAAAGAGTTGATTTTAACTAGGTAATGAGGAAAGGGAATTTTCGTAACGCCACCCACAATTACTCGTGAGTATTTACGCGGATTAGCAAAGAATTGATTTTAACTAGGTAATGAGGAAAGGGATTTTTCGTAACGCCACCCACAATTACTCGTGAGTATTTACGCGGATTAGCAAAGAGTTGATTTTAACTAGGTAATGAGGAAAGGGAATTTTCGTAACACCACCCACAATTACTCGTGAGTATTTACGCGGATTAGCAAAGAGTTGATTTTAACTAGGTAATGAGGAAAGGGAATTTTCGTAACGCCACCCACAATTACTCGTGAGTATTTACGCGGATTAGCAAAGAGTTGATTTTAACTAGGTAATGAGGAAAGGGATTTTTCGTAACGCCACCCACAATTACTCGTGAGTATTTACGCGGATTAGCAAAGAGTTGATTTTAACTAGGTAATGAGGAAAGGGATTTTTCGTAACGCCACCCACAATTACTCGTGAGTATTTACGCGGATTAGCAAAGAATTGATTTTAACTAGGTAATGAGGAAAGGGATTTTTCGTAACGCCACCCACAATTACTCGTGAGTATTTACGCGGATTAGCAAAGAGTTGATTTTAACTAGGTAATGAGGAAAGGGAATTTTCGTAACACCACCCACAATTACTCGTGAGTATTTACGCGGATTAGCAAAGAGTTGATTTTAACTAGGTAATGAGGAAAGGGATTTTTCGTAACGCCACCCACAATTACTCGTGAGTATTTACGCGGATTAGCAAAGAGTTGATTTTAACTAGGTAATGAGGAAAGGGAATTTTCGTAACGCCACCCACAATTACTCGTGAGTATTTACGCGGATTAGCAAAGAATTGATTTTAACTAGGTAATGAGGAAAGGGATTTTTCGTAACACCACCCACAATTACTCGTGAGTATTTACGCGGATTAGCAAAGAGTTGATTTTAACTAGGTAATGAGGAAAGAGAATTTTCGTAACGCCACCCACAATTACTCGTGAGTATTTACGCGGATTAGCAAAGAATTGATTTTTACTAGGTAATGAGGAAAGGGATTTTTCGTAACACCACCCACAATTACTCGTGAGTATTTACGCGGATTAGCAAAGAGTTGATTTTAACTAGGTAATGAGGAAAGGGAATTTTCGTAACGCCACCCACAATTACTCGTGAGTATTTACGCGGATTAGCAAAGAGTTGATTTTAACTAGGTAATGAGGAAAGGGAATTTTCGTAACGCCACCCACAATTACTCGTGAGTATTTACGCGGATTAGCAAAGAATTGATTTTAACTAGGTAATGAGGAAAGGGATTTTTCGTAACCCCACCCACAATTACTCGTGAGTATTTACGCGGACTGAGTATTTACGCGGATTAGCAAAGAATTGATTTTAACTAGGTAATGAGGAAAGGGATTTTTCGTAACGCCACCCACAATTACTCGTGAGTATTTACGCGGACTAGCAAAGAATTGATTTTAACTAGGTAATGAGGAAAGGGATTTTTCGTAACGCCACCCACAATTACTCGTGAGTATTTACGCGGATTAGCAAAGAGTTGATTTTAACTAGGTAATGAGGAAAGGGATTTTTCGTAACGCCACCCACAATTACTCGTGAGTATTTACGCGGACTAGCAAAGAATTGATTTTAACTAGGTAATGAGGAAAGGGATTTTTCGTAACACCACCCACAATTACTCGTGAGTATTTACGCGGACTGAGTATTTACGCGGATTAGCAAAGAATTGATTTTAACTAGGTAATGAGGAAAGGGATTTTTCGTAACGCCACCCACAATTACTCGTGAGTATTTACGCGGATTAGCAAAGAGTTGATTTTAACTAGGTAATGAGGAAAGGGATTTTTCGTAACGCCACCCACAATTACTCGTGAGTATTTACGCGGACTGAGTATTTACGCGGATTAGCAAAGAATTGATTTTAACTAGGTAATGAGGAAAGGGATTTTTCGTAACGCCACCCACAATTACTCGTGAGTATTTACGCGGATTAGCAAAGAGTTGATTTTAACTAGGTAATGAGGAAAGGGATTTTTCGTAACGCCACCCACAATTACTCGTGAGTATTTACGCGGACTAGCAAAGAATTGATTTTAACTAGGTAATGAGGAAAGGGATTTTTCGTAACACCACCCACAATTACTCGTGAGTATTTACGCGGATTAGCAAAGAATTGATTTTAACTAGGTAATGAGGAAAGGGAATTTTCGTAACGCCACCCACAATTACTCGTGAGTATTTACGCGGATTAGCAAAGAATTGATTTTAACTACGTAATGAGGAAAGGGATTTTTCGTAACGCCACCCACAATTACTCGTGAGTATTTACGCGGATTAGCAAAGAATTGATTTTAACTAGGTAATGAGGAAAGGGATTTTTCGTAACGCCACCCACAATTACTCGTGAGTATTTACGCGGATTAGCAAAGAGTTGATTTTAACTAGGTAATGAGGAAAGGGATTTTTCGTAACGCCACCCACAATTACTCGTGAGTATTTACGCGGACTAGCAAAGAATTGATTTTAACTAGGTAATGAGGAAAGGGATTTTTCGTAACACCACCCACAATTACTCGTGAGTATTTACGCGGATTAGCAAAGAATTGATTTTAACTAGGTAATGAGGAAAGGGAATTTTCGTAACGCCACCCACAATTACTCGTGAGTATTTACGCGGATTAGCAAAGAATTGATTTTCACTAGGTAATGAGGAAAGGGATTTTTCGTAACGCCACCCACAATTACTCGTGAGTATTTACGCGGATTAGCAAAGAGTTGATTTTAACTAGGTAATGAGGAAAGGGATTTTTCGTAACGCCACCCACAATTACTCGTGAGTATTTACGCGGACTAGCAAAGAATTGATTTTAACTAGGTAATGAGGAAAGGGATTTTTCGTAACACCACCCACAATTACTCGTGAGTATTTACGCGGATTAGCAAAGAATTGATTTTAACTAGGTAATGAGGAAAGGGAATTTTCGTAACGCCACCCACAATTACTCGTGAGTATTTACGCGGATTAGCAAAGAATTGATTTTCACTAGGTAATGAGGAAAGGGATTTTTCGTAACACCACCCACAATTACTCGTGAGTATTTACGCGGATTAGCAAAGAATTGATTTTAACTAGGTAATGAGGAAAGGGATTTTTCGTAACACCACCCACAATTACTCGTGAGTATTTACGCGGATTAGCAAAGAATTGATTTTAACTAGGTAATGAGGAAAGGGATTTTTCGTAACGCCACCCACAATTACTCGTGAGTATTTACGCGGACTGAGTATTTACGCGGATTAGCAAAGAATTGATTTTAACTAGGTAATGAGGAAAGGGATTTTTCGTAACGCCACCCACAATTACTCGTGAGTATTTACGCGGACTGAGTATTTACGCGGATTAGCAAAGAATTGATTTTAACTAGGTAATGAGGAAAGGGATTTTTCGTAACACCACCCACAATTACTCGTGAGTATTTACGCGGATTAGCAAAGAATTGATTTTAACTAGGTAATGAGGAAAGGGATTTTTCGTAACACCACCCACAATTACTCGTGAGTATTTACGCGGATTAGCAAAGAATTGATTTTAACTAGGTAATGAGGAAAGGGATTTTTCGTAACGCCACCCACAATTACTCGTGAGTATTTACGCGGACTGAGTATTTACGCGGATTAGCAAAGAATTGATTTTAACTAGGTAATGAGGAAAGGGATTTTTCGTAACGCCACCCACAATTACTCGTGAGTATTTACGCGGACTGAGTATTTACGCGGATTAGCAAAGAATTGATTTTAACTAGGTAATGAGGAAAGGGATTTTTCGTAACGCCACCCACAATTACTCGTGAGTATTTACGCGGACTGAGTATTTACGCGGATTAGCAAAGAATTGATTTTAACTAGGTAATGAGGAAAGGGATTTTTCGTAACGCCACCCACAATTACTCGTGAGTATTTACGCGGACTGAGTATTTACGCGGATTAGCAAAGAATTGATTTTAACTAGGTAATGAGGAAAGGGATTTTTCGTAACGCCACCCACAATTACTCGTGAGTATTTACGCGGATTAGCAAAGAGTTGATTTTAACTAGGTAATGAGGAAAGGGATTTTTCGTAACCCCACCCACAATTACTCGTGAGTATTTACGCGGATTAGCAAAGAATTTATTTTAACTAGGTAATGAGGAAAGGGAATTTTCGTAACGCCACCCACAATTACTCGTGAGTATTTACGCGGATTAGCAAAGAATTGATTTTAACTAGGTAATGAGGAAAGGGATTTTTCGTAACGCCACCCACAATTACTCGTGAGTATTTACGCGGATTAGCAAAGAATTGATTTTAACTAGGTAATGAGGAAAGGGATTTTTCGTAACGCCACCCACAATTACTCGTGAGTATTTACGCGGATTAGCAAAGAGTTGATTTTAACTAGGTAATGAGGAAAGGGATTTTTCGTAACGCCACCCACAATTACTCGTGAGTATTTACGCGGACTGAGTATTTACGCGGATTAGCAAAGAATTGATTTTAACTAGGTAATGAGGAAAGGGATTTTTCGTAACGCCACCCACAATTACTCGTGAGTATTTACGCGGATTAGCAAAGAGTTGATTTTAACTAGGTAATGAGGAAAGGGATTTTTCGTAACCCCACCCACAATTACTCGTGAGTATTTACGCGGACTAGCAAAGAATTGATTTTAACTAGGTAATGAGGAAAGGGATTTTTCGTAACACCACCCACAATTACTCGTGAGTATTTACGCGGATTAGCAAAGAATTGATTTTAACTAGGTAATGAGGAAAGGGATTTTTCGTAACGCCACCCACAATTACTCGTGAGTATTTACGCGGATTAGCAAAGAGTTGATTTTAACTAGGTAATGAGGAAAGGGATTTTTCGTAACGCCACCCACAATTACTCGTGAGTATTTACGCGGACTGAGTATTTACGCGGATTAGCAAAGAATTGATTTTAACTAGGTAATGAGGAAAGGGATTTTTCGTAACGCCACCCACAATTACTCGTGAGTATTTACGCGGACTAGCAAAGAATTGATTTTAACTAGGTAATGAGGAAAGGGATTTTTCGTAACGCCACCCACAATTACTCGTGAGTATTTACGCGGATTAGCAAAGAGTTGATTTTAACTAGGTAATGAGGAAAGGGATTTTTCGTAACGCCACCCACAATTACTCGTGAGTATTTACGCGGACTGAGTATTTACGCGGATTAGCAAAGAATTGATTTTAACTAGGTAATGAGGAAAGGGATTTTTCGTAACGCCACCCACAATTACTCGTGAGTATTTACGCGGATTAGCAAAGAATTGATTTTAACTAGGTAATGAGGAAAGGGATTTTTCGTAACGCCACCCACAATTACTCGTGAGTATTTACGCGGATTAGCAAAGAGTTGATTTTAACTAGGTAATGAGGAAAGGGATTTTTCGTAACCCCACCCACAATTACTCGTGAGTATTTACGCGGACTAGCAAAGAATTGATTTTAACTAGGTAATGAGGAAAGGGATTTTTCGTAACACCACCCACAATTACTCGTGAGTATTTACGCGGATTAGCAAAGAATTGATTTTAACTAGGTAATGAGGAAAGGGATTTTTCGTAACGCCACCCACAATTACTCGTGAGTATTTACGCGGATTAGCAAAGAGTTGATTTTAACTAGGTAATGAGGAAAGGGATTTTTCGTAACGCCACCCACAATTACTCGTGAGTATTTACGCGGACTGAGTATTTACGCGGATTAGCAAAGAATTGATTTTAACTAGGTAATGAGGAAAGGGATTTTTCGTAACGCCACCCACAATTACTCGTGAGTATTTACGCGGACTAGCAAAGAATTGATTTTAACTAGGTAATGAGGAAAGGGATTTTTCGTAACACCACCCACAATTACTCGTGAGTATTTACGCGGATTAGCAAAGAATTGATTTTAACTAGGTAATGAGGAAAGGGATTTTTCGTAACGCCACCCACAATTACTCGTGAGTATTTACGCGGATTAGCAAAGAGTTGATTTTAACTAGGTAATGAGGAAAGGGATTTTTCGTAACGCCACCCACAATTACTCGTGAGTATTTACGCGGACTGAGTATTTACGCGGATTAGCAAAGAATTGATTTTAACTAGGTAATGAGGAAAGGGATTTTTCGTAACCCCACCCACAATTACTCGTGAGTATTTACGCGGACTAGCAAAGAATTGATTTTAACTAGGTAATGAGGAAAGGGATTTTTCGTAACACCACCCACAATTACTCGTGAGTATTTACGCGGATTAGCAAAGAATTGATTTTAACTAGGTAATGAGGAAAGGGATTTTTCGTAACGCCACCCACAATTACTCGTGAGTATTTACGCGGATTAGCAAAGAGTTGATTTTAACTAGGTAATGAGGAAAGGGATTTTTCGTAACGCCACCCACAATTACTCGTGAGTATTTACGCGGACTGAGTATTTACGCGGATTAGCAAAGAATTGATTTTAACTAGGTAATGAGGAAAGGGATTTTTCGTAACGCCACCCACAATTACTCGTGAGTATTTACGCGGACTAGCAAAGAATTGATTTTAACTAGGTAATGAGGAAAGGGATTTTTCGTAACGCCACCCACAATTACTCGTGAGTATTTACGCGGATTAGCAAAGAGTTGATTTTAACTAGGTAATGAGGAAAGGGATTTTTCGTAACGCCACCCACAATTACTCGTGAGTATTTACGCGGATTAGCAAAGAATTGATTTTAACTAGGTAATGAGGAAAGGGATTTTTCGTAACGCCACCCACAATTACTCGTGAGTATTTACGCGGATTAGCAAAGAGTTGATTTTAACTAGGTAATGAGGAAAGGGAATTTTCGTAACGCCACCCACAATTACTCGTGAGTATTTACGCGGATTAGCAAAGAATTGATTTTAACTAGGTAATGAGGAAAGGGATTTTTCGTAACGCCACCCACAATTACTCGTGAGTATTTACGCGGATTAGCAAAGAGTTGATTTTAACTAGGTAATGAGGAAAGGGATTTTTCGTAACGCCACCCACAATTACTCGTGAGTATTTACGCGGACTAGCAAAGAATTGATTTTAACTAGGTAATGAGGAAAGGGATTTTTCGTAACGCCACCCACAATTACTCGTGAGTATTTACGCGGATTAGCAAAGAGTTGATTTTAACTAGGTAATGAGGAAAGGGAATTTTCGTAACGCCACCCACAATTACTCGTGAGTATTTACGCGGATTAGCAAAGAATTGATTTTAACTAGGTAATGAGGAAAGGGATTTTTCGTAACCCCACCCACAATTACTCGTGAGTATTTACGCGGATTAGCAAAGAATTGATTTTAACTAGGTAATGAGGAAAGGGATTTTTCGTAACACCACCCACAATTACTCGTGAGTATTTACGCGGATTAGCAAAGAGTTGATTTTAACTAGGTAATGAGGAAAGGGATTTTTCGTAACCCCACCCACAATTACTCGTGAGTATTTACGCGGATTAGCAAAGAATTGATTTTAACTAGGTAATGAGGAAAGGGATTTTTCGTAACGCCACCCACAATTACTCGTGAGTATTTACGCGGATTAGCAAAGAGTTGATTTTAACTAGGTAATGAGGAAAGGGAATTTTCGTAACGCCACCCACAATTACTCGTGAGTATTTACGCGGATTAGCAAAGAATTGATTTTAACTAGGTAATGAGGAAAGGGATTTTTCGTAACGCCACCCACAATTACTCGTGAGTATTTACGCGGACTAGCAAAGAATTGATTTTAACTAGGTAATGAGGAAAGGGATTTTTCGTAACGCCACCCACAATTACTCGTGAGTATTTACGCGGATTAGCAAAGAGTTGATTTTAACTAGGTAATGAGGAAAGGGATTTTTCGTAACGCCACCCACAATTACTCGTGAGTATTTACGCGGACTAGCAAAGAATTGATTTTAACTAGGTAATGAGGAAAGGGAATTTTCGTAACGCCACCCACAATTACTCGTGAGTATTTACGCGGACTAGCAAAGAATTGATTTTAACTAGGTAATGAGGAAAGGGATTTTTCGTAACGCCACCCACAATTACTCGTGAGTATTTACGCGGACTGAGTATTTACGCGGATTAGCAAAGAATTGATTTTAACTAGGTAATGAGGAAAGGGAATTTTCGTAACGCCACCCACAATTACTCGTGAGTATTTACGCGGATTAGCAAAGAGTTGATTTTAACTAGGTAATGAGGAAAGGGAATTTTCGTAACGCCACCCACAATTACTCGTGAGTATTTACGCGGATTAGCAAAGAATTGATTTTAACTAGGTAATGAGGAAAGGGATTTTTCGTAACGCCACCCACAATTACTCGTGAGTATTTACGCGGACTAGCAAAGAATTGATTTTAACTAGGTAATGAGGAAA
This sequence comes from Ocypus olens, assembly GCA_910593695.2. NCBI lineage: Eukaryota > Metazoa > Arthropoda > Insecta > Coleoptera > Staphylinidae > Ocypus > Ocypus olens. The sequence continues at coordinate 35,596,615 of OU343056.1, forward strand.
GGGATTTTTCGTAACGCCACCCACAATTACTCGTGAGTATTTACGCGGACTGAGTATTTACGCGGATTAGCAAAGAATTGATTTTAACTAGGTAATGAGGAAAGGGAATTTTCGTAACGCCACCCACAATTACTCGTGAGTATTTACGCGGATTAGCAAAGAATTGATTTTAACTAGGTAATGAGGAAAGGGATTTTTCGTAACGCCACCCACAATTACTCGTGAGTATTTACGCGGATTAGCAAAGAGTTGATTTTAACTAGGTAATGAGGAAAGGGAATTTTCGTAACGCCACCCACAATTACTCGTGAGTATTTACGCGGATTAGCAAAGAATTGATTTTAACTAGGTAATGAGGAAAGGGATTTTTCGTAACCCCACCCACAATTACTCGTGAGTATTTACGCGGACTAGCAAAGAATTGATTTTAACTAGGTAATGAGGAAAGGGATTTTTCGTAACACCACCCACAATTACTCGTGAGTATTTACGCGGACTAGCAAAGAATTGATTTTAACTAGGTAATGAGGAAAGGGATTTTTCGTAACGCCACCCACAATTACTCGTGAGTATTTACGCGGATTAGCAAAGAGTTGATTTTAACTAGGTAATGAGGAAAGGGATTTTTCGTAACGCCACCCACAATTACTCGTGAGTATTTACGCGGACTGAGTATTTACGCGGATTAGCAAAGAATTGATTTTAACTAGGTAATGAGGAAAGGGATTTTTCGTAACCCCACCCACAATTACTCGTGAGTATTTACGCGGACTAGCAAAGAATTGATTTTAACTAGGTAATGAGGAAAGGGATTTTTCGTAACGCCACCCACAATTACTCGTGAGTATTTACGCGGATTAGCAAAGAGTTGATTTTAACTAGGTAATGAGGAAAGGGATTTTTCGTAACGCCACCCACAATTACTCGTGAGTATTTACGCGGACTAGCAAAGAATTGATTTTAACTAGGTAATGAGGAAAGGGAATTTTCGTAACGCCACCCACAATTACTCGTGAGTATTTACGCGGACTAGCAAAGAATTGATTTTAACTAGGTAATGAGGAAAGGGATTTTTCGTAACGCCACCCACAATTACTCGTGAGTATTTACGCGGATTAGCAAAGAGTTGATTTTAACTAGGTAATGAGGAAAGGGATTTTTCGTAACGCCACCCACAATTACTCGTGAGTATTTACGCGGACTAGCAAAGAATTGATTTTAACTAGGTAATGAGGAAAGGGAATTTTCGTAACGCCACCCACAATTACTCGTGAGTATTTACGCGGATTAGCAAAGAATTGATTTTAACTAGGTAATGAGGAAAGGGATTTTTCGTAACGCCACCCACAATTACTCGTGAGTATTTACGCGGACTAGCAAAGAATTGATTTTAACTAGGTAATGAGGAAAGGGATTTTTCGTAACGCCACCCACAATTACTCGTGAGTATTTACGCGGATTAGCAAAGAGTTGATTTTAACTAGGTAATGAGGAAAGGGAATTTTCGTAACGCCACCCACAATTACTCGTGAGTATTTACGCGGATTAGCAAAGAATTGATTTTAACTAGGTAATGAGGAAAGGGATTTTTCGTAACGCCACCCACAATTACTCGTGAGTATTTACGCGGACTAGCAAAGAATTGATTTTAACTAGGTAATGAGGAAAGGGATTTTTCGTAACGCCACCCACAATTACTCGTGAGTATTTACGCGGATTAGCAAAGAGTTGATTTTAACTAGGTAATGAGGAAAGGGATTTTTCGTAACGCCACCCACAATTACTCGTGAGTATTTACGCGGACTGAGTATTTACGCGGATTAGCAAAGAATTGATTTTAACTAGGTAATGAGGAAAGGGATTTTTCGTAACCCCACCCACAATTACTCGTGAGTATTTACGCGGACTAGCAAAGAATTGATTTTAACTAGGTAATGAGGAAAGGGATTTTTCGTAACACCACCCACAATTACTCGTGAGTATTTACGCGGACTAGCAAAGAATTGATTTTAACTAGGTAATGAGGAAAGGGATTTTTCGTAACGCCACCCACAATTACTCGTGAGTATTTACGCGGATTAGCAAAGAGTTGATTTTAACTAGGTAATGAGGAAAGGGATTTTTCGTAACGCCACCCACAATTACTCGTGAGTATTTACGCGGACTAGCAAAGAATTGATTTTAACTAGGTAATGAGGAAAGGGATTTTTCGTAACACCACCCACAATTACTCGTGAGTATTTACGCGGATTAGCAAAGAATTGATTTTAACTAGGTAATGAGGAAAGGGATTTTTCGTAACGCCACCCACAATTACTCGTGAGTATTTACGCGGATTAGCAAAGAGTTGATTTTAACTAGGTAATGAGGAAAGGGATTTTTCGTAACGCCACCCACAATTACTCGTGAGTATTTACGCGGATTAGCAAAGAGTTGATTTTAACTAGGTAATGAGGAAAGGGATTTTTCGTAACGCCACCCACAATTACTCGTGAGTATTTACGCGGACTGAGTATTTACGCGGATTAGCAAAGAATTGATTTTAACTAGGTAATGAGGAAAGGGATTTTTCGTAACCCCACCCACAATTACTCGTGAGTATTTACGCGGACTAGCAAAGAATTGATTTTAACTAGGTAATGAGGAAAGGGATTTTTCGTAACACCACCCACAATTACTCGTGAGTATTTACGCGGATTAGCAAAGAATTGATTTTAACTAGGTAATGAGGAAAGGGATTTTTCGTAACGCCACCCACAATTACTCGTGAGTATTTACGTGGACTAGCAAAGAATTGATTTTAACTAGGTAATGAGGAAAGGGATTTTTCGTAACGCCACCCACAATTACTCGTGAGTATTTACGCGGACTGAGTATTTACGCGGATTAGCAAAGAATTGATTTTAACTAGGTAATGAGGAAAGGGATTTTTCGTAACCCCACCCACAATTACTCGTGAGTATTTACGCGGACTAGCAAAGAATTGATTTTAACTAGGTAATGAGGAAAGGGATTTTTCGTAACACCACCCACAATTACTCGTGAGTATTTACGCGGATTAGCAAAGAATTGATTTTAACTAGGTAATGAGGAAAGGGATTTTTCGTAACGCCACCCACAATTACTCGTGAGTATTTACGCGGATTAGCAAAGAGTTGATTTTAACTAGGTAATGAGGAAAGGGATTTTTCGTAACGCCACCCACAATTACTCGTGAGTATTTACGCGGACTGAGTATTTACGCGGATTAGCAAAGAATTGATTTTAACTAGGTAATGAGGAAAGGGATTTTTCGTAACCCCACCCACAATTACTCGTGAGTATTTACGCGGACTAGCAAAGAATTGATTTTAACTAGGTAATGAGGAAAGGGATTTTTCGTAACACCACCCACAATTACTCGTGAGTATTTACGCGGATTAGCAAAGAATTGATTTTAACTAGGTAATGAGGAAAGGGATTTTTCGTAACGCCACCCACAATTACTCGTGAGTATTTACGCGGATTAGCAAAGAGTTGATTTTAACTAGGTAATGAGGAAAGGGATTTTTCGTAACGCCACCCACAATTACTCGTGAGTATTTACGCGGACTAGCAAAGAATTGATTTTAACTAGGTAATGAGGAAAGGGAATTTTCGTAACGCCACCCACAATTACTCGTGAGTATTTACGCGGATTAGCAAAGAGTTGATTTTAACTAGGTAATGAGGAAAGGGAATTTTCGTAACGCCACCCACAATTACTCGTGAGTATTTACGCGGATTAGCAAAGAATTGATTTTAACTAGGTAATGAGGAAAGGGATTTTTCGTAACGCCACCCACAATTACTCGTGAGTATTTACGCGGACTAGCAAAGAATTGATTTTAACTAGGTAATGAGGAAAGGGATTTTTCGTAACGCCACCCACAATTACTCGTGAGTATTTACGCGGATTAGCAAAGAGTTGATTTTAACTAGGTAATGAGGAAAGGGATTTTTCGTAACGCCACCCACAATTACTCGTGAGTATTTACGCGGACTGAGTATTTACGCGGATTAGCAAAGAATTGATTTTAACTAGGTAATGAGGAAAGGGATTTTTCGTAACGCCACCCACAATTACTCGTGAGTATTTACGCGGATTAGCAAAGAGTTGATTTTAACTAGGTAATGAGGAAAGGGAATTTTCGTAACGCCACCCACAATTACTCGTGAGTATTTACGCGGATTAGCAAAGAATTGATTTTAACTAGGTAATGAGGAAAGGGATTTTTCGTAACGCCACCCACAATTACTCGTGAGTATTTACGGGGACTGAGTATTTACGCGGATTAGCAAAGAATTGATTTTAACTAGGTAATGAGGAAAGGGATTTTTCGTAACGCCACCCACAATTACTCGTGAGTATTTACGGGGACTGAGTATTTACGCGGATTAGCAAAGAATTGATTTTAACTAGGTAATGAGGAAAGGGATTTTTCGTAACGCCACCCACAATTACTCGTGAGTATTTACGCGGATTAGCAAAGAGTTGATTTTAACTAGGTAATGAGGAAAGGGAATTTTCGTAACGCCACCCACAATTACTCGTGAGTATTTACGCGGATTAGCAAAGAATTGATTTTAACTAGGTAATGAGGAAAGGGATTTTTCGTAACGCCACCCACAATTACTCGTGAGTATTTACGCGGATTAGCAAAGAGTTGATTTTAACTAGGTAATGAGGAAAGGGATTTTTCGTAACGCCACCCACAATTACTCGTGAGTATTTACGCGGATTAGCAAAGAGTTGATTTTAACTAGGTAATGAGGAAAGGGAATTTTCGTAACGCCACCCACAATTACTCGTGAGTATTTACGCGGATTAGCAAAGAGTTGATTTTAACTAGGTAATGAGGAAAGGGAATTTTCGTAACGCCACCCACAATTACTCGTGAGTATTTACGCGGACTAGCAAAGAATTGATTTTAACTAGGTAATGAGGAAAGGGATTTTTCGTAACGCCACCCACAATTACTCGTGAGTATTTACGCGGATTAGCAAAGAGTTGATTTTAACTAGGTAATGAGGAAAGGGATTTTTCGTAACGCCACCCACAATTACTCGTGAGTATTTACGCGGATTAGCAAAGAGTTGATTTTAACTAGGTAATGAGGAAAGGGAGTTTTCGTAACGCCACCCACAATTACTCGTGAGTATTTACGCGGATTAGCAAAGAATTGATTTTAACTAGGTAATGAGGAAAGGGATTTTTCGTAACGCCACCCACAATTACTCGTGAGTATTTACGCGGACTAGCAAAGAATTGATTTTAACTAGGTAATGAGGAAAGGGATTTTTCGTAACGCCACCCACAATTACTCGTGAGTATTTACGCGGATTAGCAAAGAGTTGATTTTAACTAGGTAATGAGGAAAGGGATTTTTCGTAACGCCACCCACAATTACTCGTGAGTATTTACGGGGACTGAGTATTTACGCGGATTAGCAAAGAATTGATTTTAACTAGGTAATGAGGAAAGGGATTTTTCGTAACGCCACCCACAATTACTCGTGAGTATTTACGCGGATTAGCAAAGAGTTGATTTTAACTAGGTAATGAGGAAAGGGAATTTTCGTAACGCCACCCACAATTACTCGTGAGTATTTACGCGGATTAGCAAAGAATTGATTTTAACTAGGTAATGAGGAAAGGGATTTTTCGTAACGCCACCCACAATTACTCGTGAGTATTTACGCGGACTAGCAAAGAATTGATTTTAACTAGGTAATGAGGAAAGGGATTTTTCGTAACGCCACCCACAATTACTCGTGAGTATTTACGCGGATTAGCAAAGAGTTGATTTTAACTAGGTAATGAGGAAAGGGAATTTTCGTAACGCCACCCACAATTACTCGTGAGTATTTACGCGGATTAGCAAAGAATTGATTTTAACTAGGTAATGAGGAAAGGGATTTTTCGTAACGCCACCCACAATTACTCGTGAGTATTTACGCGGATTAGCAAAGAATTGATTTTAACTAGGTAATGAGGAAAGGGAATTTTCGTAACGCCACCCACAATTACTCGTGAGTATTTACGCGGATTAGCAAAGAATTGATTTTAACTAGGTAATGAGGAAAGGGATTTTTCGTAACGCCACCCACAATTACTCGTGAGTATTTACGCGGACTAGCAAAGAATTGATTTTAACTAGGTAATGAGGAAAGGGATTTTTCGTAACGCCACCCACAATTACTCGTGAGTATTTACGCGGATTAGCAAAGAGTTGATTTTAACTAGGTAATGAGGAAAGGGATTTTTCGTAACGCCACCCACAATTACTCGTGAGTATTTACGGGGACTGAGTATTTACGCGGATTAGCAAAGAATTGATTTTAACTAGGTAATGAGGAAAGGGATTTTTCGTAACGCCACCCACAATTACTCGTGAGTATTTACGCGGATTAGCAAAGAGTTGATTTTAACTAGGTAATGAGGAAAGGGATTTTTCGTAACGCCACCCACAATTACTCGTGAGTATTTACGCGGACTAGCAAAGAATTGATTTTAACTAGGTAATGAGGAAAGGGATTTTTCGTAACACCACCCACAATTACTCGTGAGTATTTACGCGGATTAGCAAAGAATTGATTTTAACTAGGTAATGAGGAAAGGGATTTTTCGTAACACCACCCACAATTACTCGTGAGTATTTACGCGGATTAGCAAAGAATTGATTTTAACTAGGTAATGAGGAAAGGGATTTTTCGTAACGCCACCCACAATTACTCGTGAGTATTTACGCGGACTAGCAAAGAATTGATTTTAACTAGGTAATGAGGAAAGGGATTTTTCGTAACGCCACCCACAATTACTCGTGAGTATTTACGCGGACTAGCAAAGAATTGATTTTAACTAGGTAATGAGGAAAGGGATTTTTCGTAACACCACCCACAATTACTCGTGAGTATTTACGCGGATTAGCAAAGAATTGATTTTAACTAGGTAATGAGGAAAGGGATTTTTCGTAACGCCACCCACAATTACTCGTGAGTATTTACGCGGATTAGCAAAGAATTGATTTTAACTAGGTAATGAGGAAAGGGATTTTTCGTAACACCACCCACAATTACTCGTGAGTATTTACGCGGATTAGCAAAGAATTGATTTTAACTAGGTAATGAGGAAAGGGATTTTTCGTAACGCCACCCACAATTACTCGTGAGTATTTACGCGGACTAGCAAAGAATTGATTTTAACTAGGTAATGAGGAAAGGGATTTTTCGTAACGCCACCCACAATTACTCGTGAGTATTTACGCGGACTAGCAAAGAATTGATTTTAACTAGGTAATGAGGAAAGGGATTTTTCGTAACACCACCCACAATTACTCGTGAGTATTTACGCGGATTAGCAAAGAATTGATTTTAACTAGGTAATGAGGAAAGGGATTTTTCGTAACGCCACCCACAATTACTCGTGAGTATTTACGCGGACTAGCAAAGAGTTGATTTTAACTAGGTAATGAGGAAAGGGATTTTTCGTAACCCCACCCACAATTACTCGTGAGTATTTACGCGGACTAGCAAAGAATTGATTTTAACTAGGTAATGAGGAAAGGGATTTTTCGTAACACCACCCACAATTACTCGTGAGTATTTACGCGGATTAGCAAAGAGTTGATTTTAACTAGGTAATGAGGAAAGGGATTTTTCGTAACGCCACCCACAATTACTCGTGAGTATTTACGCGGACTGAGTATTTACGCGGATTAGCAAAGAATTGATTTTAACTAGGTAATGAGGAAAGGGATTTTTCGTAACCCCACCCACAATTACTCGTGAGTATTTACGCGGACTAGCAAAGAATTGATTTTAACTAGGTAATGAGGAAAGGGATTTTTCGTAACACCACCCACAATTACTCGTGAGTATTTACGCGGATTAGCAAAGAATTGATTTTAACTAGGTAATGAGGAAAGGGATTTTTCGTAACCCCACCCACAATTACTCGTGAGTATTTACGCGGACTAGCAAAGAATTGATTTTAACTAGGTAATGAGGAAAGGGATTTTTCGTAACGCCACCCACAATTACTCGTGAGTATTTACGCGGACTGAGTATTTACGCGGATTAGCAAAGAATTGATTTTAACTAGGTAATGAGGAAAGGGATTTTTCGTAACCCCACCCACAATTACTCGTGAGTATTTACGCGGACTAGCAAAGAATTGATTTTAACTAGGTAATGAGGAAAGGGATTTTTCGTAACGCCACCCACAATTACTCGTGAGTATTTACGCGGATTAGCAAAGAATTGATTTTAACTAGGTAATGAGGAAAGGGATTTTTCGTAACGCCACCCACAATTACTCGTGAGTATTTACGCGGATTAGCAAAGAATTGATTTTAACTAGGTAATGAGGAAAGGGATTTTTCGTAACGCCACCCACAATTACTCGTGAGTATTAACGCGGATTAGCAAAGAATTGATTTTAACTAGGTAATGAGGAAAGGGATTTTTCGTAACCCCACCCACAATTACTCGTGAGTATTTACGCGGACTAGCAAAGAATTGATTTTAACTAGGTAATGAGGAAAGGGATTTTTCGTAACGCCACCCACAATTACTCGTGAGTATTTACGCGGATTAGCAAAGAATTGATTTTAACTAGGTAATGAGGAAAGGGATTTTTCGTAACGCCACCCACAATTACTCGTGAGTATTTACGCGGATTAGCAAAGAGTTGATTTTAACTAGGTAATGAGGAAAGGGATTTTTCGTAACGCCACCCACAATTACTCGTGAGTATTTACGCGGACTGAGTATTTACGCGGATTAGCAAAGAATTGATTTTAACTAGGTAATGAGGAAAGGGATTTTTCGTAACGCCACCCACAATTACTCGTGAGTATTTACGCGGATTAGCAAAGAATTGATTTTAACTAGGTAATGAGGAAAGGGATTTTTCGTAACGCCACCCACAATTACTCGTGAGTATTTACGCGGATTAGCAAAGAATTGATTTTAACTAGGTAATGAGGAAAGGGATTTTTCGTAACGCCACCCACAATTACTCGTGAGTATTTACGCGGATTAGCAAAGAATTGATTTTAACTAGGTAATGAGGAAAGGGATTTTTCGTAACGCCACCCACAATTACTCGTGAGTATTTACGCGGATTAGCAAAGAATTGATTTTAACTAGGTAATGAGGAAAGGGATTTTTCGTAACCCCACCCACAATTACTCGTGAGTATTTACGCGGACTAGCAAAGAATTGATTTTAACTAGGTAATGAGGAAAGGGATTTTTCGTAACACCACCCACAATTACTCGTGAGTATTTACGCGGATTAGCAAAGAGTTGATTTTAACTAGGTAATGAGGAAAGGGATTTTTCGTAACGCCACCCACAATTACTCGTGAGTATTTACGCGGACTGAGTATTTACGCGGATTAGCAAAGAATTGATTTTAACTAGGTAATGAGGAAAGGGATTTTTCGTAACCCCACCCACAATTACTCGTGAGTATTTACGCGGACTAGCAAAGAATTGATTTTAACTAGGTAATGAGGAAAGGGATTTTTCGTAACGCCACCCACAATTACTCGTGAGTATTTACGCGGATTAGCAAAGAATTGATTTTAACTAGGTAATGAGGAAAGGGATTTTTCGTAACGCCACCCACAATTACTCGTGAGTATTTACGCGGATTAGCAAAGAATTGATTTTAACTAGGTAATGAGGAAAGGGATTTTTCGTAACGCCACCCACAATTACTCGTGAGTATTAACGCGGATTAGCAAAGAATTGATTTTAACTAGGTAATGAGGAAAGGGATTTTTCGTAACCCCACCCACAATTACTCGTGAGTATTTACGCGGACTAGCAAAGAATTGATTTTAACTAGGTAATGAGGAAAGGGATTTTTCGTAACGCCACCCACAATTACTCGTGAGTATTTACGCGGATTAGCAAAGAATTGATTTTAACTAGGTAATGAGGAAAGGGATTTTTCGTAACGCCACCCACAATTACTCGTGAGTATTTACGCGGATTAGCAAAGAATTGATTTTAACTAGGTAATGAGGAAAGGGATTTTTCGTAACGCCACCCACAATTACTCGTGAGTATTAACGCGGATTAGCAAAGAATTGATTTTAACTAGGTAATGAGGAAAGGGATTTTTCGTAACCCCACCCACAATTACTCGTGAGTATTAACGCGGATTAGCAAAGAATTGATTTTAACTAGGTAATGAGGAAAGGGATTTTTCGTAACGCCACCCACAATTACTCGTGAGTATTAACGCGGATTAGCAAAGAATTGATTTTAACTAGGTAATGAGGAAAGGGATTTTTCGTAACCCCACCCACAATTACTCGTGAGTATTAACGCGGATTAGCAAAGAATTGATTTTAACTAGGTAATGAGGAAAGGGATTTTTCGTAACGCCACCCACAATTACTCGTGAGTATTAACGCGGATTAGCAAAGAATTGATTTTAACTAGGTAATGAGGAAAGGGATTTTTCGTAACGCCACCCACAATTACTCGTGAGTATTAACGCGGATTAGCAAAGAATTGATTTTAACTAGGTAATGAGGAAAGGGATTTTTCGTAACCCCACCCACAATTACTCGTGAGTATTTACGCGGATTAGCAAAGAGTTGATTTTAACTAGGTAATGAGGAAAGGGAATTTTCGTAACGCCACCCACAATTACTCGTGAGTATTTACGCGGATTAGCAAAGAATTGATTTTAACTAGGTAATGAGGAAAGGGATTTTTCGTAACGCCACCCACAATTACTCGTGAGTATTAACGCGGATTAGCAAAGAATTGATTTTAACTAGGTAATGAGGAAAGGGATTTTTCGTAACGCCACCCACAATTACTCGTGAGTATTAACGCGGATTAGCAAAGAATTGATTTTAACTAGGTAATGAGGAAAGGGATTTTTCGTAACGCCACCCACAATTACTCGTGAGTATTAACGCGGATTAGCAAAGAATTGATTTTAACTAGGTAATGAGGAAAGGGATTTTTCGTAACGCCACCCACAATTACTCGTGAGTATTAACGCGGATTAGCAAAGAATTGATTTTAACTAGGTAATGAGGAAAGGGATTTTTCGTAACCCCACCCACAATTACTCGTGAGTATTTACGCGGATTAGCAAAGAGTTGATTTTAACTAGGTAATGAGGAAAGGGATTTTTCGTAACGCCACCCACAATTACTCGTGAGTATTTACGCGGATTAGCAAAGAATTGATTTTAACTAGGTAATGAGGAAAGGGATTTTTCGTAACCCCACCCACAATTACTCGTGAGTATTTACGCGGATTAGCAAAGAGTTGATTTTAACTAGGTAATGAGGAAAGGGATTTTTCGTAACGCCACCCACAATTACTCGTGAGTATTTACGCGGATTAGCAAAGAATTGATTTTAACTAGGTAATGAGGAAAGGGATTTTTCGTAACACCACCCACAATTACTCGTGAGTATTTACGCGGATTAGCAAAGAGTTGATTTTAACTAGGTAATGAGGAAAGGGATTTTTCGTAACGCCACCCACAATTACTCGTGAGTATTTACGCGGATTAGCAAAGAATTGATTTTAACTAGGTAATGAGGAAAGGGATTTTTCGTAACGCCACCCACAATTACTCGTGAGTATTAACGCGGATTAGCAAAGAGTTGATTTTAACTAGGTAATGAGGAAAGGGATTTTTCGTAACGCCACCCACAATTACTCGTGAGTATTAACGCGGATTAGCAAAGAATTGATTTTAACTAGGTAATGAGGAAAGGGATTTTTCGTAACGCCACCCACAATTACTCGTGAGTATTTACGCGGATTAGCAAAGAATTGATTTTAACTAGGTAATGAGGAAAGGGATTTTTCGTAACGCCACCCACAATTACTCGTGAGTATTAACGCGGATTAGCAAAGAATTGATTTTAACTAGGTAATGAGGAAAGGGATTTTTCGTAACGCCACCCACAATTACTCGTGAGTATTTACGCGGATTAGCAAAGAATTGATTTTAACTAGGTAATGAGGAAAGGGATTTTTCGTAACGCCACCCACAATTACTCGTGAGTATTTACGCGGATTAGCAAAGAATTGATTTTAACTAGGTAATGAGGAAAGGGATTTTTCGTAACGCCACCCACAATTACTCGTGAGTATTAACGCGGATTAGCAAAGAATTGATTTTAACTAGGTAATGAGGAAAGGGATTTTTCGTAACGCCACCCACAATTACTCGTGAGTATTTACGCGGATTAGCAAAGAATTGATTTTAACTAGGTAATGAGGAAAGGGATTTTTCGTAACGCCACCCACAATTACTCGTGAGTATTAACGCGGATTAGCAAAGAATTGATTTTAACTAGGTAATGAGGAAAGGGATTTTTCGTAACGCCACCCACAATTACTCGTGAGTATTTACGCGGATTAGCAAAGAATTGATTTTAACTAGGTAATGAGGAAAGGGATTTTTCGTAACGCCACCCACAATTACTCGTGAGTATTAACGCGGATTAGCAAAGAATTGATTTTAACTAGGTAATGAGGAAAGGGATTTTTCGTAACGCCACCCACAATTACTCGTGAGTATTTACGCGGATTAGCAAAGAATTGATTTTAACTAGGTAATGAGGAAAGGGATTTTTCGTAACGCCACCCACAATTACTCGTGAGTATTTACGCGGATTAGCAAAGAATTGATTTTAACTAGGTAATGAGGAAAGGGATTTTTCGTAACGCCACCCACAATTACTCGTGAGTATTAACGCGGATTAGCAAAGAATTGATTTTAACTAGGTAATGAGGAAAGGGATTTTTCGTAACGCCACCCACAATTACTCGTGAGTATTTACGCGGATTAGCAAAGAATTGATTTTAACTAGGTAATGAGGAAAGGGATTTTTCGTAACGCCACCCACAATTACTCGTGAGTATTTACGCGGATTAGCAAAGAATTGATTTTAACTAGGTAATGAGGAAAGGGATTTTTCGTAACGCCACCCACAATTACTCGTGAGTATTAACGCGGATTAGCAAAGAATTGATTTTAACTAGGTAATGAGGAAAGGGATTTTTCGTAACGCCACCCACAATTACTCGTGAGTATTTACGCGGATTAGCAAAGAATTGATTTTAACTAGGTAATGAGGAAAGGGATTTTTCGTAACGCCACCCACAATTACTCGTGAGTATTTACGCGGATTAGCAAAGAATTGATTTTAACTAGGTAATGAGGAAAGGGATTTTTCGTAACGCCACCCACAATTACTCGTGAGTATTAACGCGGATTAGCAAAGAATTGATTTTAACTAGGTAATGAGGAAAGGGATTTTTCGTAACGCCACCCACAATTACTCGTGAGTATTTACGCGGATTAGCAAAGAATTGATTTTAACTAGGTAATGAGGAAAGGGATTTTTCGTAACGCCACCCACAATTACTCGTGAGTATTTACGCGGATTAGCAAAGAATTGATTTTAACTAGGTAATGAGGAAAGGGATTTTTCGTAACGCCACCCACAATTACTCGTGAGTATTTACGCGGATTAGCAAAGAATTGATTTTAACTAGGTAATGAGGAAAGGGATTTTTCGTAACGCCACCCACAATTACTCGTGAGTATTAACGCGGATTAGCAAAGAGTTGATTTTAACTAGGTAATGAGGAAAGGGATTTTTCGTAACGCCACCCACAATTACTCGTGAGTATTAACGCGGATTAGCAAAGAGTTGATTTTAACTAGGTAATGAGGAAAGGGATTTTTCGTAACGCCACCCACAATTACTCGTGAGTATTTACGCGGATTAGCAAAGAATTGATTTTAACTAGGTAATGAGGAAAGGGATTTTTCGTAACGCCACCCACAATTACTCGTGAGTATTTACGCGGATTAGCAAAGAATTGATTTTAACTAGGTAATGAGGAAAGGGATTTTTCGTAACGCCACCCACAATTACTCGTGAGTATTTACGCGGATTAGCAAAGAATTGATTTTAACTAGGTAATGAGGAAAGGGATTTTTCGTAACGCCACCCACAATTACTCGTGAGTATTTACGCGGATTAGCAAAGAATTGATTTTAACTAGGTAATGAGGAAAGGGATTTTTCGTAACGCCACCCACAATTACTCGTGAGTATTTACGCGGATTAGCAAAGAATTGATTTTAACTAGGTAATGAGGAAAGGGATTTTTCGTAACGCCACCCACAATTACTCGTGAGTATTAACGCGGATTAGCAAAGAATTGATTTTAACTAGGTAATGAGGAAAGGGATTTTTCGTAACGCCACCCACAATTACTCGTGAGTATTAACGCGGATTAGCAAAGAATTGATTTTAACTAGGTAATGAGGAAAGGGATTTTTCGTAACGCCACCCACAATTACTCGTGAGTATTAACGCGGATTAGCAAAGAATTGATTTTAACTAGGTAATGAGGAAAGGGATTTTTCGTAACGCCACCCACAATTACTCGTGAGTATTAACGCGGATTAGCAAAGAATTGATTTTAACTAGGTAATGAGGAAAGGGATTTTTCGTAACGCCACCCACAATTACTCGTGAGTATTAACGCGGATTAGCAAAGAGTTGATTTTAACTAGGTAATGAGGAAAGGGATTTTTCGTAACGCCACCCACAATTACTCGTGAGTATTAACGCGGATTAGCAAAGAATTGATTTTAACTAGGTAATGAGGAAAGGGATTTTTCGTAACGCCACCCACAATTACTCGTGAGTATTTACGCGGATTAGCAAAGAATTGATTTTAACTAGGTAATGAGGAAAGGGATTTTTCGTAACGCCACCCACAATTACTCGTGAGTATTTACGCGGATTAGCAAAGAATTGATTTTAACTAGGTAATGAGGAAAGGGATTTTTCGTAACGCCACCCACAATTACTCGTGAGTATTTACGCGGATTAGCAAAGAATTGATTTTAACTAGGTAATGAGGAAAGGGATTTTTCGTAACGCCACCCACAATTACTCGTGAGTATTTACGCGGATTAGCAAAGAATTGATTTTAACTAGGTAATGAGGAAAGGGATTTTTCGTAACGCCACCCACAATTACTCGTGAGTATTTACGCGGATTAGCAAAGAATTGATTTTAACTAGGTAATGAGGAAAGGGATTTTTCGTAACGCCACCCACAATTACTCGTGAGTATTTACGCGGATTAGCAAAGAATTGATTTTAACTAGGTAATGAGGAAAGGGATTTTTCGTAACGCCACCCACAATTACTCGTGAGTATTTACGCGGATTAGCAAAGAATTGATTTTAACTAGGTAATGAGGAAAGGGATTTTTCGTAACGCCACCCACAATTACTCGTGAGTATTTACGCGGATTAGCAAAGAATTGATTTTAACTAGGTAATGAGGAAAGGGATTTTTCGTAACGCCACCCACAATTACTCGTGAGTATTTACGCGGATTAGCAAAGAATTGATTTTAACTAGGTAATGAGGAAAGGGATTTTTCGTAACGCCACCCACAATTACTCGTGAGTATTTACGCGGATTAGCAAAGAATTGATTTTAACTAGGTAATGAGGAAAGGGATTTTTCGTAACGCCACCCACAATTACTCGTGAGTATTAACGCGGATTAGCAAAGAATTGATTTTAACTAGGTAATGAGGAAAGGGATTTTTCGTAACCCCACCCACAATTACTCGTGAGTATTAACGCGGATTAGCAAAGAATTGATTTTAACTAGGTAATGAGGAAAGGGATTTTTCGTAACGCCACCCACAATTACTCGTGAGTATTTACGCGGATTAGCAAAGAATTGATTTTAACTAGGTAATGAGGAAAGGGATTTTTCGTAACGCCACCCACAATTACTCGTGAGTATTTACGCGGATTAGCAAAGAATTGATTTTAACTAGGTAATGAGGAAAGGGATTTTTCGTAACGCCACCCACAATTACTCGTGAGTATTTACGCGGATTAGCAAAGAATTGATTTTAACTAGGTAATGAGGAAAGGGATTTTTCGTAACGCCACCCACAATTACTCGTGAGTATTACGCGGATTAGCAAAGAATTGAAATAGGTAA